>VYXD01009083.1:265084-319547 GCA_013397195.1 Hylia prasina | reverse complement strand
CTAGCACCAGGACAAGAGGAAATAGCCTCAAGCTGCACCAGAGGAGGATCAGGTGGGACATCAGAATGAATTTCTTCCCTGAAAGAGTTGTCAAGCATTGAAACAGACTGTCCAGGAAGGTGGTGGAGCCACCATCCCTGGAAGTGCTTAAGAAATGACTGGATGTGGCACTTAGTGCTATGGTTTAGTTGTCATGATTGTGATCAAAGGTTCAATGATCTTGGAAGTCTTTTCCAATCTTAATGATTCTATGATTCCGTTATCATATTAAGAGCTCAGATTGTGTTACCTCTGAAACAGATAGACATGTTTCTTTCAAAGTTGCATTTTTTAGGATTCAGCCCTTTTTTATTCAAGGCAAGAGTCTCTTCCATTTATTCACATTAAAATTAAAAATTTAATATTTTTGAGTGCAACCTCTATGTCATACAAAAAGATAACTCTGCATAAGTAATTATCCTGCATTGTTACTTACTGTTAATGTGATATGATGTGATCTAAAAATTATATTCTGACTATCAGCAAGGGTGAAAACTTTCCCTTGCAGTTGTAAATACCAAGTATAAATTAAAAGAAATTAAACCAATTAATTTTTAAATGGATACTTTAGTAGCCTTCAATTAATTAATAACACTGTCTACACTAATCAGCCACACTAGGAAGATTTATAATGTTCCACATAGAGCTCACTACAAAACCACTAGACTTAAACTGAAAAAAAAAAAATTAATTTACAGTTCTTAAAAACAGCAATACATTCTACAAAGACAGATTTATAGTCTTCTAGAAGAGTAAAACTTCAATAGTTGTGTGATATAGCTATCATATATGAAAATTCATGCAATCATTTCTGGTCAAAACCTTATGCAGTATAGATTGCTTTTCTGTATAATCTTGAAAATCATCTATAGAGTTCTTCTGTAAACATTAAGTTATTGGATGATAAAAATCTGACAGTTCTAGGCACTGAAGATTACTCACCCTTGAAGGCCTCACTGCAGTATAAATTACTGAAAAGTGAATCCCTCGTTCCTGCAGATCCATGGTCACTCTTCCAATTATTTTGTCTGTAAATAGAATCATGCATAATTCAACAAACTCTGTAAGCTGAGAAACCTAAAACTGTACAGTAGCTGGAGAAGTAATGAGTTAGATGTTTAAGCTTATTCAGTTTGTTTAAGCAACTTAAGTGCTCATTCTATCTAGGTACAAATGGGATAAGACATACTCAGTGTCTTGAAAAACACACAATTTCAATGAGATAATATTAAAAAAATGCAACAGTTTCGAAAAAGGGGAGATTTTGAAACTGAAAAGTAAAACCACAGAAAATATACAAAAAGGTTTGAACTTTGGGCAATTAAAAGCAGGAGCAGAAGAAATCACTTAAGAGATGAGAGCAGGATGCTCTGTCAGCCAAGTGTTAGACAAGTGACCAGTTAACAAATAAATAATAAAATTAAAGCAGTATTGTTCTGTGAATTACAAAATACACATAAGTACCCCTGAGAAACAACACTCAAAACATGGTGTTTAGTGTGGGGCATGATATGTATAATACTGGTACCAATATTTCCTTCCCCTTCTGTGGATTTAAAGCATGCTTCTGCACCCCAACAGGACACAGAAAATTTTCCTGTTTATTACATTGGAGGCCAAAGGAGAAATATGGTGGAATATTTCTGAAAAAGGAAGCAGAAACCAAATAAGGAAGAGAGGACCTTTCAAAGACAACCAAATACACCTCCACAAAAGATCCTCCTCTAGTTCTGAAACCACAGGCAGTTGTAATAAATACTTACAATTGATAAATGTTTTCAATATTTATGCAGAAACATGAACATCTGCTTATAAGGAGCACAACAGCTGTGACTCAGAAGCAAGCAAGCAGACTCACATTTGCTGTTTCAGTGCCTTCCCACTTCTTATTCATGTATCAGCCTGCTGGATGGATATTTTATAACCTGGACATACAAACTTCTTAGATTTTGAGGTTATACTTTACAGAAATTGTATTTTATTTGCATTTGCTGAAATTAATAGCTTATATTATTATCCTCTTTAACCACTTCTATTTACTGTAACTATGGTGTTCTGGCTGAGTAAAACATTTGGATTTTGTAAGAATTCAGTTCAAACATTGTTTTTTTCTGTAGGGTTTCAACTGAACTGATTTCCTCATATCTGTCAAGAATCATAGCTATGTAAATTTTCCTTCTAAAAATTACTGCTAAGAGAATCTACTATAAGAAATGTACTTACTCAGAAAAAACAACTGCCTAAAAACTACTGCCATAATTACATTGGTTGTGGAGATCCAAGGCATTATATAAAGTAGATTTTGTATTCTGGATTCATATATTTTTGAAATTCTCTTCAGCCCCAGCAAAAATTTGCAGAACAAAAAAAATAATAGGTATAAAAATGCAGAGATTTTCTTTCATTAAAGCAACCAATAGCTTTCTGAAATAACATGTTATTTGTATTTCCCTTCAGAAAGGAGCTACATGTAACTATAGTTACCAGTTACATCTATAACTCTTCCCTTCAGGAAGATTCTAGAGGTAATTCCTTCATCCAGAGAAGCTGCTGTGAACATCCTTATGACAATAAAGTTGATATAGATCTCTTGTTTCCCTGTGATCAGAGCTCTACCTTTCTTAAGAAGTATTTTCACATTCTCCAAAGAAAAGAGGTCAGACTGCCCACCATGTTTTAGAGCACCTAAATTAGGTGCTTACACAAGAACAATCGTGCAGATTCTGTACTTGGCCAAGCAAAGTGGCACATCTTCCCTAATCCACACACCTTCTTCCCAATTAACAACTAGTTGATACTAACCAAAAAGCTGGCATAGCTTTTCTTCCATCCTCCCACAGATCACCTCTTAACTTTGCTTTCCCAAAACAAAGTGGTCTGAGACAGCAGTTGAACGAGGCTACAGTGTGCCCTGGCAGCCAGGAGGGACATCCCTGTCCTGGGGGACATCAGGCACAGCATGGCCAGCCAGGCAAGGGAGGGGTTTGTCCTGCTCTGCTCTGAGCTGGGGCAGCCTCACCTCCAGTGCTGGGGGCAGTTTTGGGTGCCACAATATAAGAAGGATATAAAGCTATTAGAGAGTGTCCAAAGGAAGAAACGAGGATGGTGAAGGGTCTGAAGGGGGAAGGGAGCCTTATGAGGAGCAGCTGAGGTCACTTTGGTCTGTTCAGTCTCCCCTCAGTCTCCTCAGCTGGAGGAGACTGAGGGGAGACCTCACTGCAGCTACAACTTCCTCATACAACTTCCTCATGAGGGGAAGAGAAGGGGCAGACACTGCTGATTTCACCACTCGTGACCAGTGATAGGATTCCAGGAAATGGCATGAAACTGAGTCAGTGGAGGTTTAGGCTGGATATCAGGAAAAGGTTTTCTACCCAGAGCACTGCAACAGGCTGCCCAGAGAAGTGGCAGAGGACCAAACCTGACAGAGCTCAAGAAGTATTTGGAGAACACTGTCAGGCACACGATGTGATTCTTGGGGCATCCTGTGCAGGGCCAGGATGGACTCAGTGATCCCAGTGGGTCCCTTCCAACTCAGCATATTCTATGATACTATCGTTCTAGGGCTTGGGAAGCTTATTCTTGAATCCATGCAGCTGATGAAAGAAATGCTCCATTACAACAAAGCCACAGTTTAGCCAAGACCAACATTAAGCCAAGGCTCAACTATCCAGTATGCTCTGAGGACAAGAAGAGAGAACAAAATAACTCCTTCGCAATTCAGAGATGAAAATGCAACTGCTTGTTTTAGTATAAAACCCACTCACTTTGTGCAAAAACAAACACAAAAGGATACACAACTGATTTCAGTACTAAGGTATTCTCCCCTGACTTTCAAATCTGCTTCTGATTTTACAACCCCAGTTCTGAGCAGAAAGTCACAGCCACTAAGAACACAGTTTAATTATCAGCCCACTACACTGTAAACCCCCAAAACTACCATTTCGTTGATTTGCACACTTTATAATTTGATTTCTAATTTAGAGTAGTAAGTGAAAGCTCTGCAATGAGATGCCTCTCAGTGCCATTTTCATGTATGGCACCACTTTTTCAACTAGGCAAGGCAAGGATGGTAGGCAAGAAAAATTTTTATAGTATTATATTGAGAGATTCTTTTCACAACTTTTACAAGTACTGTTTAATACAAAACCAATCCTTCACTGATATCAAGGCAAAGAAGGCCATCAGTATTGTTTTATAAAGATTAGAAAAACATTTCCCATTCATGCAGACACCTTTTGTTGAGACCAAGGCCTTGGAATTGCCAGCTGGGCCTGGCACCTCCAGCTGCCAGTGTGCAAGGTGAGACCAAAGGAGGCAGCTCAAGTTGCACAGATATGCAAGGCTTGGGCTCAGAGAATGAGCAAAGGACCATGCCTGAAGCAGACATTTATCAAGCTTACATTTCATGCCACAGAGCTGTACCCAGGTGGATTTTTAATCAGATACTCAGTGTCTGATTAAAACTAAGACAACCACAGCTTATAAATACTGTAGAAGGGTACTAAAGCCTTTAAAATAGTAGTAGAATAGCAAAGCCCGGGAACTAGAGAATACAACTTGCTCAAGTGAAAACACAAATGATGAAATGTTAGTTTATTACTTACCATTTTCAGCAATTGCTTCCAGGGTGGAAATCTCTTTTAAATCACTAGAGAAAAGGAGGGAGAAAAATAGTTAAAAATCTTTCCTAGGCAAGAATTTGAATCAGAAATGTATGAAGATACTGACTGATAAAAGAATTACTGTCAGTCCCTCTGTTACTCTTTAATCTCCTCTTAATGACCCTTTTCTTCTGCAAAGCCATTAAAAATGTAAAGACCACATCTTCAGCTGATTCTTAAACCCCTCAAATTTCCTAGGCAGCAGAGAAGCCATACTGCTGACAGTATTTTGATCAGTCTCTGCGAAGCTTTTTTTTCATTTGGCATTGGCCCCTTGTTTAACATTCATACAGGAGCTCTTTAAAATATTTATCGTGCCTCTTTTTGTGTAGTGACGTGACAGCTGGAATTACATTTATTTAGGACACATTGATATCTGCGCCTTATACTAACATACCAAGTAACAAGCTGGGAAGAAAAGTAAGCAGGAGAAGCTNCATCTGTTTCTCCAGGAGGACTGCTTCCAAACACCCTGACCAACAGGATGTCAGGTTGTGTCCCTGATTCTGTCAGGGTTTTCTGGGATTTTTGTTTGTTTGTTTGCTTGCTTGTCTTTTTGTACGATTACATTTGTACTTTTTAATATTCCTAGTAAAAGAACTGCTATTCCTATTCCCAAATCTTTGCCTGAAAGCCCTTAATTGCAAAATTGTAATAATTCAGAAGGACAGGGGTTTACATTCTCCATTCCAAGGAAATTCCCGCTTTCCCTAGCAGATACCTGTCTTCTAAACCAAGACACTTGTATTTTCTAAATATACATTCACCTGAAGGAACAGTCTCTCCCTATCTCTGTTAGATCACAGCCCTTATAGAGCTGGAAACATGAAAAATTGTAGCCCTCCTCTTCTTTCCATAGTGATGGAAAATCAGGCTTTATTAGCTGCAAGTTTTTCTGTATGTTTATTTCCTTGCTTATTTATCTTGCCAGTATTTTTGAGCCCTGGAATGCCTTCCAGCAATTAATTCTACAGGTTAATCACGTGTCGAGTAAAATAATTGAGCCCTTCTGCTAGAAAGTGTGTTGCCATTTAGTTTTATTAGCTGCCTCTTTGTTCTCATATAATGAGGCAGACAAAATAGGAATGCCTGACTGCCTTTCTCAACATAATTCATCTATTACACCTGGTAAGCTCATCAGGGGACTTTGAAAAACACTGAATTCATCCTTGTAAGAGAAACAATTTTGATATCCCTACAAGCTTCCATGTTTTGAATTTCCTGAATACAACCAACATTTTCAAAAGCTAAAAAAATCATGCACACAGTGTGTCAGTTCTGTTCATGATAAGCTCCTACCTGGAAAGTGGTTGTAGCTGAACCACCAGTAAGTTTGGGTGAGATGCATTCACTTCCAGATGAGAGATGTTGAGATTAGTTAAATTTGTTAACTTCCAATCTCCTGATTCTTGAAGAACACTTAGGAGATAGCTGGTAGCCTTGCAGTCAACAGCTGGCAAAACTAAAGATGAAGGAGAAGACTGAAGAATTTCCTGTAATAAATTCATGAGAGGTTTATTTACTCGCTTAACATTTAGTTGCCTCATACTTAAACAGTTTTTTTAATGTATCCTTAATTTAATGTTCCAGGTAAGTAACCTCCACAGTAAACAGCACATGAATTCTCACCAGCCTGATGGTGGCTTGCAGACTGCTCCTGAACTTTCTTGCAGCAAGATTAAAGCACTCAGTAACACCAAATTTTTACTCTCTTTTCCACATGTGTGGTAGAAGAGGAGAGACAGATGATAAAGCTAAGAGAGTAGTGGTTATGAACACTGCCAGAAGCACAGCTCAGATGACTCTCTAACTAAATGCCCTTGGAGGTGAGAAAGATCAAGGTCAGATACCTCCAGTTCCAGCAGCTCCATTCAGTAAAGTCACACTTTGCATAATAAACATCCTGCATTTCTGTACATCCTGGTGGTACAGAAAAATGTGTAATTTGTAACTACTAATTAAAGAAAGCTGCAGATTTCAGCACCTACAGAGCCTCCAGACACACACAAACAACATTCATGTCATATACTTTCCACCTTTCTACTCAAAGTACAAATTATAAAGCTCAGGCTGAATTGGTTCAGATAAAGCATCAGGGTATCTTTCACTTTATTAACAATTCTGATGGCTGACTCCCTGATAAAGATACTTGAGTGAAATGAATTGAAAAACATTCTCACTGTATAAATTTGGAAACTGCACAGTCAAAAAAATCTTTCCAACATTTTTCTTGATAAAAAAATTAACCTAAAATATTTGGGGAAACAAAATGCAAGATGAAGATTTGAAAATTATAAAAATTAATGTAGCCCATATTTAATGATGTGGTGGGTTGACCCTAGCCTGATGCCAGGTACCAACCAAAGCTGCTCTATCATCACTCTCTTCAACTATACAAAGGAGAGAAAATAAAAGGCTCATGGACCACAGAGAGTTCACTAACCAATTACACAAGAAAAAGAGACTTGACTTGGGAATATAAATTAAACTTATCAACAATCAAATCAGAGTATGATAACAGAAACAAAGTAAAATCTTAAAAACACCTTTTACCAACCCCTCCCTTTTTCCAGGCACAACATTGATTCTCTATCTCCTGCCCCACAGTGGTGAAGAGGGATAGAGAATAGGGTCTGTGGCCAGTTCATCACACATTGTCTCTACTGCCTCTTCCTTCTTGGGGGGAGGACTTCATACTCTTCCACTGCTCCTGCATGGGATTCCTCCCATGGGAATCAGTCCTCCATGGACTTCTCCAAGGAGACTCTTTCCCACAGGCTGAAGTTCTTAATGAACTCCTCCAGCGTGTGTCCCTCCCATGGGTTTAATTTTAACCTCCCATGGGGTGCAGTCTTTCAGGAGCAGACTACTCCAGCATGGGCTCCTCTCTCCACAGGTCTCTCCTGCCAGGAGGCCAGGAGCCTTCCCACAGGGTCACAGCTTCCTTCAGGCATCCATCCACCTCTCCTGGCACTGGGTGCCCCTGAGTTGCAGGTGGATTTCTGCTCCCCCCTGTACCTCCATGTACAGGGGCACAGCTGCCACACCATGGGCTGCACCACGGGCTGCAGGTGAATCTCTGCTCTGGTGCCTGGAGCACCTCCTGCCACCCCCTCTGTGCTGACCTTGGTGCTGGTTTCTCACACAGCCTCACTCCTCTCTTCTCCAAACACTATTGCTTCTGTGCAGCAACTTCTCCACCCTTTTAAAGCTGTTATCACTGTCTATGATGGGCTCAGCCCTGGCCAGTGGCAAGTCCCTCTTGGAGCACTGACACTTTTGAGACATGGGGGAAGCTTCTGGCAGCTTCCCAAAAAAGCCACTCCTGTAGCCCACCCACCAGCAAAGCCTTGCCACAGAAACCCAATGCAAATATGAATACTAGAAGATATTTTTTCATTGAATCCTAATTTACAGATCATTAACTTTCCTTTTGTATTTTCAGTATTTAAGTCTAGATTAATTCTGTCACTTGATCCAACATTCAGATCTTCAGGCTGTTACAGACTCTCTCTCTCCAAGTGTTGTGGTGCTTCTAACACTTTTCTCCTACTATTCATTTTTTCCTTTGTGTCTGTTTTTGACTGCTTACCACTTTTCTGACCTGCTCTGGTCTTTCTAATTGCTCACATTTTCCTTCCTAGGCAAAGGCTCTAGATATTTTCACATTTCTATAGATGCTTATAAGGGAGGATTATGCAGCATTGTCCGATTTACCAGACTGATAGAAAAGTAACTGCAGAAATTAAAATAGAGCAGAAAGCACTGGTCTTGTGTATAGGTCTTTGAGTAGTGTTGTTAGCACCTCCTGGAAGAAAAAGATGAAACATTACATTTTGATTTGTTTACAGATTTGAATTTAGACCTCAACTTCTGAGCAATTTGATGATTTTGTTTTATTTTCAATATTTTAATCCCTTGTGCCATTGCAGCAGCCAGAAAGGCAACAACCATTTCATCCAAGGATATATATATTAAACAGATTACTCATTTAATGTAGAATAAGATATAAAATGTATCATTACTGAGTAATATCTTGATTGTGCCTCTGCTCCTAACCAGTGCTGCACTGCCATCTGTCTCAGCTTCCAGCCACTGGTATTCAGCTGCTTTTCATTTGAAGGGTAGACACAGCTGGAAATCAACAGCCTCAGGTAGGCAGTCTGTTCCCATGCCTCTTTGTCCTTCTTGCCATTTGGCAATTGTGCACTTTTCTTTACAATAGCCATATGTTGCTTTATACATTTTAGGATTTCAGCTACCATGCTTGTTCCAAACATGAATACTCCAGAAGAGGTGGAGAATGAAAAGGATATTGAGAAACATCTGATTTTGCATTTTCTGCTAAAGAAAACCACATAGTAGCTAGGAACAGGTGAGGGACAAGGAGAGGAAGCGAAAAAGAAGGAAAAGGGGAAGGTTTAATTTTAACTTTCCAATTATTATCTATCCCATGAACTTTTACACTGTAGCCATGCCCTTCAAATGCATAAAGCATATGTATGCATAAAGCTGTAAGTTATAATTTTAATGAAAATTGATCTGATGTACTTTACCTGATAAAGTGTGTTGCAGCTACAGGAAGTATTGTTGAAAAAACCTCCATGCTGTACTGTATAGTGGAAAGTATTTCTTGTTTTGTTTTGTTTTTTTTTCTGAGGGTTACAGACAGATCCAAGGGACTGTCGGGAAGAAAACCTGAAGTCCAAGGACAGGGGGAAGCGTTCCAAAGCATAAAATACAGACTACAACAATAAGAAAGGACTGTGCCAGGGAGACGATTGATGTAGCTTTCACAAAAAAGTTTTGCCTAACAATTCTGCTGAAGATATCTGAAGGAGTCAATAGGCATGTGCTCTAGGAAGCTCCAATGGTCCAGTCTACTTGGCACACAAGTATTCGGCACAGTCTTGAAGCAAGGACTACTTAAGAAACTAAGCAGCTTTGGAAAGAGAGAGAGGCAGTCCACATGAAGATAGCTAATAGGTAAAGATTTAGCAAGCAAGAGGAATAAAAAAGTGTCTGTTACTGCACTAGGGTCTGTTCTGTTCCATATGTTCCTAAACTATCTGATAAAAAGATAAATATTGAGCAAACAAAACTTGCTCATTATGCCAAATATTTTAGGTTAGTAAAGGCACTGATGAACTACAGAAGCAGCTTCTGTTACAACCTCTTGGGCAACTGAATAACTGATAAGATTAAATGTAAATTGATTTTAGCACAATGCAGGGTGACACAAAAACAAACCTAATTTTACATGTATGATAATAGGTAATAGACTCAGAACTGTTACCTTTTAGTGATGAAACCTTGAGAGTTACAACAGCTCTTTGAAAATGGTAATTCAGAGGCAGATAGTGATCAGGATTGAAAAAATCAAATATTAATAGTATTTTAGAAAAGGCTAGACAACAAAACATCATGTATCGTGTCACTGAATAGATCTATGATGAACTTTTATCTAGATTATTATGCAGTTCTGTACATGCTCCCTTGTCAAAAAACAATATAATAAAACTAAAAGAAAGGAAATAAACTTTATTAGTACCTCTGTATCACACGTGACTAAATAGGACTGCTCAGTCTATGACCACTGAGTGAGGATGGGATGGAGTTATCAGAGTACAATTGGCAATGACTTACAGTCATAATTATGTAGCTGCACAGCTGGCCACTAATTGGAGTGTGTTAATATACACTGCAGTTCTAAGGAGCTGAGCATTATCTGGGGAAAGCCAAAGCTAATATTAAAAGAAAAATAGTTTGTAGGGTAGGTAGCTGCTTGACAAAGAAGTCTCCCAAATGCTAATTTTTGTATTTTATTATTTAATTTAGAAGTTGCTTGAAAGTTTGAGATAAATGATCCACCTATAAGATTCCCTTTGTATTAACTGGAAAAAAGTTTTCTTATTGCATGCAAACCCATTGACACTCAAAGCTCAGACCAGCTGTTAATGCAGCTGAACAAATCGAATATCTGCAAATGTTTCTGGGGTTTACTCCTCTTCAAATAACATTTTCTTCTTGTAGTACACATGCTGTTACATGCACTTATACGTTGTAAATGAAATCTCCAGGTTAGGTTTAGGAATAAGTTTGCATTTCTCAAGTTCATAAAGGAGGATGCTTGAGAGCAATGGAACATTTGTTACAACTTCACTGATCACTTGTATAATATAGACTGTGTAGGTAAAAAACTTGTGATTATGCAACATCAAGGATTATAGTTTCCCCAGTGAGAAAATTCAGACCTGACCTTCACTGTGTCCTGCGTTGTGTGAATATTATTGCAGTCTTTCATAGCATGATTAAGAATTGATTTCTTACCCAAAGTATCTCAAGTGGAATTCGAGTAATACACAGCAACAGAGCCAATTTTTGTAGACTCTGTTATGTCCAATATGGATGACTATAAAGTTCCTTTTCTGGCCCTAAGAACTAAACCCTATGCAATAGATATTGACAGAACTCTCTCTATGGGCACCTAGATGAAAAAGAAGTATGTAGTTTACAGATATCTCACTTTCACTCACATTACAGCATCTCACCTCCATTACACTACTCTAAAAAAGTATTAAGATTGCCAAACCCACCAGAACAAATGTAGAAAGTACTGGAGTTAAGGTGAACAATTATAAAAATAAACTTTCTAGTTTTAAAGAAGCCATAATACAGAAAAATTTCTCAGCTCCAAGACAGAGACGGAACAGAGGCAAGGTAAAAAAAACCCCAGTTGTTGACATTTATTCAGATTGTTGAACACCTGGGTATAAATCTTTGACCTGCCGGATACAGACAAAGATGTACTTAAACATGACCTTTTGTTTAGCTGAGGACCTTCTCACCAGCCCTCACTAGGTCCCCAATCCCCTTGTATACCACCTGATTTCTAAACTCATCAGCCTCTGACCTTATCGCTAGACTTTAAAGCCTTCAATCTCTATCTACAGTGCTGATGGAGTCCTGGTTACAAGGCAAAAGAAGAAATATGCCTCTTATACATCCAGGGCCTACTTAAATAACACCACCACATTACTAGGAACTTGCAATGTCATGCATTGCAATGCACATCAAACAGCTGAAATTAAACCAGTTTTGTAGTCAGGCAGCAACAAAAATTTGCTCCAGACACAGCCTTGCAGAGATGTTAAACCCTGAGAAGATAAGGCATAGCAGAGAAGAACCAGTGCATCTGCCTGTGGACACAACCACTGATTCTTACAGTACAGATGATTATGACTCCCATTCATTCCTCAGAAAACTCATGTAGATACTCTGAATAATTGTTTCTCTTCCAGCATTAGTGTGAAAATGCTGTTATATGACAAAGAGATGAATATCTCCAGTTCCAGTTGTACAAGGGAGATGTGAGGTTCTTCATACAGATGTAGAGAGAGGTATTATGTGAATATTTATGTATTTAATTACATATAGTGCTTGCTGTGTGGTGCTTGGGGATTTATACTTCCTTGTGTGCTCTGATACCATTTACATTACTAATATTACATTCATCCTGCACTGCCTCCAGGAATGTTTTTATGACTTCCACAAGTGAACATTTTGTCTAATTACATTTCAATAAACTGTCATGTAAGTACAACCATAGATGTTCTGCACACAATCTATAAACCTTCTCAGTGAGGACAGAATTTGAAGCTGTTGCCTGACTCAGAAGGATTCCATCTTAAATTCTGTGCCTAGAGTTTATTTCAAGTTAGTCAACTAGCATTATTTTTCTCATGAAGATTAAGGCAATATAGCATCTAGTGATATATTAATACAAATAGAAAACAGTTAGCTCCCTGAATGAGCTTCAATTTCTGTAAAAACAAAATAGGTATTAAATTCTGAAAATAAGAAAAAAAAAGTGACTGGTCCTTGTAAGTTCTTCTCTTCTTGTGGCTTCAAAACAGAATTTTGGGACGTTGGTCTTGAAGTTTATAATTTTTTTACAAGAGAAAATTACAGCATATTTGAGAACAATTTTTTCAGTTATGATAAAGTCTGAAAACTCAGTCTTTAAAAATATAATAGCTACAAATCACATATCTGCAAATTCAGTTTATTTCCTTTAACACATCTCCTTAAACTGGAATAATCTCAATAATTTCAATAGAAAAAATTCTGCAACTCAGTGCCCTTTTCCCAGCTGTCTTTGCATCTTTCTCACATCTTTCTTTTTCTTTTTAAATACTGCACATAAAGAAATAAAAGAGATAAATGCTTGCCTGAACATTTTGAAATGGATTCTTGTTGCCATAGGATTCACTGAAGTATGTGAAATCATCTATGCTAAGCTGAAAAACAAAGAGAGTAGGTTGGTGAGAAGGAGCCATGGTGTCTCATTTAAGTAAAGACTCAGTATTGGTGAGGAAAAAAAATTATTTACGTACCCTATCTTGCAGGAACAAGATGAGGTTTCTGGAGTTCTGGGTAAAAAGAGGTTGCAAGAGTACCTTCAGCTCCTGTGCTGAGACAACTTGTCCTTCATGCACAGCAGTGTCTGGATTCCACTGTGATCTACAAAGGAATAATTCCTTTTTCTGTAAAATTTGCTGCCAAGGATGACACCTCTTCTTTCTTTAAATATGCAACAAAATCATCATCTTTCATTTAAGATCAGCTTTGCAGTGCAGGTTACTTTCATTCTACTCAGGAGAAAAAGAACCTGCCCATTTATGCCTGTATCAAACTGATTGTATTAAAGCAAGAAAGAATAGGGATGATGTCTCTATTTTCTTGTTTGTGTACAACAGCAGAGTTGCATCTTCCCCAAAAAAGTTACCTACGAAGTGCAATGAAGAATACGTTGAAGACATTCAGAGAGAATTCCCAGATGGCATCCCAACTCCCAAAACACTTTGCAGTGCTGACAGATGGAGGTCAGGAGGAGTAGAACTTAGACTAGATCACAAGTTGTCATAAACTAGTATATTTTTTATAAAACTTTTGTTAGTAAGAAGTGTCTTTCAGTGCTATTGTAAACAGGTTCTCTCCTAAGGTTTTCATGATGAAGGAGCCATTCTACAGAAGCTGCTCAGAAAAGCCACCTTTCCAGCAGCAGGAGCTCTTCTGAATGGAATGATCCAGGGCACCCAGATTACAACTCTTTTGCCAACCTGTCACTGGACTGGACAGAGAAATAACTCATCATTTAGTTTTGCTGCTACAGAAAACAGGCAAAACAAGAGGTGACATTATTCTTCCAACATGTCATTAGGATTTTAACAGTATGTAACACAGGTCTATAGGGAAGAAATGTTTTATGAACATTTATCTCCTAGGTATTTTGACTAATTAAAACTGTCTGTGGGAAACTGTGAACTTGGTAATTTTCCTTTTTTATCCAGGTACACATCAATTGCTAAAACCTGAGAAAACAGGTATTCCAGACACTCTAACTGATTCTTATTACAAAGACTCAAATATAGGCAGTTGTTGTGTTTTTATATGATTGCAATTTGATCAAGTTGAGATAAAAGTTAAATTTTCTAACCCAAAGCAATTTGCAAATGACCATTGCACAACAAGCTTTTATGAATGAGAACAACCTTTGCAGTCCTCTAAGATGGAGGCAGAACAGGGTTAATAAACATATAGGTGGGGTTCAATGTTTTTTTGGATAAAGAAAATCTAAATTGCACTCTTCCCTGTAATTCCAAAGAAGAGTGCTGAAAGTGAATTGAAAGTGTCAAATTGCACTCATGGCAGAGATAAAACCAGCACAGTCCTGCAGCACTAGAAGATACCTGCCTCACTTCAGACTCTGGGGTTTGGGAAAGCGTTAGAGCAAACTCTCTGTGTGGAAGACTCCCTCAGGACAATGTGAAGATGTGAAAATTAAATTCTAGTAGAACTTTTCCCTGTCACTTTACCAGCTTTAGAATTAAATCCTGCTGAGATGAAGGAAATGGATTTTTATTGGTTGAAATTATCTGATATTTTCTTCGTTTTAGTCCGCATCTTCACTTCTTTGTTAATTTGTGCTTGGAAATCCACATTAACTTATACTTATGGACATAGAGAACTGAGAAATTGTAACAGGCTTGCCTCAACTTTTCACAGAAGACAAACCTCACAATTTCAAAAAATTAAGTATAATCTTTTAAATTAGTATCTTTGAAAACACAGAAAGTCCCAAAGATTCTGAAAGACTCTTCAGGAACTGACTTTCATATTGACTTTATGCCTTGCATGGCCACATCAAAATACTAATTATAGTAAAGAAAAAGCAGATAGACTAAATTAAGAGATGATAAAAAATGGCTTATGTGAAAGAAAATGACACTGAATAGCTTGGTATATTAATTTTAAAAATAACTAAATAAATCCATTTTCTACCTAATCTTAGGGGAAAAAAATGACGTTTTTGAGAGCTTTGGGGACTTGCAATTAAAAATAAAAGGTAACAGAAAGCACATCAAACAAAATGAAATTATTTGCAGCAGCACAATGGTAAAGGCTTTTGCTGTGAACTCAAAACCTCAGAAGTTTAATGATCCTCTTTTAAAGCATACTTGCTTCTAAGAAATTCCCTGTTCCTTGAAGCAGTTCTTGTTAGCTATCTAACCTTGAAAACACCTTTCGTGACATTTTTTTAACTTTCAAGCAGTCAACTTTGGTAACTTCATGAACATTAAAAAATCTATATTGGTTAATAATTCTATTATAATGCAGCATTTGCCTAATGCTTCTATTCACAATATTATGCATGTATTTATTTTGCTTCTTTTTAACAGTTTGCTGAACACTATGTATGGTAGAAGGCTACATCCATCACTGAGAGGGCTGTTGCTGTCTGCTTGGTGCAACAACATTCTCAGCGTGGTTCAGACAGGAAATAGAACCATAGAAACATTTAGGCTGGAAAAGACCTCTAAAGTCAAGTCCGACTGTCAATCCAGCCCTGCCATGTCCACCACTAAACCATGTGCCTAAGTGCAACATCCATGTGTTTTTAGAATATTTCCAGCTGACTCAACCACTTCCCTGTTCCAATGCCTGACCACACTTGCAGTGAAGAAATTTTTCCTAATATCCAAGGCAAGCTTCCCCTGGTGCAATCTGAGGCTATTTCCTCGTATCCTATCACTTGCTAGTTGAGAGAAGAGACCAACCTTCACTTGGCTACAGCCTCCTTTCAGGGAGTTGTAGAGAGCAAGAAGGCGTCCCCTCAGCCCCCTTTCCTCCAGGATAAAACACCCCCAGGTCCCTCAGCCACTTCTCACAAGAAGAAGAAGAAACCACTTCTCAGTTGTGCTCCAGCCCCCCACCAGCCTCCTTGCCTGGTCAGTTTTACTGGGCGCTTTCATGTGAACTGCAGGGTGAAGTGGGGATCTGTGAGTGTCAAGGGGTCGTGGATACACCGAGGATGTGCTTCCCTGAGCGCAATGGAGCAGCTAATCCTGCTGAACTGCTCACCACAGTGGCGGAATGACACGGTGTGAAACCGGCAGCAGGTCAGCACACACACTGATTGCTTTATCGATTGCTCAGATAAACTCTTGTGCCCAAAGACACACAGCACCACCAGGGCTCAAAATGACAAGCATCTCTTCTCATGTATGCACTTCACTGTGCGTGCAGGAGCACATAGGTTTAAAGAATCCTAAGTTTTAAGTTTGAGGAAACTTAAAATTCAACTGCCCTCTCTTTCCTCCAACAGTCAAACAATGTCCTAAAGAAAGTGAGGAAAGTAAGTTTAGCTTGATATTTTGCTTCCTTCTTATACCTTACTGCTCTAATATGACAACATTATGTTCTTTCTTGAACAGCATTCTTTCTGGAATTTGAGCAATTAGGTTGATGGAAGCAAAGATTTCAAGATTTCCTGTACCTGGACCCACCAGATGGGCTGATGGGAAGATAACAAGACTTCTAGCAGTCTAACTCATTTTTGCTTTGTACCTAGCTCCAGGACTCTTTCCTACAAGTTATTCTTGTCAGTTGTCTCCATCAGTCACCTTGTGATTACCATCTAAGAGTCACGTTTTCCCTTGCTCAGCAGAAGTAAAATAACATTCATGCTGGCACACAGCATCTCCATAGGCATCCAATAAAATTATAGTTAAAAAAAATTTCCTTTTTATGTTAGAATTTGCCAGAAAAGGATTATTTTCCCTATATAAGCGTAGCATTAAAAAAGGGAAGTAATATATTTTAAAAGACTGAAGGCACAAGTCATTCTTAAAACAAACACATGAGGGGGCAATCACAAAAGCTAATTTTAATGAATTTATTTGCTCATACTCCTTCTCTTTATCTATGGAGGGAAAGAAGTTCTTCTGAATGTTGGTTCAAAATGGCTAAATCAAATTTGTTCTGTGTATCATATGCAAGAAGAGCCTCTCAACTTTCCCAGGCTCAAAAACCCAACCAGGGAATATGAGTTTTAAGGCTGATTTAAAATAAAGGTCAAATTTTCCATGCCAAAGTTATTTGAAGAATATCCAGTGATATATTCTTTTGTGAAAAACAGGACAGTGTAACATACTGAGTTATTCCATAGTTGAAGTGAGAAACAATGTTCTTTTTTTAAAAAACCACTTTTCTCCAAGTAGGCATCTGCATTTTTCTTTCTAGAGGAAAGAGGTATTTGATTTACTAATGTCTCTGTGAGAACTGGTATCACACTTCCCTTTGCTTTGTGCACTGCATGTGTTTTGTCAGCTGCAGGTTTCACCTCTATCTGGCATCTAACATTACCTTTAATAGCATGATTACAGTAATAATGCATAGAAGAGACTTTAAAAGTGTTACATTCTCTAATACAGCTGTTCTGAGATATGGCCTGGCAAACACTGGCTGGTTCTAAACTAGAAGAAAATGTAGTATCCTTCAATTATTCAGTATCAAATTCTAACAGATAACCTGGGAAAGGGTGATGGAATAATCAGTGAATTGCAGCTTCTGTTGACTAACGAATTGCTAAACAAACTTTTTTACTAGTGGGACATGTTCCTACAGAGTGAACAGATACCCATAGATATCCATAATTACCGCAATTCTATAGTTAACTTTCCTAAGACTCTTAATAGTAATTTCCAAATTTCATAGGCCTGTGGATCACACACTGCAAACCTCACATCACTGTGAAGTACCAAGATGTAAAGGACAGAGTTAGGGGCTAGCAATAGAAAGTTGTTGTGTTACTTTATTTTATAGAATAAGGAAAAACTTCTTTTCAGTTATTTCATAGACCTTCACCAGAACTAATTTTGACCCCACAAAAACTTCTCCTTTCAAAATGCAAATGTCGTGGCTGGAGGAACACTTCTTCCATAAAAGGTTCTATTCCTGGAGATGTGAACCTGTTTATGCAGTCCAGTATCCTGCTTTTCTTGCTCTAGATTTGTATAAACCAGAAAAATCTGCAGTAGAACAAACTGCTAATTGTATCTTGATGGAAAGTTTGCTCTTATGACCACACGGGATTAAGTGATAAGATCTTGTTTATATATACAATGGGTATGTTTTTTATATAAACCAGGAAGTAGAACAAAGGAAGCACTGATCTTTTCTTAGATACTTAGAATCACTTTTAACCTAAAACCAGCGCTTTCTGACATTTACTCTGCTTTTAAATACACGGGTTAATACTCATATGAGTGCCTGTCATATAGTGATGAATCACTAAGTATTTTGAATATGAAGCTGCCTTGATGTTGAAACATTCTTTTGGTTTTTTTTCTTTTGGGGAAAAAAAAGGCAAAATCTATAAAATCAAACTTTTTCGAAACTTGCAGATTTCTATATGCAGAGTTTCAGGTTTTGGGAAATCAATAAAAGATGAGTAAATATATGGCAAAGGTGGTAAATAAGTGACCCATATTTTTCTGACAACTTTACATATTCAGTATCTACCTGAAGCTACTGCATTGCCCAACCTGCCATACTTCTGGAAACCCCAAGTAATGGTACAAAATCCTTAAAGTGAGCATGAATAAAATTCCTGGTTGGAAAGAAAGAGAACTATCCCTGGTTCTTTCAAAACAGCTTCAGTCCTGTTTCATAAGTATATGCAAACCCCTGAATTTCATGTATCTATGGATCTGTCAAGACTGCAGTTGGTTCCAACAACTGATGCATATACATACAGCAATTTACTTAAGAATCTGTATTAAAAAGAACAGTAAAGCGAAAAGTCAGGGTTCAGAAGTTAGGAAATCCAAGGCTTAAAAAACTGCCACAGAGTTTTTGGTCAGCCCCTTTTTATGTCACTGCCTTATGTGGTAGTTTCAAGTCACAACATCTCTAACAGTGAATTCAAAGATGCTTTAGGGTGAATAAAGCACATCTACTTCAGATTTTTAGTTTACAGAATTTATTCTTTCTGCTCAGCCTAGAACACTAAAATTATAAATAAAAACGGGTAAAATCATCTGTTGGCTTGTTTGATGGCCAAGGTGCAAATTTATTTATTGGATAATTTTATTGCCCAGAGCTGATTTACCATATTCGATGGCACAATATATTCTGTGCACACACACAGACAGAGAGAGCGGGAGCATAATCAGGGACACACCGATTTCTTACCTCTGAGTTGACCAAAGCAGCATCGGCACATGATCCAGTGCCAGAGAAGTTTGGAGCAGCACGGCGAGGGAGCACAGCAGCAGGGCTGGAGCCGCAGGGCAGAGCCGTGTCATGGCTCCAGGCTGGGTGCGTGCGGAACTGGCCAGCTGCAAAGGGAAAGTCCGAGCCTGTGCACAGCTGCACTTCCCGCCCGGGCTGCTGTGAGCCGGGCTCAGCCGGGCTGCCGGGTGACGTTGCTCTCCAACAGCAGGGGGAATTTTCAAAACATGAACTTCCTTTACTTGAACTTGGGAGTCACTCATATTTTGAATACGTTTGTGATTTAAGCAGCTCGTAAAAGTGTCTGCGGTGAAAGCATTGTCTGTTTCCTCTAACCTTCAAGTGCAAGGGAGAGTCATGAAGTCCAAACTCCTGTCCTACGCAGGCTGATAACAGTTACATAACTTCAAAATGGAGTTTACAGAAAAGTTTTCTGTACTGCACAAAATATATTCTGCAGAACTTCTATCTTCTTCCCCTGCTACATATTACCATGTCCCTCAGCTTAGCTTTTTCACATGTATTGAGATCTGGCGTCACACATTTGGGTGTTGACAGGTTTGAAATCTGCAACAAACTGCAGATTTCAGCAAGGAGGAAGAGAAACGTTCAGAGCCTCTGAAACACAGAATTGTTAAGCTATCTTTTGCATGGAGCAATGCTGTCCCAGAAATTAAAAAAAAAAACAAAAACAAAAACAAAAAAAAACACCACCAACAGCAAAAAAAAAACTAAAGTCGGGGCAAATTATAATCACTTCAGAACGTGACACGACTTCAGTATTTCACAAGTCTCATGCAAGATCAAAACAGTCTTAAAGACTTCCTTCATGCCCGGAAGCAAATTGCTCTGGCACACTTTTTTGTGCCTGCCAAACACTGAGTGGTTTCTACATCTTGTGACTACATTAGGCAGCGGCAGCCTCAGCTCGTGTTTGGCTCTGGGCACAAATGCCTCCTCACCATCAGAACACGATGTTAGAGATCATACACAAAAGAACTTCTGAGCTATGTTAAAACGAGTTGTGATAAGGGAAAAATAAGGAAGCACAATGAAAATTGTACAAGAGGACACAAATAGAGGTCAGAAGACATGAATGTCTGAATCTGAGCACATGTAGCCAGATCACTTAAATCCATTTGCCTTGAAACACAGTATATTGTTATAGTGTGGTTGCCTAAGATAAAGCAATTTGTTCATTAACTCGATCTGAAATGTGATTTCTCAGAAAAAAAATAATTTTAAGGGTAGCAATAAAACATTGTCATGTTCCTTTTATTCTCCATGTTACCTTTACATAACACAGAATTAACTCTTTAACTGTACTTTTTCCTCTTCTCCTCAGAGATGTATTAGAAATCCTATCTGTTCCCTTTAACAACCCAGTGTTTGTTTGTTTGGTTTAGGATGTGTACAGGTAAGACAGCAAACCAGACCTCAAAGACAGAAGTAGAAACAGAAGCATCTAGACGTAATAAAGGAATTGCAGAATTTCCAACAAAACTCAATTTTGCAGAAGGACAATATTTGATACACTAACCAGTTCACACATTGTTGCAAAAACATCACCCTAGCACTTAGGTCAGATGTACAAATAAATAGTCTGCAGGTCTGGTCACATTCAGAAGAACCAGCTGGGTTCACAAATCAGTGGTTTATTGAATGCAGCCTGCATGTTTCTTTGGGATTGCTGGTGACAAATGCAGTTACTGCAGAATATACAGCATTAACAAGATGACTGCAATCACAACTTTACTTTCCTGGGTCAATACTCAGCATAACTGATGATCCAACATTTACCAAAAGGCATCCTTTTCGCGGGGGGCGAGAAAGACAAGCCTGTCAATCTCTTCCTTAAAATTCTGTGTCAAATTCTCATCCCCCACTGAGGTACGAAATTGAGGCACATTTTATACTTTATTAACCACTATAATGCAAAGTGCTGTCGGTGGGACTGTGGTGAAACCTTCCATTCTGCGTAGTTGCATTGCATGGGATATTTCCTGGTAGGAGGTGCAGTTGGGTTGTACAAAACATTTCTGGGCAGCAAGTAGAACACGACCACGTGGTTTCTACGCTGGCCTCCTGTTCCTCCCCATGGCCATGGCAACACAAGCCACAGGACTCCGCCCGGGTTCCGCAGGTGCTCCAATCACCATGGGCACTGTCACCACTGTCGCCACACACTGAGCTTTGCCTTCTCTTCACGGCTGTGTGCTTCCAACACACGAGTGAGAGGCACAGCCGGTGGGTATACTCGGTATTCTGCCTTCCAGAAACAGTCTTAAAACTTCTTGAAACATAACCAGATTGTTTTCTCTCAGATTACCATATCACTTGTGGACAAACTTTTAACTGAAAACAAGCTGACTTTTCCTTTTTGATATTTCTCCACAAACCACAGTTTGGGAACAACTGAAGTGAAGGAAGCTTTGAAAAAAAGGAACAAGAAGAACCTATTGAGTAGGATTTTATTTCGCTTCACTAAGTAAATTTAGCTCACAAATACATTTGCATATATTTTCTCCTTGTTTTCTTCACTCCTAAAAATAGTGAGGTTTTCCCAAATGATAAGAAAAAATATGCCTATTGCAAAGAGATTTTAACAAAAATTCTTTTCTTTCATTTAATTAAGATTAGACAAGATCAAAGTTGTTTTTTTTTATCTGCAAGCAGGAACCTAAACCTAGTTTTTATTAATGTGTGTCAGTATACACAAAAGCACACACAGTTTACTGTTGCATTTGCACAGGGCTTTTTCCTTGAAAATTCATATATGATCTTGAGTCCAGGTTTAGAACTGCTTTATTATGAAGATATTTTTACATGCAACACAGATCTGAAATACTGAAAATCAAACTACTGTGAAATCATTATAAAATGGTAATGAAGAAGGAAATATTTCCATTACCATGTGTCCCCACTTAACTACAATAATTTTATTAAAAACAACTATAATATTAAATACTCTGTACTTAATTGTTCTCTGATCCATTTCTCTGGATTTTTACATGCTTTCTTTTACATTTGTATGCCTATCACATATCATCTGTATTTCTTATCCTGCTGAAGTTGAAAGATGGAAGTCATAAAAAAATAAAGACTACCTATGTAGTAGGTACCAAGAAACCTAATGACTTTCGCTAATGAACTGCTTTTAAACAAACAAACAAACCAACCCTCATCAAAACTCTCAACTTCAGAATTCTCCATTCCTGATGTAAAAATTTTGGATTCAAAAAGAAGTGTGAATGATAAAGGCACATTTAGGCCTACAAGACATGCCTGAGATGACTGTTATGATAAGGACAATAGACAGTACAAGTTAAGCTAGGAGAACTATCTATATACAGATGACAAAAATACCTCCCATCCTTTTGGCATACAAATTTCATCCTTAGGCAACAAGTTAATATGGTAACCATGTTAATATGGTACTACAGCAGCATATTAAAGAACTTCTCCCAGCTTAGCTAATAGACATATTTAAATTTAGGCTTTTTAAAAATAAATAATAATTTAAAGAACCCAAGACATGGATGATTTTGTTTTTTATCTCAGTTATTACTAGTATAATTTCCTATTTAAAAAGTATTTTCCATATGCCAAATGGGAGTCAGCAACTGCTTTGCTACCCTCATGTATTTAATTAGAATCCTGCTTTATCACTGTTTAATCATTTCATTATGTAAGAAGAGACCTAATATTTTGCTCATTGGGACATCTTTTTGGGGCAAGGAGGTGGAGAAAACAATTATTCTGAGTTCTTCTTCCTTTGAGATATGAATAGGGAAATATACATCCTGAAAAAAGCATGGATTTTCTTCTTGACAATAGGGAGGCAAAACACACCTTTCCTTGCAAATTACCATACTAGTCACTTGCGCATTTGGGAAGAAAGCTAGAACCCTTCCCTCTGGAAATGAATTGGCAGTGGTGTTGGAGGTGGGGAGAAGGCACATTTTGATTCAGGCTCCAAAACTCCTGCTCAGAAGAGTCCTATGAGATAAAAGAAGTTGTTGATTGGCCTTGTGTTTCTGCTAGTGCAGAAGGAACCATACACAGCATACAGGCTGATCCCCTTTGCCTGGGAGTGAGTCTTTGGGAAAGAACTGAGTCAGTCCCAGCATCTCTCATCAGCCCTTCAGGAATATTTCAGGAATAGGCATTCCTCATCATCTCAACCTCTGAGCCATGATTTAAGAGACTTGATACGCTTATCACTTTGGGCACTTACCAGAAGAGAATGAAGGTTAGAATTTCATCTCACATTCTATTCTTTGAAGAGATACTGCCACTTTGCAGTAATTTTTTCTCATTATCCTGGAAGGATCAATGCCCCAAAAGGCCTTTTTTACCAACAGATTTTAAATCCATTTTTTGAGTAACTCTCTGAAATACCAGTATAGATGATCAGCTGGGCTTTTAAGGAACTTACTCAGTTCTATCACAAACTGACCCTTTAGCTGAACAGTTTTCTTTTCCTGATAAAATGCAATGACTTCTCCTAGAAATGCAGTATCCTTACTCTGACTCTGATATTTTCAGTCAGCTTTCCCAGTATTCTCCACTGCCTGATACAGAGAACATTTTCGTTCTTCATACTTGTGCAGTACCTTTTTAATATCATATATAAGCTACATAAACAGGTGAAGCAATACAATAACTATTAGAGAAAATTTTAAATTAATTCTTTATCTAAATGGAATGCAATTAGAAATGCTATGGGCAAAAAGTGGTAAAAAAGTAATTGGTTTTAAATTCAGTAACAATATCAACAACAACAAAAAAATCATTAAAATTAGCAACCAAAGACCACTAACATGAAGGATTTTATACTAATTTCAATTATGATAAATTTTTTTTTAAAATATACTATTTTGAATGTGTCGGTTTTACTTGGCTTTGACCTAACAAATAACTCAGCTATCCAAAGTATTGAAAATACTTTTTCTGTCTTGCAACAGCTTACTTTCCATACAATGTCTTCTAAAACTTTCCATTTTTATGCTTTCAAATGCCATTTTTGGCATTGATTTGAAGGATGACATTAGTAAGAAGACACTTATTTTGTGAAAAAGCCTGTTTCAAATATTAGTCAGCATCCAACTCACTATACTTTCAGCACAAGTTTTTAACTATTGATATAAAAGTTTTCACAGTGTGACTAAATGGCACTGCCAGGAAATTGCTAATGGTGGTGGTAAATGGAGTTTCCATCCAGCTGGTGCCCAGACACCAGCAGTGTTCCCCAGGGCTCAGTCCTGGGGCCAGTCCTGATCAATGTTTTTACCAATGATCTGGGTGAGGGGATCCTCAATCAGTTTGAGGGTACCCTCAATCAGTTTGCAGACAACAAGCAGGGCAGGAGCTTTGATCTGACAGAGGGTAGGAAGGCTCTGCAAAGGGATCTGGACAGGCTGGATTGATGGGCCAAGGCTGATGGTATGAGGTTCAATAAGAAAAGTGCTAAGTCCTGCCCTTTTGTCACAACAACTCCAGGCAGCTCCACTGGCTGGGAGCAGTGGCTGGAAAGCTGCCCAGTGGAATAGGACCTGGGAGTGCTGGTCAATGACTGAATATCAGCCAGCTTGTGCCCACGTGGCCAAGAAGGCCAATGGCATCCTGGCCTGGATGAGAAATAGTGTGGCCAGCAGGACTAGAGCAGGGATTGTCCCTCTGTACTCAGCACTGGTGAGGTCACACCTCAAATGCTGCTCACTATGAAGCTGCACCTTGAACACAGTTTTGGGCCCCACACTCAAGAGATTGAGGTGCTGGAGCATGTCCAGAGAAGGGCAGTGAAGCTAGTGAACAGTTTAGAGAGACAAGAGAAGATGGCCCCAAGTTGCACCAGAAGAGATTTATGTTGGATAATAGGGAAAAAAATCTTGAAAGGGTAGTCAAGCACTGGAAGAGGCTGCCCAGAGGAGTGGTGGAGTCACCACACCTGGAGGTATTTAAAAGCCATGTAGATGTGGAACTTAGAGACATAGTTTAATGGTGGACTTGGCAGTGTCAGGTTAATTGTTGGATTCGATCTTAAAGGTCCTCACAACCTAAATGATTCTAGGATTCCAGAAACCTCTAACACCACCTTGCGTTGAAATCAATGGACTACTGTCTTTTCCATTTGTTTGAACTATTTCTTTACTTTTTATTTAAATCATCCTTCTGGAGTGGTAAATTACCTTTTTAAAAATATTTTCAAGAAGGAAGGAAACAAATTTATAAAGAGGCAGGTTCCTATCTATGTGACTAATTGCCATTCAACCCATAATTTACTTCAAAACTGCTTTTATCACTCTGGGGGAAATTCAGACTTAGCAGCCATTCCTATCTTCAGGCTCTGATGTCAGAAAGCACGTAAGTCAGCTGGAATGCTCATGTGCTGCAATTCTATAATTAGTTCAATACTGAACTAAAATCCTGAATTTCATTAAACTAAAGTTCTGAATTTAATGGTGAAATCAATTGAAAGGTTTAACTGATGTTAAAATACATTGGGTCAGTCAGGTAGTGGTTCTACAGTTCATGTTCCGTTGAGGGAGTCAATTAAGTTTTCAGCTGTTTGCTGCCAAATATGTGCTTATTTCTCTTTGTAAATGCTACTGCTTTTTCCTAGGTAGTTTCATCTGATAGAGCAAAAGGCTGGGTCAAAACCACATCTATAATAGAGGTTTAAAGAAGCACACTGCAACTTTGTGTTGGATTTTTGAATTTACACCATATCATGTTTTACTCTGTAACTATGGTCAAACAAACGTTTTTAGTTATGGGGAGAAATTACTTCTTCAAATAATACAAACTCCTTAAAAATAAACATATTTCAAACACTCTGAAATGTGTGTTTCAAATGATGATATTTAAATTATAATACTCAAATTACAATAATTACAATAATTTCAACATGTTAGATACAATAACTATATGCTGGCAGTTCCACTATGACCAGCTAGATAAGCTACATAATGTAAAGTTGCTCTTTTGCACAAATGTTTGCAGGGCAAAGCAGCTATATCTGGAAAGCTATACCTATTCTGTTGTTCTGTAAGAATCCAGGGTTTGAAAGGGTTTCTGTCTTATGTGCTTAAGACAAGAAAAATAAATTTAATACAGTGCTACAGTATTAATTTTCTAATTAAAGGGTGACAAAGAAATAACAGAATTTGCCCAACAGGAATATTATACTACAGACAGAATGTTCCAAGCAATGCTGGAATACAGAGAAAAATAACCATTGCTCTAAAAACAGAATTACAAAGTTCTTTAACAACATTTTATTTTTTAAAAAATGAGGTTACAAAACTTGAAATGCAATTAAATTGATTGAGATCAAGTTATTTTATTCTTAGAAGCTTATTTTGATCTGTGTAATACAATTACGGTATTGATGAAAAAGTATACTTCTTTAAAACTCAGGAATTTAGTTCACTTCCTTAACTTTGAAGAACTACATTTTTTGTAGGAATTTGCATTAGCCTGATTGTTCCTTCTATGCAAAAATGATGACATCACAGGAATTTGAGCAAAGTAGTTTTTTGCCCGGATATGCTTTTGTTCTATTCTGTAAATAAATGGAGTTTCATAAGTCTGAAAAGAAAAACAAATTCAAATCCCATAAATACAATTAAAATAGCTAAAAATAGATGTGCTGCTTCATATTTTAGACCTTATAAACATTTGGACATATTTTAGACATCATAAATATTGACCCTTTAATAAACCAAGGCAGATCATTTATTTGTATATATACATAATGAAATATTTTGTAGTTCTATAGTAATATGGCTCAGTAGTGAAAATTTCTCCTTGTGAAATATTAGTCATGTTTTAAAACCAGAGTAATGTTTTTTATCCATTCAAGATAAAACTTATTTATTTTTTTATTTCAGGTGAGAACATTTGTACTTACATTTGAAAATTAAGGCAGCACTTAGATAGCAACATTTGCAAGGTGAAGACTCTAGGGGCATTGCTTGACAAGAATCAGAGTTGTTATTTTAAACTAATCATGGTAGCATGTATTTTGCAGCATTTCAGTCAGCACTTGCATGCAGTGGTGACATTTTCCCAAATTCCTAGTTATTAGTAGTAGTTTGCATGAGGGAATAAATAACCAGAATATTTAATTGAAAAAAACTTTGGCTATTGCTGTACTCATCACTTTGAATAATCGCTATTAAATAAGATCACTATGAATAATTGCTATTAAATAAATGGCTTAAGAGGCCATTTTTGTTTCAGTGAATGAGAAACAATGATTCAACTTACAACATTCCATCTTTGCCTCATTTTCCTTATTTATTTTCTTTTCTTTCCTTATTTCTTTTCACTCTGTATTTTTGAAGAAGAAAGTTGAGTCTTCACTACAACTGATTCACTGGAAGTTGAGTCCTCACCTCAACTGATTCATTTCTATATTTGTTGCAAGAGCTAAAGAAAATATCTCATGGCTTTTATGTAGGCTTATGTAGCTTACCTGTTCTGAGCTAATTCCCCCATCCACGGAAGCTAATCAAATTAATAGCATTTTTTGACTATGACATCCAGACTCATGGCATCAAACCAGAGAAGTGCTCAATCAGGATCTTTGCCTGCTGTAATGCTGGTAACAGAAATTTATGGATGCTGAGGAGCATCACTAGATTCAGATTGTCTGAATAGCATTCTTGACTCACAGTGAGTAAGAGGAGTCAATAAAGGGATTTCCAGCTTGAAACCCATTTTACCTTCTAAAGCTAAAGCTCACATAAATGTGTCTGCTTGAGGACACAAGCTGGACACTCACACAAAATATAATGGATTGCAGAACTGATTTTGCCTTTAGAATTCCCTGATATATTTCATCCATAAAGCAATACTTTAAAGAGAGCAATTAATTTGCTCTGCCTGTTTAGTTTGCTCTTAAGACTTCCAAAAAGAAGAGCAATACATAACAGCTGAAGCTGCATTTCTGATACACATATATTGTGATAAAAATTGGATTACAAACACCCTGAACAAAAGAACACTAGGAAACAATGACTGCAGATCACTACTTACATAAATCAATAACCTGGAGCTGAAAGGCTTAATAAACCATAATTAAGTGCAGGACAAACACAGCTCACAGGATTCTCCTGTGCCATACAAAACTAAATACTCTCAATACAAGATGTTCAGTGGAGAGATATTTCATAGACTACCATGTTTAGATATGGAACTGGGGGGGGCATTGGTGTAAAAACCCAGTTTTTATGAAGTGTTTAATACAGTCCTAAGTGGTTTTAACTCAGAAAAGAAATTATGTTTCTATTCCTTAAATGGAAACTATAAGGTTACATTGCAAGGGATACTTAGCTGACATTTATGTACGAAAGTAATGACAAATTTTATGACAAATTGCTAAGTTATAGATAAGGAACCATTCTTCTATTTGATGAAATTTAGAAGACCAAAAACTAATGAGGCCAGAGCATGTGCAAGAGCACAGGCACACAATTGTCACAGAATTTATGGCTAGTCTTCAGTATGCTCTTCATCCAGCCTAGCTCTTGTCTGATCTGATCTGATCTGAAGAGCACACACATGGCACTGCTCTCAGCAGGCAGCGTGGATGAGGCCACTCAGCTTCTTGCATTTCAGGAGAGAGAATGGGAGCAGGACAGAGTTCAGGTACATGGAATGAGCTGTACATGCCAGATGTCTTCTGGATTAGTGTCTACTTTGTTTAATAGTACAGATGCAATCATTTAAATAGTCACAATGAGACAATTTAAACATGGACAAGTGTAACAACTAAATTTGGCCCAACATAATTAATCACAGAATTCTATTAAAACATAACATAGATAATGTAAAAAATAAAGCCCACTGAAATTTACCTTCTGAAGGTTACACTGTTTAAGATGTGCATCTGCCTCTTCTTTAGTGAGGAGAATAGTGTTCCATGGAGACCATTCATGCTGCTTATCCCACCTGACCATAACCAAATCATACAGGTCACTACAGGCACTGAGAGCTGACTGGCAGTTCCATATGTTCTCAATCAGGTACTGCAGATCTGGAAGCTGAAATGAAAAACAGGGTTAAAAAGGAAGAAGCATGTTTCACTCTACAAGTCTTGCATCCATGTAAAAATCCAAATAAAGATTTGGATAAAAAAAAAAAATTTCTATGCACGTGTCATATGATTA
Source organism: Hylia prasina (assembly GCA_013397195.1). NCBI lineage: Eukaryota > Metazoa > Chordata > Aves > Passeriformes > Sylviidae > Hylia > Hylia prasina. Next base: position 290,089 of record VYXD01009083.1, on the reverse strand, counting down.
CTTCGTTAAAGAGCATCTTGACACACACATATATATATACTTTTTGCAAAGTTGTTGGAACATCTGATTCTTTGACCTGTGAGCTAGACTTCTTTTAGTGTATGTCTTGCAAACCACCTTTAAAAGTACACCTATGCTTCAAGAGCTTAAGGGCTGCTTCTTTATGGTGTGGAACATCACATATCACAGCTGAAAGAAGCTGTAGCTTTCAGCCCATTTCTCAACCTGTCAAGAACATACACAAAATAAAGGACATATGGTCAAAGCTACTGCTTACTATGAGTAACAATGCTCTTTCCAACAGTACCTGAACTAAGAAAGCAATTTTACTATCATCCTGATAATCAACTTCAGACTTCCTGAGATTTTCTAGTATAAGTCTGTACTTCAAATATGCTTCTCGCTGCCGAGCCTCATTATCAAGCTGGTAACACGAGCGACATCTGCCAATGGTGCGGGAATTTGCAGGAATGGGAAACTCAGTAGATGCCAAGTACTTTTCGCAGCTATGACATAAGTAAACATTTTTATAAAGCTTTAAGGGATCTTGTGGAACCTAAAAAAAAAAAAAAGAAAAAGAAAAAAAAAGTTAATCTACTACAGGGTATCTTTGTATTACTTGTATGTCACTCTAACGCTGTCAGGATACATCTTCCATATCTTCATGCAAGTATTTTAATATGTAAAAGCCAGAAGTATTTATTTTAAAATACCTAATAGAGTGTTGTGGTTTTTCTTCTACAGGATACCGAGACTTACTGTATTTTCTTACTGCATTTGATAAAATCAGTTATATAAATCAGTCAATTCATTTTTAAGCTATATGAAGATCCTAAACATTATGTTCCAGGGCTCTTCCTGGTGCTTTTATGTATGCAGATTGTCAGCTCTTCTGGAAAGATGACAACACAGAGAAAACAGAAACTAAATTCTCCACATTTGATTTTTCATGTAGAATCTGGCCTTTATGACAAAGATAAAACCCTAGATTATGGGCATATCAATATTTTGGCATAAGAATTCAAAATCATCAGACCCACATGTCCATGTTTTCTGGACATGTTGTTCCATGTCCAGAAACAACATGGGAAGAAAACAGACTAAACTTGATAGTGACCTCCTCATCCCCATATTCCTTCCTGGGTTCTGGAAAGAATGTAATGTAGTCTGTGCAAAGGGACCAAGTCTGTAACTGGATAGTTTGAGTAGTCTGATAACCTTCAGTCTCTGCTAATAAACCTAGTGTAAAATTAACTGATAGTTGGTTCTAAATCTAACATCTGCATCTAAATCTGACAGATTCTCTACTCCTGAAATAACACTGACCACTGTATGAGGAATGCTCTTCTGATAGATGCAAAACAGGCACTGCTACTTAGAGCAGCAACATATGATAGTGAATCATATTTTTATTTGTAGTCTGTAGTCAGAAAAGAAAAACACTCACACAAAACTAACCATATCTTCTTCGCACACAGTAGCAACTGATTCTACAACAGGCGGCCAGAACAGTTTCTGCTTAGGTGCAAACTCACTAGACATTGACATGGCTAATGTTCTTCTTTTCTGGATGCACAGCATGCTGCCTCTTGACCAGTAGAAAAAACATTACTTCCTCTCTCAGCATATTGGTACCACTTTACTACCACATTTTATTGATACCATCCCATAAGATCTACCATTTATAACTTTCAGATTTTTTATTTCAGACACAAGAGTTCCGGGGCTCTCTCAGTGCTGCCAGCCACTTCTCAGGTGCTTATAATCATGTTTATGCCCCATGCTTCCTAATAGGAATATATAAATTTATTTGTGTGAAGCCTATGTACTTGCCACATTTTACTTCCTGAGGAATTCCTCCACCAATTCTACAGCAAAATGTAAAATAAAGCTTTCAATGTTTTCCATCCCCCTTCTCTTTAATTCAATGGCCACTATGTCAGGCTGCAAAAAGAATAATACCTTAAGTAACCCAGCAACTCTAGGATTAAACTCTGGAATTTTGATATACTGAAGAAATAATGTACAAATTCTTTTCCTCAGTCCTTCCAAGTTGCATTCTTTCACCTCTCTGGACATAAGATCAACTTCCCTGTCAATTAATGCCACTATTTCCTGTGTTAATTTACATTCATGTTCCTGAAAAGAAAAAAAATGAGAGAAAAAGGAAAATAAAGTGCAGAACAATAAAGAAGCAAACAAACAAAATCATTCAATGAGACATGAAAGCAAACTATGGATTCTATGCCCATTACCATTCATACCTCTGTATATGTTCATGTAAGAACAAGTCCACAGAAGAACTCGTTAGTATCTCAGGGAAAAAAATCTCCAGTGAAACAACTGTAGAACTACAAAAGTGAGAATGCTTACAGATTTTGTTTTAAGGGTTGTGTCTATGTCTGTGAAGCCATAAAGCTGTGAGGAACTGTAAGCCTGGAAGCACTAAAAGATGCTTAGCAGGGGTACTCAACAAGTGCAAAATCTTGAGTCTTCAAAGGCTCAAAGAAATATTTCCCTAAGAAGCTTCCTTTGGTTATGGGACTGGAGGTGTAATATGGATGGGTTTAAAAAAAAGGCCACAAGAAAACCCAAAAAATCCACCACACAAAAGGCATGGGGGACTTTGACAGTATGCCTGGAAATTAGTGACTTCAGTATTTCAAATGCTGGGCAGGAGATTCTCCAGAGAGAGAGAGGCATAAGAGGTGAGTGAGTTCAGTGATTTCTCAGGTAAAAGAGAGTGCTATTTTACAGAAATTCACTTGTTCACTACACCAATATTGACTTGTATTAAGATGGGCAAGAGTTCATAAACCAGAAATGCTCTCAATGCCATAGTGACTTTAATTAAATACTGGCACTACTCAAACAAGCAGCAAGATGCTTGTTTGTTTTAATAAGACTAGGAAGCAGCATTCCATTCTAGACTGATGTCAACAGTATCATCCTGAAAGGACCTTGAAACTCATTCCTTTTGTACATGAATGCATAAATAAAACTAAAATGAAGGGCTAAAAAAAAATGCAACCAGCTTCTAATTCATTGGTAACACTAGCAGCAACAGTGAGGACAGGGAGTGAGGGGCAAAGAGAAGAAGAAAAAAAAATCAGTATTTGCTACCCATAAAACTGGTAATCCAAACCAATAGATACATAAGGTTCTAAACAGATATTTCAGAGAACTGAGGAAAAAAAAAAATGGTAATCACCACATATATACCTGCCATGGTTCTTATAAGGTTGATATTAAGTAGTAAACTAAATTTTGGACTAAAATTGTGTTATGTATTAATATACAAGGAAGTCCAAAACCATGGGGTTGAAATTCTAACACAACCAGAAGACAAATATGCACATGATAAGGTGAAATATGAATTTAGAGTATATCTGGAATGTAAATTACACTCACACACCAGGTAGTACATGAGGTTCTGTAGTTGCCAGCCCACTATCATGGCACTTCTCTGCCAGCAGCAGCCTTGCTTATGTGTCAACATAATTAAGTAACAGCATCTTTGGAAACTACAGCTTCAAGCTCAACATAAATAGAAAACTAAACCTTACCTTCATTGTACATTTGAGTGTTAACAGCACAGATGTTCTCTCATCTTTTGGGATGTCCTTTGTGCTAATGCTGTGGTAGATTTCAAGTAGTTCTTTGCCACGGAGACTGTTCAGTGTATCCATTTCAGTGATTTTTCCATCATATGCTTTCCACCTCCTAGGTTGTGCACACTTCAGAAACAATTTGTAGAACTCTGAGCTATTAAAATCTGACCACCAGCTGAACAATTGCATTATGTTACATCAAGTTGCATCAGAACAAATAGGGACTTAATGTTAATGCTTGACTAATGCAAAAGGCTAATTCTATTGTCGATAGTGATACAGCACCTCTTCCACCAAAGCAAGCATTCAATTGCACACTTTATTTAAAGCTGCAGGTTATGACAATTTCGATTTACAGGACACTAAAAGCAAATAATATTCTCCTACAGGGATATGCTCTACTTCTTTAAAGTGATTTACTGACAGTAGTGTTAGAATACATTTACTCTGTATTTCGCTCTACAATCATAAATCCCTTCAAACTATCAGTAAAAATCAATTGGTCTGTTGACTGTGTAAAGATTGCAAATTTAAGACCTTAAAGTCTACTGCAGTAAAAAATATCTCCAGGGAACAGTTCTATTTATACTAGTTGAAGAGGACAGAAGGAATACACTTTGTTAGAGCTAGGGCAAGGTACGTGTTTACAGTCTATCAGATATTTCACCTAGCTTCTTGCTTGCTAACTTAACCACATGCCATATGCTTTATACTTCAATTATATCTTTGCACTTTTACTTTTACTCTTTAACTTCTTTAAAATATTTACTTTTATAGATAGTAAGAAGTTACATGATGTCACCTGCCCCATGAGGTCTGAAAAGTACAACCATTTTCTTCTTCCCAGAAGACTGCTTTTGGTTACAAATCATGCTGTTACATAAGGAGACAGAAAAAGAGTCTTCAAAAGCCTCTACCCATAATTTCTTAACTCCATTTCCTTTTCTTAATGGGGAGAGGTATTTGAAACCTCTTTCTGTGTATTAATTATTCTCTTTCACTATTGTGGGCCTGATTTTTCTGAATCTGAGAAATTTTAGCCTGCCAGCAGCTTGTTGAGCATTCCCAAGGGAAGAATTCTTGGGAGGTTTTTTCCTCAGGACAAATCTTTGTAAACAATTCCTCTTGTTCTCAAAACAATTCTGTGTAGTTGTGCCTTTGTGTTTCCCTAAGCTTGACCAATGGAACCAGTGAGGTGTCAGTCCTATGGACCAATAATATGCCCCTCAGCACAGTATGTTATAAAAGAGCTGATTGAATTGTAAATAAAGCCTTCTGATCTTTCTTCTGCCTTGGAGTCTTTATTTCGTGTCCAACAGCAACACACTATATTTGGAACTTAAGTGTTACTAACACTCACAAACTTCACCTTGCAGTCTCAGTGTGACCTAACAACAGCAACACTTTGTGGAGCATTCACATGCCTAATAGTTTTCTGGACATGACCCCAGAATTGACACAATCATTATTTTGATGAAATATACTTAATATGGTGTTAAGTAATCAAAATAGCAAGAATATTAGATAGCTAGAAGAGATATGATTAGTTATCACCACAATCAAAACAGACTTTTCCTCAGTTTTAAATAAATAAATTTTGGTAAGGAACAGAAAGGCAAAATAATTTCAAAAAGGATTTAACATCAAATTAATGACATTTAATTACATTATCAGTGGGGGTAGAACTCTAATTAAAGGAGATATTGTTAAACCAGAGAATTAAAGGAGATATTGTTAAACCAGAGGTCACATTTCAGAGCCAAAGCTGAGAAATGCAATAGCAAAACCAGACATTAACTTAAAACAAAATCCAAAACAACCAACTCTGAATTACTTGGTGAAATCTTTGAATTTCTGCAAAACTAGAGCAAGGCAATTTTTTCTCTTGGGAGAAATAGGGAGCATTCTTCATTTTACTTCACTATCTTTGTACAATACTAGAAATTCTTAAAAAAACCCCAAAACTAAACAACCTCCCCCCCAAACTTTGCAAACAATAAAATTCAGACCAACTTAGAGAGTCTATCATGCTGTCAATCCCTTGTATGTTAGGCTGGGACAAACCACTGTTTTCCATGTAGTAGTTAATTCAGTACCTGCATTTGATCCTCTCCAAGGAAATGACTTACAGTAACAGACAAAGCTCATTTGCTTATGCTAGAAATAATCAATGGCCAGAATAGACCCTAGGAAATAGTAAAAGTAGATTCTTCTGATAATTTGCAAACCCAGTATGTGCAAGCAGTCTTGGTATCCCATTCTGCAAATGACCCTTAAAACAGACCAACTGTGTTATTATAATTAATTCTTCAAAAATATATCTGTTACTTCTGTATTTTTTCTTACTGCCTTTTCACAGCTGGGTATTAGATAAAAACATTTTAAAATGTAGAAAAACCCACAGGTTTTTACAGAAAAAAGCATCAAAAGTTCTCTGATTTAAGGACTATTTTTCTGTACTCTAGACGGACGTGAGAAAAACTAAAACTTTGAGATCTTCTGCCAGCTTTCTCTAGTCTTTTAGTCTGCTGGCAGTGCTGAGGAATTTACAATAATCCTGTTATCTGCATTACTTCAGAAATCAAGACTACTACAACTACACTCTGCTTCCAATGCATGAAAGCAGAAAAAGTGCCTGAGGTGAGAAACACACCACCAGAGACAGAGAGAAAAAGGTAAGTATAATAAAAAAAAATTCATAGGATATCTGCAGAAATAGTACAAAGCATGAGTGACAGTTAATAATTACACAAATGTCTTTATGTAAGTATGATTGCTGTATAAAAGCTTAATCAAATACTTCCTCTCTAAAGTACAAATGCTGAAGTAGAATGAGCTCAGCATAAAGAAGAACCCCATAGGACAGAGTGCACACACAACCAGTATCAACCTTCCTAAGAGCACACATGCCTGTGGAGGTACATGCTTAAAGGAGCAAAGAAGGGAACAAAGGTTTCCATAGAGAAGCAAGTTTTGTACCACATTGGCTACTGCAGCTTGCAGTCTTCAGATGTGAAAGACATTATGCCAGCTTTAACTGGCAAGTGTCCAGATGGAAGTTCAAGAAAAATCTAAATAATCCCTAATCAAGCACTCAACAATAAATATTATACTGTAATTTAAAGTGCTTAAATTGCACTGTTACAGTCATAGCAAACCATCCATCTAATTTTGAGATTTACAAAACTTTATTTAGTCTTTTTAAAAAATGCAGAAATTGTTACTTTTTCTTCCTCTGAGTTAGAGGTATCAATGTCAACAGTTTAGAACAACACTCAAAATCCTACAGTGACATGATAAAAAATCACGAAAAGTTACACTAGTTCAGAAGCTCAATAGATTTTAAAACTAAAATGATTACAGTCCCTTTTATGAAAAACATAATTTATACATTTAAAATAGGAATAAACAAATTATTAGTAACTGCTTGAGGAAAATGTTCACTGTTTGGGAAGACAAAATATCTGTTGTCTCTGATGTGTCTCCTGATTCTCCAAACATCAACTGTCACTGAGAGTTCTTGTGCTGAAGAACATTTTGCTTCTGATTCTAGATGTAAGAAAACTGTACAGCTTGTCAGAATATGTACTGCAAGTAATCTGTACAGCTAGGACACTGGAAATCAGTCCTTATGGGAAAAGTAACAACAAAGTCAGTTAAGACAGAAATATGTTTGCTTTGACTGTTTCAGCCTTCTTTTTCTTGGAAGGCAACTGAAAAGATTGTAAGTAGTAGAAGCAAACATTAAACATAGAAATAATTGAAGGCTCTGAAATATTCCTAATTACTTAGTTTTCTGTTTTTTTTCATTCTTGAAAGCAGTAAGACAGAAAACAGTCATACCACAGCAATAAATGTGGTAACAGTTCCACCAACATTTCAGATAAGCATTTTGCTCATAATGAAAAATGTAATACATTTTATCAAATCACATTTAGAGTACAGTTCCCCTGCAGCAGTAATAAAAAGAATGAAAAAAGTCTCTTTTGGAAAAAACCACCATTTTTACTTTTAAGCACTAAATAGGCAAAATTTAATAATAATAATAATAATAACAACAACAATAATAATAATAATAGCTTGATAGCTAGATAGCTAGATAGCTAGATAAAAACCATTTCCATTGCAGTATTTCTTTTCATAATCATGTCACATACTTTGAAAATAAACTATTACTTTTTTCCAGTGGCTGGACATTTACCTAAAAGGACAAGGTTTTTTGTATTTTACATTACGATACCATTTAATTTAATGCTATTTTAAATCATCTTTGTGAATGAAAGAATTCTCATTTTTTTTATAAAGACTGAAGAACACTTACCTTAAATATCATCCCTAAGATTGTACCAAATGAAATCTCAAGTTCTAATGGAACTAAAATTAGTGATTTAATAACTGAGTTTAACGTTAGATTCAAACTCTTCTTTATACAGAAAAACAGAGTAAATGCTTTCTTTAAAGACAGACATATAATGATCAGAGGCCTCTTCTCATTTGGGAAATTAATGATAAATTTACTTCCTGAAGGATATTTGTGTTATTATAATTTATTATATTTATTGTTTATATTTTTTATAGTTAACAGCCTTAATGATGCACTGTTCAGCCTTCAATCAGTCTGACAGCTATGAAATTCTCAACTTAGAAAAAGAATTTACTGAAGTGTATTGACATGAACAACCATATAATTTGGGTATTTATCACATTAGCATTCAGACAATTAACTGTTAAAAACTACAGAAATTACTTTTTGTACTTTGCAGGTGTATTTTCTGTTCCTGTACTTTGGTATTTTGTATGATCAGCCTAATTACTGACCTTACCCAGAAGGTGCAGTATTGCTTTTTGTTGATTCTCCACATTGGCACTGAGCTTGTGCATCCCAATGCAAGCAATGAGCTGTGTCTCTTCTTCCAGAAGGGCACAAAGTGCTGCCTTTCTTTCAGCTCCACTAAGAGTTCTGTTGATTCGCTCAGTCTCTTCCCGCATCCATACTGCAAATACAAATATTTGGGGTATTTTTTACAAGATACTTTCCAGCAAAACTTCTGCTTTCATATTTAAGAAACAACATAACTGACTTTTCTTTCAATAGTCACTAAAAACCAGTTTCCATTTTAGGGAATTGATGGTTATGGCTATTTTCAATACATGCAAGATGGCCTAGAAATGAATGTAAATTATACAGATGTCCTGTGAGAGTATGTGAGTGTACATCAATTCCAGACTGCCAATTTGTACTCCAAACTCAAGGATGAGTAGGAGAAAAAGAAGCTCTATGTGAGAAAAAGAATTTAGCTCCTGTGGAAATATATGATGAAATGGCTGCATCTTACTGTGATACCACTAGTACTCAGTGCTGAGGACATTACTGCTTCTCCCTGCATAAATGAGTAAAATCTAAAGACGCTTGAAATCCTCCAAAACTGAGATAAAACTTGACTGACAGTCACATTTAGCACTCCAGGTCTTACACTGGATGTTGCAGTGGTATCACCTTTTGCCATCCAAGGCAGATGAATATACATTAATAACTCAACAGTCATTGCTTTACTCTCCCTTTCCTCTCCTACAGCATAAGCCTCCAAGTGGGTGAAAGTGGCCACAGAAGAAGCCAGAGCAGCACATGGATCAGTACATGCTGTATAAGAATCTGACCCCCTGACATTTATGCTGCTGATATAGGGCTTTAGAGAAATCCACTTGTAAAATCAAGCTGTGTTTACTGCCTTGGCATATCCTGTAACAATTCCTGGCTTCTCTGAAGAGTCTGATCCTATTCAAATACCTCTGGAGTTTTGTAGGGAATTTTATAAGATCCAAAATTTCAACATTCCTGAATAATGCCTCAAAGTGTTGTTATCATCCCAGAACAGTTATGCAAAAGCAAAACCCAGTAAAAGAAAACCATCCAATATGTGATGCACTGAAAAATCCTGTAACATCCTGGATCAGGTAAGATTAGAGGCAGGAGGAGGGGAAGGAGGAAAGCTTATTTTCTGCCTGTGGCTTCTTATCTACAATACCTTATGTTTTCAATTTTAAATTTTTCAATTAATTTCCTTAAGGCTCTTCAAGCTGTAATATGACAGCTGTCTGACAACTTCTGAGAACTCTAAGATATATTTTAAATAAAGCCAATTCAGCAAACAACAGCATTATATAGAATTAATTTACATAAAGCTTTATTTTGCCTGAAGGGGGCAGCAACTTCTAAGGTGGAGCTAATAAATAAAGTGAGCAATTCTATACTTTCAGAAATGAAGAAGATGTCACTCACCATGGATATCTCTTGGTTCCCCATTTACATGCAACCAAGTTAAAACACTTCTCTTATATTATCTGTTCTACAGGCAGAGATTTTACTCATTGTATTTTTTATTCCAGTGTTTATAAAGTAAAATAGTTCATATTTCCAAATAAATAATAAATGCCTATGCAGACATGCTGAATATATAGATAGATCTCATCTGCACTATATAGTCAAGAGGCAAGTTTTTGTACCACCAGAAATTGCTTTTACTGGGTGACCCTGTAATAGTAACCCTGTTGTGATTGCAGCAATAACCTTCACAGATCCCTGGAGGACAATAGTCTCATTCTATTATGGTCACAATGATTTAGCTTGTGTAAACTGTTGGCACTATAAGAATGCAAAATTGTTTCAGATGCAGGTAGGAAAAAAACCCCCAACTTCCTAGAATCATTGAGCTCTATTAAAATGAAGAGCGTGACTACAAATCTCCATGTAGAGAAGCAACTAGTCAACACAGTTAACAAAAAGTAAACAGCGAGTTGACACCAGACCTTATTTTTAACAAAATATTTTTAAAAAAATTCCAAATACTGGAATTTGTTCTGTTCTGAAGTGGCACACTTTTTTTCAGGTTGCCTAGATGTGAAATTCCTGCACAGGCTTGACTGAAAGTTTTATTATTTGTGAATCCAAAGTCATTAAATTAAGCAAGAGGCACTTGCATAACCGTAAGTTTCAAATCTAAAAATATCATGAAGATCAGCACCCTTCCATAGCTTTAACTGAACTTGGTTATTTCTACTGCAAGTAAGATTTTCACACTTAAAAAAAAAAAAAAAGGTGGATCATACATCTGATAGCACACTAGTCTGGAAGAATGTCCTCAAAGAAAATATTGCAGAAAATCAAATGCCAAATAGTAAAACTTCTTACAAGTAGCATGGAAAAACACTTAATTTTACTATTTGAGTACCTTGGCTTTTGATTACTTAGTGAGACACACCTTTAAAAGGGCTTGACTTGGGAAGTGAAAAGCAAACTATCTAAAAAGAAAAAGAGGGGGGGTCGACAACCCCAAACAAACCACAGATCTCATGAAGATACCATTCCAACAACTGCAAAGTTCAAGACAAGCAATAATTTTTACATTTGTCACGAACAGTGATATTTATAAATCATTTATTAATTCCCACAAAGCAATTTGTTCAATGCCACACAAAGTATGACAGTATTAAAAGATTAGTGTATAACTTGGGAATTCTTGAATCGTGATCCTAAGCTCTATGAATAACACATGCCACCAAATTTAGGCTCAGTTTGCCACTGAAGAAAGAGCTGAGATGGTTTAAGGTAGGGTAGGTGGCTTTGCAATGAAGTAGGTAATCCACTAGGTCAGTTCTGCTACAGGGAGAACAATACCCGAACTGTCAAAGAGTTAGACTATAAAGCACTGTAGCCCAGATAACATAAGAGTTATAACAAGTAGCAGTTCAAACCTCTAGCTTCAAATGAAACATTGTAAAAAACCAAAATCTGTCTTGCTGTTTCATTATATGCTGGTACAAGCACGCAGCATTTGACTGTCTCTATTTTTCCAAAAGGACATACTCTAAGTTTTTGTTCAATTTACACCATTAGATTCTTGTAAGGTTTTATGTCAATTATCTGCAGTATTCATATTATTTTTCTGGGAAAGTTTAGACATGCTTGCCTGTATTAGACATCATCTACTCCAAGAACAGGAAATGCATGACTTTCAAAATGTCCTGCAGCACTCCTAAGACATTTTTAAAATTTTGACAAGAGGTTTGAGAAACATGGAGTGAACTAGAACGGAGAAAAAGCATCAGTAGAGGACAACTAAGACAAAAAGAATAACTTCTGTCATATGTTGTAAAAATCTGTAAAAAATTCAATCCATTATAAAAAAGTTTATAGCAAATGATGAATTATGGATCTTAATACTAATTTCTTCACAGAACTGTTTTCAGTATCTGAAATTCAGAGTGAAAGATAAAAGTAACTCTGATCTAACAAAAACCCTTTTTGTTCTTCTAGCTGACCTTAACTTTAGACATTTAAAAAAAAAAAAAAGTTAATAAAACTGCCAAATAGCACTTTTCTACAAGCCAATTATTTATGAAAAAGGTGTACTGGTTTTGGCTGTAATTGAGTTAATTTTTAGTCATAGCAGCTTGTAAGGCACTGGATATTGGTAACACAGGGATGCTTACAGAGCATCAAGGCCTTCTTTCTGTTTCTAGTAATACATGAAGGTAAAATAATTCTTTTAAAATGAAACAAATTCCACTGTAAAGTGGAAAAAAATCACGGAAGTATCTACAAAAATACGTAAAAACCCTAAGTTTGTTTTAAACAAACTACTACTTTGTTGCTTTAAGGATATCTCTTTAAAAAAACTTACATTCCAAGTCATGGTACAGTAGCTCAAAGTCTTCTTTTGTTTTAGGGTTCAGTTTTTTCTCATACTCCCTTCTCAATTTATCTTCTTTCTCCCTTTTTTTCCGTAATTCTTCTTGTGCCTCCAATGCCAGCCTTAACCTCTTTTGCTCCTTCAGATTTTGTAATAAATTTATAGCATGCCAACGACGGAAATATTTCTGTAATACTATTACCTATATGTGACACAATACCAAAGAATTGTGAATTTAAAACAAAACAACATAGTATTTTGCAGCATAGTATTTTTTTTTTCTTAACTGTTCTTTTCTGCAGCTCCCCAACTACATTTTCTAAGTTTTTTCTTGTAGTGAAACTAATTTAAGTATTACAAAATCAGTCATGTACTATTAGTTTAAGCACTAGTATGATTACTCAGTTAGGTAGCTGCAGTAAATACAGTGGATAAAATAGGTTCAAATAATCAAATCAAAATATAAACTACATTTAAATATCTATTTTTCTTTTTTCAAGTCTCCCCTTAAAAATGTCTTTTGCCATGCAGTGTTTTTATTCTTTTCCTTATCTTACTACCAATTTACAGAGTGGGAATGTAGACATACTTGCAAGATTTCTTTTAAATTTCTAGTTAACAAAAATCAACACATAGACACAAATTCAACTGCATTTTATTTGCTAACAAATAATGAAAAGTGAAATTACTAATGCTGTTATGACAGAAATGAAAAAAAAGAAAATTAAATCATCAACCTTGCCAAGCTGTGGCTATTGAGGATTGGGGAAATGCTTATAGTATGTTAAGGGAGGATACTGCATAAGCCTCACCTCTTTCTGGCTGGGTTAGCACTTGCACTAGAAGCAGTTTAGGCAGATCAGTACCATGAGATACTAAGGATTGTTCAGCATCGAAAGCTATCAAGCACAAAATCATACTAATACACTGTCTCTGGTAATATCTTAATCTAAAACTTCTCTTGAATCTATCTTCAAACAGTATTTCAATATGGACCAATACTGCACTGTGCAAATCCATCAAGGTGAACCAACAGCAAGCTGACATCTGTCTACTGTGCATTATAAATTATCTATAGATTTCAGTGTTATTAAAGACCACAGTAAAACATATTGATAGTCCTGAGGAAATGACTCCCTACGTGGGTTCCACTTCTACAAGATGCTCATTGCTGTCAGCTAAAGCTGACCGATTTAAGAAGTTCTTACAAGAAAACTTCTACCCAGAAAATTCAAAGATCTTGCCATCCATGTCAATATAATTACCAATACAATTATTCTACTTAGGCACTTGGGGAATCAACTGTTTCTCCATTCAGCTGGATTCAGACTATTTTCAGCAATCAAATAAATAACTAGAGCATTTACAAAGCAGTGCTTCACCTAACACAATTTAGGGCATACTTGAGTTAGATGTGCAGTCACAGAATATATGGTTTCCAAACAGCAGTGTAGAATGCCTAAATGGCATCCTCTGCACAATGAATATGCAGAATTTGTAATCTGAATTGCCTTCATGAGGCAACTCAGTGCACCAGAAAACCCCACAGACACACTGCCTGTGTTTGAACAGCCCATTTCTACCTTAGAGCAAAGCAGGGAGCTTGAAGAGAATCCAGAAGAGATCAGTTTGCCCAAGGTAACCGCCTAAGTCTGATAAAAAACCCAACCAAATGGACAATACAAAACTCAAAAGCTGAATGCAGATCTCCTCAGTCCTAACCCAATACTCCACCTCTTTCAGGCCATTATGTTAGCCATGTAGCTTAGATTCTTCCAAAGAGATCATGAGAATGTTGTCAGAACAAGCCTGTTTTAATCCTTAATGGTCTACATGGAAACTTAACTGTCACTGTGAGGCAGAAAACAATAAAGTCAAAATTCTTAATATTTAAGAGATTGCAAGGTATCAAATGTCACTAAAACCACAGAGCAGACACACGCTTCCCCTGTATCTGAAAGATGACAAAAGATGAGCCTAAGAAAACATTTTACAGTTCACTTTTAAATTCAGTCTTTCAACACTCACTGAATATTCAGATAACCTTCATAATACGTTAGTTTACAGATAGTTTCAAACAGATAAGGACTTACTGCTTCAAGTCTACGTTTATGGTACTCCTCTGCTGTAAAATACTTTCCAGGAGTTATTAGTTTGTCAGTCATGTTTGATACATAAAGGCCAATTTTAGTCATCTGTGTTGATGTTGTATTTCTTGTTTGTTGCTGTTTATTTTCTTCCACAACCGTCTGGGGAAAAAATGCATGTCAGATAAGAAGAAAATGCACAGAGTGTGTACACTGTTTTTCTCCTCATTACAGTAAGTGGCAAAATTAGCTATTTGCAATAAGAATCACAAGACTAATGATATTTATCCACTAAATACTTTCATTAGCACATTTATCTCAGATTTACTTCCTCATTCCTATCAGAAATAGTGTCAGCATTCTATTCCATTTGGCAAAAACATTCTAAAAAGACATTACAAAGCCTTTACCTGTGTTTCCTTACAAAATAACTGAATTCCTTTGTCAGGTCGTTTTTTGGGTTTTGTTTGTGATCCTGCATTATGAAATTCCACTCCTGTTGACACGTTCCTAAATCCACCCAGAAAAGGTTTATTAAAGGTAGGTCTTTGAATTTTTACAGCTACATCTTGAAATGAATCCGAACCTGTTAAAATGGAAGTTCCAAAATATAAATATTGTTTCTTTCAGTAACATCTAGATTAGAGCATAATTACATATGTATCAATAAATGTGCAAAACCAGCATTTACCTGTTTGTACTTTGACAGTTATGACATCAGGCATGCAGTAATCCTGTTGAATGACTTCTCCAGGAAAATGTTCCTGATCCTCAGACTGGACAGTTTCATCAAAATTAGGTCCAGTCTTCCTAAGTGTTTCATCATCCTCAATCATGCTTGCTAAAAATAAAATTAAAATTCACTCCTGAAAAGCTTCCCAAAACAAACAACTCTTTCAAGTTTACCCCAGGATGATTTTATTATAACATTGCCACACAGCATAATCATAGTTTTTTCACCTGGAAAGACAGTCTATTTGAAAGCTGAGATAGTATTATCATACAATTTTAAAGGGGATATCTAATGTAATAGTGTCAACATACAAAGCCATTCC
Organism: Hylia prasina; assembly: GCA_013397195.1. Lineage (NCBI taxonomy): Eukaryota > Metazoa > Chordata > Aves > Passeriformes > Sylviidae > Hylia > Hylia prasina. The sequence goes on along the minus strand of VYXD01009083.1, from coordinate 274,646 downwards.
TAGCCAGCTACTCAGAATGAGAGCAGATGAATACAATCCAGCCAAGAGGAAAGTAGTCAGCAAACCCATACTACGAATTTTTATTCACTGTGCTCAGGTTCTGAGCAGGATACGCTCCCTTCTGGTCTAAAGAACTAAGAAAATGGGGAATTGGAAAGGAAGTGACTGAAGACACCCAGAACACCGAAGAATAGATGCAGGAAATGATGGAGCATTTGAAGGACTGCAGGAGAAAGACAAGGATAAAGAAGGATGGCAGGTAAGTTACAGGGGAATCTAAGAAAGGTAAAATAGTAAGGTGATTTCTATATATTGGCTAAACTGTTAATTTAAATGCACATACAAAACATGTATACCTACTCATGCACATTTCTGGAAATAAGGATCATTCTATAAAATGCCATCTAGAAATGACTTCTACTGTTTGAGATAAAGAATACATTTCTTACCTTTGGAGTATGTTTCATGCGAGAATTTAAAAAGTTATTGCAGGACCAAATCCCAGCAAGCATCAACAGAATGAGGGTGTGTGGAGGTGCAAATATCTATAACCAAACTGAAGAAAAAAAGACCTCTTTAAACCATTAATGCCCAACATTTTAACAACTTCCTTACCTGTCTCTGTCCCATTTGATGTATTCTCTGGTACTACTGAGTTTTGAGACAGAGACCGCTGTTCCCAACCATCCTCTGACTGTGCACTGCCTGCACATTCTGGAAGCAGGGGTTCCTCTGCTGGGTCCCCAGACTCTTCAACTGTTCCTCCTTGTGAGGATGCAGGAGATTGTTCTGCATCTGACCCTTCTGATGTAACAACTTCAAAGCTATCTGATGCATCTTCCATTTCTTAAAGCATCGGATGCATGCATTTAACCTTTCTGCAAGAATAATCACAGGATCTATTATAAATTGCATACTGGCACATTTCTACTACAAGAATTATGGGTAACTTACTGTCCTGAAAAGCATTTCCTGTATCTATTCCCAAAAGGCCTATTGAGAACAGCATGAGATCTGTTTCCACCAAACAGAAAGCACTTTTGGCTGGCATTTACCAAATGTAATACTCCAAGGCAGGTAGCCGGCACAGTTCTTTTCACCTCTCGTTTTCTGCCTATAGAACAAGGCGGTCCAAGGGGTCACTACCCAGAGATAGCAAACCTTTATGGTTTTCCGAGTTGCCACCAAAATGACACGGGCTGGAAGAGTCCTAAGCCCATATCCCTTAACGCAAAACCTCAATCNGCTGCTCGTCCCGGCGGCGGCGCGGTAGCCACGGCAACCGGGCCGGGCGCCCGGGCGTGCGCACTGAGGAGCGGGGCCGGGCCGGGCCGACTGTAAACGTACCGGGGACGAGAAGGGCCAGCAAGAGAGGGAAGGGGAAGCGGTGCGAAAGAATGAGCAACTCCCCCGGTTCCCCCTCCAGCCAACAGCACCTGCACGAACCGGGCCTGGAGCGGCCCCAGTGCTGGCACACCGCAGCGGCCGTGCCTGCGCTGTGACCTTGAATAGGGCCATGATGAGCTCTTACCCGCCCATAGCGGCACTAATGTGTGAAAACACCGTTTTTCCTGATATGCTTATGCTGTAGATAGTAGCAAAAGTTGTACTAAACCCCCAGAACTGTTGGATATCGAGAAAGAGTGATGTGTGAGTGTTGGCAGTCTCCCTGCTACACACCGTCACTTCCACGCCCTGTGGCACTGCCCACGCGTGACATGGGTTGTGTCTAATACTGCTGCTCTCCCTGGAGGGTCCGTGGTGTGAGGACTGGGGCTGTTAAGTGGAAATTAAAGACATGTAAACCAGAAGGAAAACCATATGAAACTGAATTTCCTGGTGTTTGAGGTACCACTTCTGACACAACTCCTGCAAATGTTTTCAGCGTGCTACAAGAAAACAGAGGGGACAGTCACATCACAAAACTTTGCGATGTGAAATATACAGTTCTGTGTTGCAATTCCAGGAGAATCCTGAAAAAAGCATTCCAGCAGGCATCAAATTTAAATGGATAATTATATGCCATGATCGTTATCATGTTTCCCAGACACTGTGTGGCACTTGAAACTGGGCCCGCTTCCCATCAGGACAGAAATTTCCCACTACCGCTGCTAATACTGTTTTTTCTAAAATCTTGCTTGAGCTCCCAGAATATAATCGTTATTAATCCTATAGAAAGATACTGTCATTTGTGTCACTTTGTCACTTTTATATAGTTGATTAAACATTCAGACATCATTTTCAAGCTGCAATGATTTCTTTTTTCCCCTAATGAAATAGCATATAAGCTTTGAATATTAAAATAATAATAATAAAAAGCAGCTTTCACTCATCTCCTATTGGTTTTGGTTTCAGGTTCAGAACACAGCCACTCAGGATAGGTTAAGCAGCACAGATGGCAGGTTAGGAATGACAAAAACCTTGGTACTTGCTCTGCTCTGGTGATGGGCAAGTTGTTTTTCTGGTGTAACAGACTCTGTCTCTTCTAGCTCGCACCCTTTGCAGATGAAGTGCTTTTTTACTCACATTATTTCAGTCAGATGATCTCAAAAGTTTTTTAAAGATCTAAAGTTGGTTAACTCTAAAGCTTGCAGTGACTTACCTTACCATATTACAACAGATTATAAAATTCTTTGCATCATCATGTATTTCCAACAATTAAAAGAGAAAAATCAAGCAAAATTAATCATTAGTTAGCCTTCAAATTTTACCTTGCTAGCATGTTTGTCTTGGAATAAATTAGGACCTGTACAGAGGACATAGATGTGCATTTGTGAAAGGGAGAAGATGAGAGTATGCTTTCATCTGTGAAACTCAGTTTTAAAAGGCCATATATTAAATTTCAGCAGCAGTGGGCCATGAAAAGAACTTCCTCTCCCCTGGAACACAATTAATGAGCTTCTAGGAGAGTTGTGTTGAATCACATGACAAACATCTTTAGAAGTAGAGAAAATAACTGAACAAGAGTTCAGCAAATGTTTCAGCTATGGAAGAGTAGAAAGAATTCCAATAGTTGCTACCATATTCTGGCAACTTTCCTTCCCCCCACCCCCCCCAGTATTTCATGCCACTATCATTTATACTAGACTTTGGGGTTTTTTTTAATTTATTTTACTTTGATTCCTCTCAGGTCACCTTAATACTTATTACCGAAATCCATTAATTTTCATTACTCATGTGACAGCACCGAGCCTCATTCAAGTCTGTAATCCCTTAATATTTCTCATGTGAAAACTGTTTAGCAAAGTCCTCTTCTGGAATGCCATCTAGTGGTTTTACCTAGGAAAAGACCAGCTTCCGCCTTGGTCAAGACTGAAAAATACTTCAAAACCAAACAATGAAATTAAGAATTTTTTTACTTTTTTAGTTTTCAAAACCTAAAAATTTCTGTAAGTATAGTAATAATAGTTGGAGAAAAAAAACAGCGCTAAAGAATGCAGTGAAAATAGTTTATGGAGTGAATACCTTCAGAATACTGTTTTTCTTTTCTACTGACCTATCTCCCAATACCATTGCATAAAATGTTATATAAATCTGTAATTAATCATTTATAATAACTATGTCACAAGTAAATTTATAGGCCCAAAAACTGAATAAACAGCTATGACCAAGTATGTTGTGTTATGTAAGTAGTGCATATATTAAACTGCAGATTTTTGTGATGTAGCTATACTCCTGTCTTTAAACATGCAGGAATGTTACTAATGGTCTTGAAAAAAAACATCAGTAAAGGCCAACCTGCACAGTGTCCTTAGATCTAGTTTGGATATTTTAATTGGGATAAGATTAAATCTCTAAACAAAAGCTTTCAGAAGAATCATAGAATATCCTGAGTTCCCAGATCACAGAATATTCTGAGTTGGAAGGAACCATAAAGTCCAGCTCTTAAATGACTGGCCTATCCTGGGACTGAGCCCACACCCTTGGTGTGATTAGCCCCATGCTTTAACCGAGCTACTCTCAGTACTCAGCCACCCTCTGGTTGAAAAACATTTCTTAGTAGCAAGCCGAGACCCCTCCTGATACAGCTTCATGCTGTTCCCTTGGGCCCTGTCACTGGTCTCCAGAGATGAGTCCCTGCTCTTCCACTTCCCCTTGTGAGAATGCTGAAGATCACAGTGAGGTCTCCCCTCAGTCTGCTCTGCTCCAGACTGAACAGACAACTGACTTCAGCCACTCCTCATATGGCTGCCCCTCAAGGCCCTTCACCACCTTCCTTGCCCTCCTTTGGACACTCTCTAAAAGCTCTTTATCTTTCTTCTGGTGCCCAAAACTGCACACAGCACTTGAGCTGAGGCTCAGAGCACAGCAGGACAACCACCTCCCTTGCCTGGCTGGCCATGCTGCACCTCAAGACACAGGTGGCCCTCCTGGCTGCCAGGGCACTGCTGACAGATTCACCTGCCCATTGACCAGGACCCCCAAGTCCCCTCCTGTGGCACTTCTTTCCAGGACTCATTCCTCAGTCTGTCCGTACATCCAGGGTTGCCCCATCCCGGGTGCAGAATCCACACTTTCCACTGCTGAACTTCATCTGGTCAGTAATTGCCCATCTCTGTAATTTGCTGAGGTCTCTGCAAGGCCTCTCTGCACTCAAGGCAGCCAACAGCTCCTCCCAAAGTAGTGTCATCAGCAAACTTACTTAGTATCCCTTCCCATCCTGCATCTAAGTCCTTAATGAAGATCCTGAAGAACAGGGGGCCTAAGATGGAGCCTGGTGGCAGCAAACAGGTGACTGGTAGCCAGCCAGATGTCACCCCACTGACTGCAACACTTACCACTCAAGAATCAATAATACACCAATACAAGTCTACACAATGACTTTGTAAGATCCCAATACTAAGGTCTGTGCCACAAGTGTTAGGTCAAGTATGGCAACCTACCTGTCAACAAGAAACCTGTTGCTGCCATCACTTTGAGTAGCAGTCTCCTTTCTCCCCAGGCCTCTCCAATCTCCCCAGTACCTCCCGCAAGCCAGAAACAGCGTTTGGTTACGTGGGCAGCAAGGTTAGCCAGTTCAGGACAGGGATTCAGCTGAAACCTAAAAACCTGCTCTGTTTTGGGAGCATTAATCCCTCACTGCACTATCTGCATGGCCTTTAAGACCCTGTCGGGGATAGCAAAAATACACAACCAAAAGTGGAACAAAATCTTATTTTTCTACAACCTCGATTTTGATTTCAAGTGGCCTGTAATGTCTGTATTTTTAACATAAAAATACAGATTAGAGAAATAATTCAGCATAAGGCACAAATACCCTGTTAATATATAATACAAAAAAATAAATAAACAAAAAGTTGTAGGAATGCCAGAAAGAACTTTCTTAAAACCATTTCTCCAAGAAATCAGCAGCAGCCTTTGGATTGCTAAATGTAAGTGGACAGAATGTATTTTAATGAAGTGATTATCTTTAATTTAAAGACAACTGTCAGTAACAATAGATTATAATTACTTTTTTTCTTTTTACTTTCAAGAGGTTACACCATTTTGAAAATTATATTGGCCATCTCCACTGATCAGAAGGAGGTTCTTCAACTAGAGGCTCCCATGGTTTCCACTGAATCATATTTCTTGCCAAGGACAGCTCATTTTCAGCCTGTTAATAAACACCATACACAAAGTCTTAAATTCTATACAATTGCCAAAATATTAAATTACCTATATTTCAGTTAATTACCTCAGTGATGTCACTATGTATTACAGACTACCATAAATTTCACCTATAAATATCAAAAGAACTGTATGTTTTTGAGGGTTGTTTTTTGAAAAAAATCGCATCACCCCCAAATACCCAAACAGACATTCTGGTCAGTGAGACATTCCCAATGACAACTTTATGAAATTTTCCACTTGCTTTGGATTACCCCCAATGTTATTCAATCCTCTTCTGCCCTTTTCACTGATTTAGACTCTGTAAGAAGCAATGTATGTATACATGCATATCTGTAAGCATAATGGAAGAAGCAGCAGTTAACTTGTTAGGTTTTAGCAAGGCCATCCCATCACTACATGACAATTTGTTTTCAGGGGGTTTTTTCTCTTTGTTTTGCAGCAAAGGAAGATACACAAAACTTCTAATTTTCTGAACAAAAGCTTAGCCAAAGGAACACTAAAAACCACTACCACTAAAACATTTGTACTTCATCTCAAATTTCCCCTCCTTACCTGCACAATGACTTCTTCTATCTCACCACTATTCAGTTTGTCCTGTAGTTTTTGCACATCAGTCTCCTGTGTGTTGAAATACATATAATAAAATGTTTTAGTGAGAAATAGAAAGCCCATAAAAAGCATGAAAACAATAATTTAACCAGATCACACTCCAGTCTTTCTCAGAACTACTATCAAATTAGCTGGTTTATATTATTTTACATTATCAAAGAAATCTCACACTCATTTGTTAGTGAAAAGCAAGCATCAAACCCTCAATGATAAATACAAAGAATGAAAGCTATTTAATGAATCCGAAGTATTAGCAGATAAGGGCTTTAATTTTTATCTTCAAAAAAGTATTCTTAGATTTTTTTTATAGAATTATATGCAAGCTTTCAATTATCACCTTAAATACACAATACCAGTATTGCAGAGTTTAATGTAACAAAGGCAAGGATTGTGCTAAGATACTACACTGGCAAGAGCACATACATTTTTCTGTGAAAGTGTGTGAAAATAAGAAACTATGTTTGCTTAAAATTTTCTCAATACATCAGCAGGAAATTAACAATTCCTTTTCACATGCCATCAAAATATCCCAGTCAGTAACAAAAAGAAACCTCAATAATTCAGCTGTTTCTGAATTGATACCTGAAAGTTACATGTGCACCTGAGAAACAGGCAGGCACTCCAAAAATCACTTTCTCATCCTACAAATTTTTTTCATGTGCAGCATTAATGAAATAGCACTGTACTTACCTTTTTCACCAAATCAAGTCGCTCATTTACAATCTGCTCAGTATATTTCCTATAAGCTGCATCTTTAGGAATGCTTTGCAGGACACCCAGGATCTTTGTGTACAGTATTCGCAGGCGCTGAAGTGATCACAAAGCATGGTTAAAATACACAACTACAATTGTTGAACTTCTTGTCCTACTAACTACTATCTGTACACAAAATATGGATTCAATCCAGAAGTGTAAGATTAACTAATTATTAAGTCTGAGCCACTGAACTCCATCTTGGGTAAAGCAGGGATTTATCAGGACTGAAAAGTTACTGCTGTCACATTCCTCAAAGCAAAAAAAATGAAAAAACAAAGACAGTCGCAATCTGAACATACTTGATGCAAAATTAAAGAAACGGTAAAGGCTGTAAAGTGCTCTTAAAAGAAATGATTTTGAAAAGGCAAATTCATGTCTAGCCCATCAAATACTGAAAATTTACCTGAGGAAGATACTAAGAGATTATAATGGAGGTTTCTTTGTCATTTTTCCTCATGCTGGTGCAAAATTCTGAGTAGCAAATAGATTTAAATTAAACCTGAAACTTTTATTGCTGGATTTAAATGCAGGGACAAAGGACACATTGTGGTGAATACATCGACACCTTTGTACTGGGTAATTGTATCTACCTGACAACAAATGGATGTCCTATTGGAATAGTAAGAAATAGAAGCAGAATACTAAAAGTACAAGGAAGAAAAAACAGGAAACAAAATGAAGATTGGCAGAGAATATGAACTTCAACTAAGACACTGTCCCATACTTTACTCTTAGCTTCAAGTTGCTGAAAAAACTAAAATGTAATAAGTTCACCCAGAGGGTGTCTGACAAGGCTGTAAACTGACCTAGAATAATTTCTACCAAACTGTAGTGATTTTTTCAAGGGTTCTTTTTGACAGCATTCTTAAGTATTGGAGTCTAAAGCATTTTTGATGTAGAATTGTTGTATAAATTTCAAAGTGGAGAACTTAAAAAAATTACTGAAGTTCTTTCAAAGCAAATGCCTCCTGAATAAGCCTGATGTGACAAACACACTACTGAGCCTGAGGAGGTAAAAAGAAAGCCATGTATTGCTACAAGAACCATCAAATGCAGTACCTGAGTACCAGTGAAGCATTAAGTCTCAGCACTGCTTGCCATTGCAGGGTCCTGGTGTGGCTTTGCACCACATGGCTAGTCTCTATCATCTAACACTAAGCTATCCCTCTAGCATAAGTTATTTCAATACTTGCATACACAGCAAAGCAGCAAAAATCTTTCTGCCTGTTTAACAGGAATTCTATTTATGAAGAACTGAATCTAAAGAGTTAGAATTATTTTGGCATTACTGATGAAAGAAATCCAATACTGGTTCATAAAAATACTTACACCAGAGAGGCTTTTGAAATCAGCACATGCCACAAAAAGTACATGTGTAAAATAACTTATAATGACATGCATTAAACCTTTATCGCTGTGGACAATTTTAATTGTTTCATTAAGCTGGCACCAGATTAATATACAGTGCACAATTACACATGCAAACACATCACAAAAACCTTAGATCTCACTGAGAGTTTCCATTACTACACAACGAGATGTGTGACATACCTCATGAGGGTTCTCAGCTACAGCCAATCCTACAAGTCCAGTGGTCTGCAGAGAGAGCATAAACATACTTAACACAGCTAAGCATCCATTTCCACACTAATTATTTTGTTTTGACTCATTCCGTGACACCAGCCCTGCCTCCTGCCATATGCCCGTTATCCCAGAGTTGCAGTGCTCCAGGAGGGAGCAGCTCACCTTTCCAGAATCAGAATCATGGAATATCCTGAGCTGGAAGAGACCCACAAGGATCATCCAGTCCAGGTCCTTTCCTGCATAGCACCATCCCTGGGAGTCACACCATGTGCCTGAGAGCATTGTCCAAACCCTTCACGAATTTTGTCAGGCTGGTATTGTGACCACTTCTCTAGGGAGCTTAGGGACCCTTCTGCGTGAAGAATTTTTTTCTAATATTCAACCTAAACCTCCCTGACATAACTTCAGGCCATTCCCTCGGGTTCTGTCACTGGTCACCACAGACATCAGTGCCTGCCCCTTCTCCTCCCCTCACGAGAAAGCTGAACTGCAATGAGACCCCCACCCTCAGCCTCCTCTTCTCCAGGCTGAACAGACTAATGAACACACAAGTCCTAGGGCTTCCCCTACAGGCCCTTCACCATCTCCCTTGCCCTTCTTTGGATACTCTCCAATAGCTTAGTGATGCTCTCTAATAGCTTAATATCTTTCTCAGATCGGGGTGACCCAAACCAACACACAACGCTCAAGGTGAGGCCGCCTCAGTGCAGAGCAGAGCGGGACAATCCCCTCCTTGTCCAGCTGGCGATGCTGTGTCTGATGCGCACCAAGCGGCTGCTGGGGCAGCCCCGGTGCCCCCGGCTCCTGCCGCCCCACACCGCGGGCCCGCCGGCGGCCGGGGAGGTGACGCGGGCCCTTGCGCTGCCCTCGGCCTTTCCCTCGCAGGGCGCCCGCTCGCTCTCACCCCGCGGCTCGGGCACCCCCTGCCCTCCCCCTAAAAGGACGACCCGGCGCAGGAGCAGGACGCGGCTCAAGGCCATCGCCGGCGCCTCACCTTCCT
>VYXD01009083.1:168685-260906 GCA_013397195.1 Hylia prasina | reverse complement strand
AATGGCATGAAGTCTTCAAATGGAGGGTTTTAAAATGAAGGCCGTGAAAAAAGGGAAGGTAACTTTTGTCTTAAAGCAGTTGTGGAGGAAATGAGATTATGAAGGTTACATAATTTTCCTTAACAAACTATCTTACGTAAATTAACTGCTTCAGTTTCATTAGGAGCACCTCTTAGCTGCCAAGATATTAATGTACTCTAAAATGTATTTTCCTTTTAGCTGATGGCAGCTGGGGTTGTAGTTATGTTCATTGATGTATATTTCTGAAACTGCTAGTCCAGGAGAGATTTTATCTTTGCTCTCTAAAAGGTTTCACAACATTTGTGAGTTAAATGATGGAAGCTTTAAGGTGCCATCAGAATTTGAGAATTGTTAATGAAAATGAGAGGAAAAATGCATAAAAGAACCTTGGCTCAGAATTCTCCTGCCTCTCAATGGGGTGCATTGCTCACAAGAGATAAGGGAGAGTACATGTGTCACAATGTTCATCAGTCTAACTTATGTGTTAAATCTTCTTTTAGCCTGTTATGCTGAAACCTTGACTATGGAGACAATAGGAAGGGACAGAGGACGTTGAGAAAAGCTTGTCCTTTATGAACAGCATATAAAAGTCTGTTTTTCTAAGCCCCAAATGAAAATGTGTTTGTGAATATTATTTTATTATTCTTGGACTCTTCTTTTGTGTTCAGAGATGGCACTCAAGACCCAAGTTGTATAATTTCTCCATCAGAGAAAATGGGATTGAAGTAGGGATTTTTAACATCTTCCTTCAGATCCTTTCCTTGCAGTTAAAAACCAGGCCATGATTCCAGTACACACTGAGAGCGGTGAGAAACTGTATTATGTGGGAATCTGAATCCAAGAGATCTTTAGATTCTGAGTCAATCTGAATGTAAGCCCTTGCTAACTTAATTTTGGTTTGCAAGCTTTATCATAATATACTAAGTAGTAAGGTATTTGTGGATGGGATTATAATATTGCCTATAGTACTTTGGGTGACTTACTGCTTACAAGAGCAATACAGAAATTAGTCTGAAAAAAAGTTGATTAACACTTCCCCTTGAAAACAAGTTTCAGAAGATTTCTTCCAAATAGCATTTCCGATGTTCCTTCTCTATTTGCAGGATGACTAGAACCATGATCTTTCTGTGACAAACAAGCAACAAAGACTTAGTATAATATATTGTGTAACATTTTGGGGATGATAGGTGTTCAGTGTGGTAGAAGGAGCACATGACTGCAAAAACTGTGGGAATAGTAGTTTAAAAAAAAAAAAAAATCAACAGGACAAATGTGTTGAGCCACCAGGACTGAGTCAGAGAAACTACCAAAACCCAAAGATCATTTGGAAAAACCTAGGTAGGTATAGTATATATTAACTTCAATCTTTTTCTTTCTGTGTGTTTTACAGCATCTAAAGACTGCATTTTACAGTCCAAAAACCTAGAAGATGTTGTAAAGAGCAACATTCCTGACCTTCCAGTTATAATGAGAATTTACTAGTAAGATGGTTGGTTGATGTGATATCATGAGGAAAAAGCATAGTGAACGTAAGCCACAGTTACTGTTAGTGATAAAAGCAGATTGAATTTAAGTTGATGACTATAGTTAAAAGGTTTGACATACTCTGTTAGTAATCCACTGGGCATTTCAATGACTCTCACACCTTGAAAATAATAGCTGGCATGGCTTGACTATTGCCTGACCTTGTGTACTGAACTATGTGAATGTCCATTAAACTTCATGACTGCAGAAGTAGTGCAGAGAATCCAAAGTCATTTGTCTTCCTTAATAGACTGTTCTTTGGCATATAAAGATAAAACAATATTTGTGAGTGGTTTTGGTTTGTTTTGGGGTGTTTTAACATATTAAAGATGATTAATAGAGATAATTAATGACACGACATGAGGCCATTTTATTGTACCACCTAGTGAGAACAATGGGAAAATTGTAACATCCATGAAGCAAGGTGTCCTGGGGTAAAAACAAACAAACCCAAAAACAAAACCCCATCAAACAAAGCCTAAACTAAAATAAAGTAGTCCCTTTGCAAATCTGAGGTTTTGGCATATTATTTTTTCAGCTGCATCACATTTATCTGTTCAAGTTTCTAAGGTCAAGTGTCTGGGCTTCAAGAGCTTGTGAACCTGACATATATTCTGAAGGAAACTGATCAAAGAGAGTGGTTTTCACTGCACGAGGTTGCAGCTTGGCCAATTTCACAAGTATTTGAAGTCACTGTAGATGACAAGAAAGGTTAAAATATCCCTTAAGGTAAGAGAAGCAGCAAAGAAACATACAACAATAAGGACCCCAACAGGCTAGAACTGTTAACTAAAAGAAGTATGACCACATCCCCCATGCTGTTTAAATGTTCTGGCAAATTTTCTGGTTTTGGAAAAGTTGCATCAATTTACACCAGCAAATAAGTAAGCAAAGACCATTTTTAACATTTTTTTCAGAAGCTTACAGACAAAGCAAAAGTTACTCTTCAGTATTCAATGTGTTTGACAGTACTGGTTAGGTTAAAATAATTACAAATACTTTTCATAAAAGCTTGGCATTTAAGGATTTCCGATATATGTGTATGAGTTAACAGCCTTGTTCTTTATTTTTTTTACCTTTTTTCACTTTGTTACCTGTAGCATCTTATGAATCAATGTGGGAATACAAAACATGCAATAGAAAACAGCATTAACTTTTGCAGCAAAAACTGGCTTTGTGGAAAACATGCAAATGATCCTGGATAAGGGTGTTTATCACAATACCATAAATTACAAGAAGAAACTCCACTTCTTATTGGTAATTTCTGTCTCTGGGTTTAAGCAACATAACTGGCAGTGCTTCTCTGTTCAATGCTCACCCCAGCACTGCTGTTGGCTTGCGTGGTTTAGGGGCTGGTCATTATTTTAGATGAAACTAAATGTCCAACACCTGGTGAATATCCAGCATTCTGTTCAGCACTTACCAGCTTCAGGTGATTCCTGAGATGATCTTTAAGATACTCCTTATGTTTTAGGTGAATGCTGAGCTGCTTCTAAGAAAAGGGGACCAATTTTTTTACTCAGGGTACCTTCTCCATATGGTCAGGTGCTACTTTTACCAACCTGGTCCTAATTGACCATCTTGGGGTAGCAGTACAATATAAAAACAGTCCATTGTTTTAACTGGAATGTGCTTTTTCCTGGGATCTGGAGGTTAGTGGGGATTTTTGGTTTTATCAGACAGCTTCTTGAGGAGTAGGAAGGTGTTTTGAAAAATCTCTCATCTCATTTCCCTCCCTTCTTGTGCTGAAAACAAGTTTCAATTGCACTGTAATATCCCATTCATAAGAAAGATGGTTCTTCAGGAAGATTTTATGCTATTGGACTTATATGACTTTTACTATATGTGAATAATTTAGTTACGTTGGCTTCCAGTTTCTGTTAAATGTCAAAATATCTTCATGATTCTTAAGAGAATAAATCTGTGAAATTAATATGAGAAAATAAAATATATAATGCAATTATATTGAAATATTAATTTATCTGAATTTTATTAACTTTCATCAGATGCAAATACTGTATTATCACTTTAAGGCCCTGAAGCATTTATAAGGTGTTCTTTGGAAATGTCTTACTTTCAGTTCTTTTCGATACTTTTAAATCTGTGAAACCTCAGCTATATTCAGCCATTAAGGTTTAAGGAATCCTGCGAAGATTTAACTAGAGCTGATGAAAAACGTTTTTCCCCTTATAATGACAATTTAGTTTCCTAAATATTTCTCTATACAAACTCCTGAAAGTGAGGTCTGTCATCAGTGTATTGTTTATGTGATGCGTTTTATGTTTTCCTGTCACTTAGCACTGAAAATGTGGATGTGGATATTGTTGTGCATCATTCATTCCAATCCTAGTTTCAGTGAAATAGAGGATCAGGTGCTTAACACTTAATAGATGATGCTCATGATTTACTTACTCTTTAATTTTAAAACTCTGGTGAGAGATCTCTTTAGTAGAAAGGTACATGCTGGAGGAGTATCTATCTACTGGGATGATCTGGGCTTCCAGTTACATTTGGTTATGCTATACTTCAAAGCAGTTGTGGATAATTGTGAAGACTGTTGCCGCTGGAAAACCTTCTTATACAATGGGACATTCACAAAAGTTAAATTTGCTAACCCTGTGGTGGTGATCTCCCTCAGCTGCCCCACCAGCAAGTGATCTGCTATTCTAAAGCAGAAATTCCTTCTTTTCTGGAGTAAAATAAGACTCTTACTCACCATCACTATTTTATATGTAGAGAATTTGCAAGAGTAGTTATCCATGAAAACCAAGGAACCTCAAAACAACAGCATATGGCCCTTAAGTATGGCAGATGTCAACTGTGCTTTGGTTGACAACAACCACAGAGTACACACCAGGATTTGAGCTAGCAGGTGAAAAAGAAAGTCACAAGTGGCATTTTCTCTGGACACTGTGTTTGCAACAACTTTAGAAGGACCTTATTTGAATATTATGTGATTTTAATTTTTGCTTTACTTGTGATATACCTGCTTCTGGATTCTCAGAATCAAAGTAGCTCTTGCCTTCTGTGCTCCAAACCGAGACAGTTTTGAGCTCTTATTTGAGTACCTTGATTTCCCAAGCAGATGACATTACTCTTTATTCATCATATATTGGATTCTCAGATTTCTAGGACTGGAAGTCTTTTTAATTTCCTCAAATAGAAACATGAGGAAAAGCTTTTCTAAAGCTTAGAAAAGCCTGGAAAACTTATAAGATGTGCATAAAACATTGGTCAGCAAATCAAGAAGCTGCAAAACAGAGATGTAAAGATGTTGGCATTCTGAAGAATCATGGAAATATGGACATTAAGGACGAATATTGAGTAACACTGTTAGGAGTTACTGCTGAATGTGGTCACTTGTGATGTGCTGGATGGAGTAGCTTAATTATAATGATATGTTGTCAGGAAAAGAGCAATACACCTCTACACTGGCATACGTCTTGCCTGACTGCTGAAGTCTTTCAGGAAAGAAAGAGGATATAAGTTAGAAGGAAGGGAGGCATTGGTGAGTGTTTCTGCTAGACTGGAGTGATGCTTACATATTTCTGTAATGCATGTGAGAGGAGTGGCAGAGTTGAAAACAATCCATTTCAGTCAAGGAGAGATTGCTATATGTGCCCTTTTTGCCCTCTGTGTTTCTCTTCACTCCATCCTTCCCTCCCTCCCTCCTAGGTTTCCTTCCACGTATGGAATTATATTGGTATTGATTAATGAAATGGTTTTGAAATATGCAGGTTTGAAAGTTCTCAGTTGTAATGCTTACAGTCAAAGCAGAGCTGACTCAGGTGAGCACTTGAGCTTGTGTCTGTACGCCTCTTATTTTGTTTTTGAGTTTCATGTTTGCCACAACAAATAGTTCATGCTTTAGTAATGTTTTAATTTAAATATGTCTGAAACTAAGGAGGAAAGTATTCTGAGTTTGTTTTTATGATGGTCTATAAATCACTTTGGATGAAAATAAAAATTCTGTATTCTCCTCTGAGGTGGAGATATCAAGGCCTTAGCAGATGATTTCACATCAGTATTGTTTCAAGCAGCTGGAGGACATAGTCTGGACTTCATAGCTCTACTTTTGAAATATGGAGGAAATGGGAATGTTCCTGGTGAGGCAGGACTGCTTCCCATACACAGAGTGGCTTGTGAGGGGTATTACCTGTGAATATGAGCTTGGACTTTACATTTTCTCTAAGAAACAATGTGGCACAAGGTCACGTCAAAGATGGCTTTAGTAAGCTTGCAAACATATTATTTATATACATTTCTATTTCAGAAGTACCTGTGTGAGATTTGATTTAATTAATTTTTATTTTTAGCATAAACAAAACAAAATGCAAAACATGTTCCTTAGAATTAAGTGAAAACCACTGAAACAACTTAAATACAACATCTTCTTTGACAGTGCTCAAAACTAGTGTTTCTGTGTTTTGATCTTTGTAAAATGTCTAGCTGGTAATTCAGAATATAGCTGGATGAGGGTTATTTTCTTCATGCAAGGAAGTTACATCTGCCTAGTTTTGTTCACTGTTTTTTAGGGGCATAAAGTATCTCATTGCAGCCACATCCCATCCAGGAATGTGGGTTAGGCACTGTTCACTTAGCTGTAGATGGCCAGAACCAGTGAGCTTGTAATTGAAAATGGTTTGGATGTCAGCACTCTCGTCTGGACGTGTAACTTCAAATAACAGTGGCAGAAGGAAAACTGCACTGTATTGTGCTCTTTCTAACAATTAGATTCTTTGCACCAAAATATTGCTCAAAGCAGGAGGAAATCCAAACAAGGATCCTTTAAACTGTGTTATTGTGGCAGTGAGACCTGACAGCCATGGAATTGTAAAGCTACTCCTATCGAATGGAGCAGATGTCAACTGCTAATTTTGTTGCTTAATGATACGCATTTCCCCAGTGCACTTGGTAATCTCTGAATGGTGACATGATGCTGAGGGATGTTGCTCAGTAATGGATATAATGTGGAGATGTGTTTGGACTTCATGTGTCAGGATATCTTTGGAAATTAGTTTGTGTGGCCAGCTCCAGAGCACAAGCTTATTCCTAGTTGTACTACTTCTTCAATAAAGGAGAAACTAGTAAATACATACCTTCCTTACTTCTCTTCACTCTGCTCTTTTCATTAGCCAGATTTAAACATTATGGTTTATGGTGTTGAATTAAGATTAACATACTGGCAAAATCCTTTTTTGAAAATACTCTAAGAAAAGAATAGCCATTCCTCATTTTCTACTCTGAGATGGTGAAAATGATGTGCATAGTGTGGTTTTATATTTGCATTCATATGTTAGAGATTTAGAAAGGAAATTTTAAGAAAGCAGGAGGCAGGATTCTGGAATTTCTGTTCCTTTCCTAACAAGTGGAGAAGATGTTTTTCCAAAGAAATGTTTCTGTTGAATGGAACAGTGCTGCAGATTACAGCAGGTTTTTTTCTTTTTGCTTTCAGGCCTGTTTGCATAAATTAAGGGTTCACAAATGTTAAATGTGGAAGAAAATGGCTTTTAAAGTTTGACTGTTGAAGGCCATTGCTAGGACTTTGTTGAAATTACCTTCTGTAATTGCTTTAAAATGTGTTCTTTGGCATTCCTCTGCACAAATTTTGAAATTACGACTTGATGTGTTCTTTGTTTCAGTTCTGTGAGTTTATTGCTGTTCCGTGATTAAGACATTTAGCTGGAAAAGTGGCTTGTGTTTTTATAGATTACGTGGATTATTTTCCTCTAAGCACAAGAATTCAGTTTTTCATAGAAACAGAAGAATGAACAGAGATACCACTGGGTAAATATCTAACTTCCAGTTAATAATATTATGACTCATTATAGGAAATTTTAATTACTTATGTCAGGTCACATTCATCCAAAGTATTGTAGCATACTTTGTACATCATGGTCCTATATAAAATTCTTCAAACATCTAAATGATTATTTTTAGGTATTTTTGCAAAGTGTTTGCTCCCAGGTACAGCTTCTGTGTGTGTATGTTTCAAGGCTTGGCAAAATTTAAGGGACTTTAGGTAGGCTCTAACAAAGAATAGATTTTGATGGGCAAACAAACCAGGAAATCCAGCAGCATATCCCCTTGGGTAAGAAATACTGTAACTTTAGTTTTGGTTTCTCCAGAATTTTGGCAGATCAGTTCATGAGCAGACCCCCCCTCAGTCATGCTGTCACAGGGTTTCTACACATGTAGAGAAAAACTGACAATAAATTTAAAGATACTTAATTAAAAATTGATTGCAGTTACTCCCTTTGTTTTCCTACCACCCCTTCCATCTTGAGGAAAGAAAAAAAATAGAAACCCTCCCAAGAGGTACCTAAGAAGGTATTTCAATTGATGGATGTCAGGATTATGTAGGGCATAATCCATTTAGCTTAATCCACAATTATCAAATGATTGTGTTAGTAGGGACCTTAAAGATCATTTAGTTCCAACCCCCCTACCATGGGTGGGGACACTTCCATTAGAGCAAGTTTCTCAAAGCCATCTCCAGCTTGGCCTTGAGCACTTCCAGGGATGGGGCAGCCACAACAACTCTGACTATCCTGTTATTTGAGAGATATGCTGGTTATCACACACACACATATTCACACAAACCAAAGCTCAGCTCCAATATGCATCTGCCCTGCCCCCTAAACTGGTTCTCCACGTTCTTCAGAATTTCTCCTTACTTGCTGATTGTCATTGTCATATAAAAACGAACTTCTGAGTCAGAGATGTAAATTCCATTTCCAAAGGTAGCTAGTCAGTCCTTTGTGTGTCTGTCCTTCTCCATGACAGATTCACTCGAGCAAATGGAAGAAGTGAAATTTATTGGTCTGGGACAGGAACGAGGTTTAACAGAAGGCTTAATCCCTCCTTCTGCTCTCAGTAGGGCTACTATTTGTGTAGCTTACTGAGACATCTGGGGGTTTTGCCAGAATTTTTGACCAGGATGAAAAATAATAATTTAGTCGCTTGTAAAAATGTCTAGGCATCTGGACCAGGCCCCTGAGAGAAGGATGCCCCAGGTGACTGATGACTGCAGACATGGCCTGAGCACAGAGTGCCCAGTGAGCCCAACAGGGCTGACTGCAAGTCAAGGCTCCACTGGCTGATACCTCCTGGACATAAGTGGATAAATACATGTATGCTTCCTAACCAATAAAATGATATTTCTTTGTGGGAATTCTTAATCAGAAATATGGGCCTAATCATAATGAATCTTAAATTATGGTAATTTTAATTAATACAGTGACCACAATGCAAGAATCTGGGTAATTGCATATCTGATACAGTATACTGCAACCAGCAAAAGCAACATGATCAAATAGGGCTTTAGACAGGAGATTTTAAACCCTTTCTGTGGCTAGAGCCAAATTCCTTTAGTAATTTTAGTTCATGGGCAAAGGTTTATATTTAGGACTTCATACAAGCATCAGGCAGTAGTTACATTGCCTGCAGCATCAAAGCATTTAGATGTAGCACTGAGCATTGCCCCAAGTGTTTAAAATACCATGAACTAGTCCTTTGAATATCATGAGGTAAGCTAAAAAGACATGGTATTGGTTGTGTTTATCTTTTAATCAATACAGCCAGGCCCTTTTTTTGTTTGGTTGCCTGTTGCAGGAGGTGGACTGATACTGGTTTAAGACTTTTCTGTCCTTCACCACTGAAATTGTCTATTTATTGAAGACTTGTGCCCACCCCCACTTTCCTCCCCTCCCCACCCCCCTCAACACTAAAGCAAGTACAGCATTATGAGAAAGTGTCTTCCATATTTTCAAAGCATTTGTGAACTGAATGGAGGGAGAAGCAAAACTTTATTTTAAATGAATTATGAGGTGAGATAGTAATGGAAAGGGAGCTTTTTTTGCCAGGTCAGGTTTATGGCACAGCTAGGAACTGAACACAACTCTTTCTACTCCTATATTTTGCAGCCAGACCATTTGATGCTAGTTCTGTAGTCTTGACTACGTGGTGATATAAGCAGGAGATAAAACTGGACCAGAGCTGGTGGTTGTGTAAAAAGACTCAAAGGTGTGTAAAAAGACTCAAAGGCATCATCCCCAGCTGGAAGAATAAATTGTTGGGGGGAAAAAAAATTATTTTCTCTACTTGGACTGTGATTGAACCCTTGCAACACTAGAATTTAATTTTCTGGACTATTTGGGTGTGTCTCACAGGCTGTTCCACCGCAACCCAATTCCATGGCATGCCCACCCCCAGGCAATGCTGTCTACAAGTAATTAAATGCCCTGGCACTGATTCAGGTATGCTGTGGGATAGGGACTCTTGTCGATTTGGGGACAATGTTTGAAATCAGAGGTATAATTTGGTTTCTATTTCTTATAAAATCTGACACAAGCAGCTGCACCAGGCTGTGAGCTCTCCGAGGAGCCAGACATTCAATAGTGGTTACATCAGCCTTTAGCCTTTTCAGCACCTGTGGGATGGACTTTGTAGCTGTGAGTGTTTTCAGAGCTCAGTGAAGGAGGGAGCAAACCATAGCCATGAGTCCTGTATATGACCAGCTCTTCCCTGTAGAAGCCATAATGTTGTGTGTGGGTCATCTGTAAAACTCCATGCACTGAGTACCATCTAATTTTGGGTGCTGGCATGGCAGAGCTTGTTCTGGGTATCAAGGCGGGGGTGAGGCTGAGGTGGGAGGTGAGCAGCAATTTTACTGCCGCAGTCTGTGTTCTGGCATGGGCTCCAAGTGCCTGAGCTGCCCTTTCTCAAACTATTGCCATTAGTACAGGTGACACACATGGAAAAACACAGTCACAAAGTCACAGGCTCTTTTGTGTCTACCTTGGGGTAAGGTAAAGGGATTTTTTGTGACCCATACTTAGGGCAAAAAGAAACCCCTACTAAAATATCCATAGTTTGGCTGTGGCTTGCATGGACATAAATTTATGATGACTTATCTCTGTAGACCAGGTCTTATCTCTCTTGTTTTTCCATCACTTCCAGGATCTGGAACATACGTCTTATAAGGAATGGCTGAGAGAGCTGGGGTTCTCCTGAAAAGCTACAAAAATATATTACTGAATGGTTGGTAGTCATAAGAGTGATATAACAGTTTAGCTCTGGTGACATGTATTTACAATGTATTTACATTTAATTTTCAAAATTCAAATTTTCAGTAGAAATCCCTACATCTAATTGGGCAAACCATTGCTGCTTGTCCACACATGCTTGTGGATGGTAGATATTCCCAGAATTCCTGTTATCATTAATATGGACTAACAAAAAATAAAAACAAAACAAAACCCCAATGTAATTAAAGATAGTAGAGAATTTACCTGGTGAGTACTGCTGCTTGTACTTAATTCCCTATGAAGTATGTAACTTGTTTATATTGCTGGCATCTCTTTTTTTAAAAAAAAATCTTAATAAGCACACAGTTAAAAAAAGTGACAGAGGAAATGCTAAATATACTAAGTAAGTACCTGTTTTGCTCTCTGTGTATAAAGAAAAAGAGTCGTTTTTTAAACTGAATGACAAACCATAGGTTTGGCTAAGTCACATGGGAGAATTGCCTGAGACTCAGGTATTAACAAAGGATGAAATCCATGCAGTTTTTATAATCATTTATAGTTTAATAACTGCCTGATATGGATGCACATTACAGTGTATTTGCAAATACCACCACAAAGAATATAGATCTTATATTGTTAGATTCTACCAATTTTATCATTCTTCATTTTTTAAAGAGTTGCAGGCTAACTGCATCCCACTGAAATTACCCTTCCCAAACCCACATTTTTTGTGCATACAGCAGTTCCTCTGTTACTTTCTTTGCAATACAGTGGCCTCTACTTCCTTTCCAAACCTGTTGAGCAATATTACGATGTAATTCCAAACAGCTGCTGTGGTCACCCTATGTCTGTACATCAGTAGCAAGTGAAACGATTTCTATATATAGTTTGTAAATCTGTTGGCAGTGTTTGTAAAGCAGACTGAGATTCCTCCTGAGGAAAAAGAGCAGCTATATGAAAGCAAGAGCATTAAGACCATCCTTGTGTACAAAGCAGTTTATCTTTTTGGTGTGGCAGAAATGAGGAAATGGCCAGTTTGCAGAGACGTGAAGAAGCACTTACTTTGGGCAAAACCCTGGCAGGAATAGTTTGTGCTGTCAAAGATAAGCAGGTTCATCTCATGCCGTTGTTACAGAACATGACATTGTACCGACAAGAGATGATTAAAAAGTATTGGCTGTGTTGGAAGGAAATAAAACTGAGATTGGGAATGACATTTATTCAATAAGATTTATTTTTCCCTGTTGTCTTCCTTATTTTAGTGTGATTCAGGTGTGCAAAAGGAGCAATAAACCCTGCGTCTGCTGCACCTTTGGCACCCAGCGGCATCCTGTCTGTATAATAAAATAGACTTCCAAGATCCATGCACAAAGGTGCCTGTGCAGTGTGAGCAGGAAGTTTTCTGTCTTTTTATTAAAGGTTGAGAAATTTATTAGTTCAGAAATGTTCTTAGTTGTACTCAGATGTATTTTTCTCCCCAGTCCTTCCCTGCAGTCAGGTCGATCCCTTGACTCCCCTTCCAGGATTCATCTGTACTGTCTTCCCACCTGCAGAACTATCAGAGCCCATTCACTTCTTCACTCCCTCTTGCTCTTCTGTCTTGATATGTAAGGCAGTGCAAACTCCCCACCACTGAAATACATTAGATTAGTGGTTGCCCTGTGACTTGTTGGTATATGGTTTATAGTTATGTCCCCAGAAACTGTTGAGAAAGCTGTTTTCAAAACTGATCTGAGCAATAAGGCAGCCCACATGCACATGTTTTTATGTGAAAGCTGATTACTGTTTGGGATGGTCCAGTTGTTAAATTACAGCCTGGACCTGGAATCTGCCCTCCTGGTAGCCTAGGGTGTGTTGCAGGGAATCTGTGGGAAAAATCTGTCTTTGAGCTAGAATGCTCAATCTGATTCCCAAGCAAAGACTGGTTTTGAATCAGGGTCATTTTTGCACTTACCCCACTTCGTGTTCCCCCAGCATAGATGGCAGAAAATATCTTTTTCTTCTGTGTGACTCCCTGTTTACAGCATCGCCTGGAGAGATGGAGTGAACAACAGAATCGCCTGGCATTGAGAAAAGCAGCTGAAAAATTGTTTCTTCAAATGCCTTCAGTGCATGTTTCATCCCATTTGCTCTGCTGATACCACTGTTAAATGTAGGTGATGACACATCCTTTTCAGGCACACTACCGTGTGCACGATTTTCACAAGTTATGCGAGTCTCCCGAGGGAAAGAGCTGCAGCTTGTCCCATCAGTCTGCCTCGTGGTCTTGTGTACTTGCCAGGCTGCTTGACCCTGTGTCTCTCCAGGATGGTTTGAATTCTGCATTCAGCCTGGGCCTGTACACGCAGCATACAAAAACTGAGACATATATAGAGATAAATATATATATATATGTATTGCTGTAGTGGGAGGGGGAGAGCAGGCAGTGAGGAACATGAGGGCAGCACAGAGGAGACGTGCAAGGAGGAGTAGGAAGGAGAGGTCAGCAAACAGGCTGTGGAGGTGGCTGAGAACAGTGAGGGGCTTGCAGGGAAAGCAGGAGTGGGGGGCCTGCAGGACCAGGGATGGAGAAGACAGCACAGCAGCCATAAGGCATGAAGAGAGAACTCAGGGGCTGGTGCCTCGGGGTCTGCTTGACTGGACAGAACGAGGCAAGGAGTTGGTTGAGGAATGAGGGTTGCAAAAGTGGTGGTGGGAGGCAGGAGCAAGCAGCACAGGAGACATGGGGAAAGCCCAGTGCGCTGTGGTACATTGTTTTTAGTGTGCTCTATGGCAATTGGAGCTGTTCCTGCAGTGTGGGACTGAGCTCAGAATGAGCCAACGCATCTGTCTGACAGGCTGTCCTGGGGAGCTGGGACCAAAATAGCTGCTGTTGTACGCCTGAGGACAAGGTTGTACAGCCCTTTCTTTTCCTGCCTGTCATTTTTCCTGCACTCATCTGACTGGAAATATACATTTAGCTGTGAGCTTTGTCCTGCTGAGGGGTGAGCACCGCCTGCCACATGTTGCTTGTGGCCTTTAAGCAACTGAGCCAATGTGCCCCAAGTGTAGAAACGTGAGAAGCGGAACAGAGTTCCCTAGGCTGCTGATTGAAATAGTTAATTGCTTGGAAAGGCAAAAAGGACATTTAGAAGGGTTTCCTCTTGTTAAACCAAGAAAATAAATAATCTTTCCACTGAGTTAGGAAAGATTGAAAGTCGTGTCTGAAATCTAGCTGCTGAAAGCCAGGAACCCTGGGTGCCAAGATCTACAATGACAGAGTGAATCCTCCTGCTATGAAATTGATGCTTCCAGTTCTGGTTTTCTCTCAGCTCAGGTTCTGAAGTGAACAAACCTTTTAATAATTCTGTTGAATGAGAGATGAGTTTTCATGGCCTATTGGTGAAATATCATGAAATTAATTCCCTGCACACAGGAGTTCAGAAGGGCATTAGGGAGGTGAGTTTCAGTTTTCTGTTAGGAGTTGGCAAAGCACTTCATCAAATCATCACAAAGATCTTTTAGGTCATCAAGTTCAAATGTTAACCTAACTGCTAAGACCACAATTCAACCATGTTCCTAAGTCCCACATCTACACATCTTTTCAATACATGCAGGGATGGTGATTCAGCTACTTCCCTGGACCACCCGTTCCAATACTTGACAGCCTCTTCCATGAAGAAATTTTTCCTAATGTCCGACTGGAGGATTCATCCTGAACAGTAGTCAATGTAGCCACTATAAATCTGCCCTCCTGTACTACATATGGTTCTGCCTCCTGTGATGGAAGGATGTTCTCTGTGCCACCTCACTAGCACACAATGGACTCTTCCTAAACTGATAATGATAACTTTATAATGGTGTGATTGAGAACACAGCTGGGAAGATAGAACGGTTTGCTCAGATTGCTGGGTTTTTTTGCTTGTTTGGTTTTTTTTTCCAGAGATCAGAACATGTATAGTGCCTGAGAAAGGAGACTATGAAACAGGAACAAAATGTTTCAGGTAAGAATGCTAATAAAAGGGAAAACACTCTCCTCTCTTTGCTCTGGGTTTCTCTTGGAAGTTAGAACCTGTGGTCTGAAATGTTGTAAGGGTGGGAAGCTTCAGCCGTGGCTGGTGCCCACAGGAACTGAACCCTGATCAGCTGAAATGCTTGCACAATGCCAAATACTGCCAGAAAGTTAATCCAAAATTCCAAATTATGGGTACTTTAAGTCTTAAGGTTTCTGTACCTCTCTTCTTCCTTAAAAAAGTGGTAACATCTTCATGTCCTCTGAAAAGGCCACTGGACAATTAAATTCATTGATAGCTTTACTATGCTGAAGATCAGGGGCAAAATAAAATGCTGAAAGGCTATTAAATGTATGTGATCTTTCCCATGCAATGAAAAAGAGTAAAAGTTCTGAGTACTTGTGTCTAGGATCAAAGTATGTGATTACAGAACTGTGGAATTAAGGACTGTATTTCAGTGCTCATCAGCAGGCAACAACAAATACTATTCCCACATTTTCTGACCCGTGAGTACTTGTCTTTACAGTTTTAGCATCTTTTTTTTCTCTATATGTAATTTGCCATGTGCTACAGCCTTACTATTTTTATTAAAATTGTCCTAGAAAGTGTTTGTGGCTCTTCACCTCTGGCCATTTCCGTGTAAAGAATAGATCCTAAAATACCCTGAGTGTGATATAGGATCAAGAAGGGACACAAACCTCTCAAAACCTCACCTGACTGCAAATTTTCCCTCTGCTTTAGGAGAGAAATGTACAAGAAAGTACCTTGTCCATCTTTATCTTATCTCATGTCTGGATTTGACATCATTGGCATTTTGTGTAGAAAAACATCACCACTGGCCCAGGGTTGTATCATGTCTCAGCAAGGAGTAGCATTGAAGGTAATATTCATTTTATTTAATCTTCCTTTGCAATATTATTTTAGAAGTGAATAATACATGCTGCTTTCTGAAGTTTCTTTGAGTTTGGAAAATTTGGTTTATACAT
This sequence comes from Hylia prasina, assembly GCA_013397195.1. NCBI lineage: Eukaryota > Metazoa > Chordata > Aves > Passeriformes > Sylviidae > Hylia > Hylia prasina. The sequence continues at coordinate 245,354 of VYXD01009083.1, read as the reverse complement.
AGAAAACTTTGAATAGACAATTCAGGTATCTGTGTTTGTACTTCATGTAATGGACTCTCAGCTCAGGAAAATTTAAAGACTTACAAATTTTGTTGTACCTGACAAAAAAAAAGAAAAGTAGAAAGCTGAGATTTCAGTATATTTGTATAGATTTAATTTTTAACAGCATATTTTTACTTTTAATATTGTACCTATCAGTGTTGTACATATCAATATTGTGCTAATAAAATATACCATATTTCTCAAAGCATTTCAGTTTCAAACAGAAGATCTGTCCAGTTCACATTTCCTAACTCCATCAAAAATGTTAGCAACAAAATGTTGTCAGCAAAAATGCACTCAAGAAAGATAACTCTATTGTGCTGCTTCTCTAGCTAGCTCCAATGAAAACAATGTGAACCATGGTCCTAGACATACTAAAGAAATAAAATTGCTTGGAGTGCAGCTATATACAGATAATTAATGTGTATGTCAGCTCTACCAAAAGCATTGATGATGCCAAGTTAAAAGAAAGAATGTACTTATTATATTTTCCTACTTTTTCACATTTTTCAGAATTTGGCCTGGGCTTCATTCTGCAGGTGCAGCTGAAAGAGTGAACAGAACTGCTATGGACCCACTGACTTGTCTGTGTGCACTTGACCCATCATGGGACCTTATAGCATGAAGGTATAAGAGTGAAGGTAACATTCTTATCTCCATAAGACAAGCATCTGCCTCCTTTTTATTTTATCCAAAGAGTTTGCCAATGTAAATGACCTGAAAATATTTATTTTATATTAAGGTGTACAGTATTCTTATGTCTGCTTTATTAATTTATTTTGTAGGTTAGGAAAGACTAAGGCTATAAGCTTTCATACCATTTCTTGATCAAGATAACTGCATGAAGTTCATATAGACAAATGATCAAAGGAAAAATATAATTTCTTTATCAAATCTCTATGAAAATCATGTTCAATCTCCTCTCTTTACTGTCAGTAAAGCTGTATACATAATAATGAAACTAAATGAGCAAATTGGCTAAACAATATATGTCTGTTCAGGTGTCCAATCCATACTGACCAAAAAGAGGTGATGTTGGACAAGAATAGTACTTCAAATTATGTTCACTTACATTTCCATTAAATATTGGCCTAACTGTCTAAAATGCACTGTGTTATCATTTAAGAAGGTTGATATATGTTGTTAGAGAAGTGTTCCTACTTCCATGTACCAAAACCTTCTCTCTTCCTCTCCCTCCCCTTCTCTCACAACACAGGTTGGCAGATATTGCTGGCCTGCATGTTTCAGAAAATGTTGCTAGTTCACCACCCTTCACTGCTAAATAGAAAAAAGAAAAACAAACAAACAAACAAAAAAACCACAAAAACCCTACACCAGAAAAACAAACAATAAACAGTACAAAGTTTAATCTTCCTTTTTGAAATTCTTCTTACTGAAAGATACCTGTCAAAAATAGTATCAGAGTAATATATCATCTGTTAGCAGAAACTATGATGTAGCTACACATTTAGAATAAAGAATTGAAGGGCACTCTCCAGCTGCACATCAGTCAGTGACAAGTGAGCACCAGCCATTAAAAGAACAGCCACTAGAGGCCTTCAGTTGCTTGGCCTTCAGAAGTGATGAAGGCACAGCCCCCCCTGCCCACCCAGGGCTACCCTTAAATCTCTGGGTGACTCTGTCCTTTCCCCCCAGCAGAACAAAAAATTCTCCGCATGAAAAAATCCCCTCACAGGTGCTCCTAGTGGACACATCCAGCTGATTCTCACTCTGACAGTCCTAGAGAAAATAAGGGAACTAATAAAACATTCAGTTGTGTGATTTGTTACAGGTGACATGTGGCACTGGGGGAGCAGTGCTCCGCACAGCTGCTGGCATGCCGACCTCCCCCCTTGGCTGCCTTTCCACTGATCCCAACCGCCTGCAAACACCTTGGTGGGATAACAGCATTCCACCAGAACACCGTGGAAGTGAGAGGAAGTCCACTGAACATCGGCAAGGGTGTTTTATTTCCAGCCCCTGTGACAGCTCAGGATTAAATGGGTTTTCATTGTTCTTTCCCTACTGCATTTTGGACACGATGCCAGTGTAAGTGCGCCCGGGGTTTTATTTGGTGCCGCCCCCCCGTCTGTGAGGCTGGTATTCTCCCACTAGCTGCCTGTTCTAAATATGGCCATGGCCAGTGTGTCAATAATCCCTCTCTTTAAGGGACTTGCAAACATTAGTGTTGGGACATTCTTGCTGTTCAGATGTCTAGCTGACGTCTGATGCTTAAAACGGAGCATGCTTTCATCCCTTCATGCATTGTCGTAAGCCCCCACTGATTACTCTTAAAAGGGTGCCTGTGGCTATGCAGGGAAACAGTTGCTGACCACGGGAGACACAGCTTGCTTGCTTCAGCCTTCTTGAATGCCTGGTCACTTTAGCTTTGCACCAGCCTGACCAAGCAGGACCATGTCTACCTTTGGGTATAGAAGAGAGCTCAGTAAATATGAAGACATTGATGAAGACGAGCTCCTGGCTTCTCTCACTGAAGAGGAGCTGAAGGAGCTGGAGCGGGAGCTCGAGGACATAGAGCCCGACCGTAACCTTCCAGTGGGACAACGGCAGAAGAGCCTGACTGAGAAAACACCAACAGGGACTTTCAGCAGGGAAGCACTGATGGCCTACTGGGAGAGGGAGACCAAGAAACTCTTAGAAAAAGAGAGGTTGGGTGCATGCGAGAAGGTAAGGTGCTGAGGCATTTGCTGTTTCCTATAGATATTTGGTTTTACTCTTCATTGATATGATCTCACTGATTTAATTTCTTTTCAGTCTCCTGTAGAATTTTTAAGAATATTGTTAGCCATATCTCTGTGTCTGCTAAAGCGCTGAGCACTAGCTCAGAGAGGTTTTGCTCCTCTGGAGGTACTTTTAAGTGCTCAGTTCAGAACAGAAGAAAGTGCCATAAAAACTGTAATTAATGATCAAAATAGGAAAAAAATTAAATGTTAGAAATTAATAGGTAGAGGTGCGGGCCTTTGGATAGCATTTGATTTTTTAAGAAAGCTACACAAAATGCCTTTTCCTTTCCTTAAAAACCAGCCAGTATTGACTGCTAAGAGGCATATAAAGAAGATAATTTTCAGTACTTGTTATTTCAGAAGGTGAGTAAGTGGATGCCAGGCTTTGTGCTCGCTGGAAAAAAGCAGCTTGTGTTTCAGTCGGCAGCGTGTGTTGCTTTGTTCCTGCTGAGGATCCTTGGCATGGTTCAAGAGTCTTCTGGCAACTGTTGTCAGAGGGCAGCTGTACATAATTTAAAAAGTGGCCTAGGATAGAGTCATCAGTCAAACCATTTAACTGCATTCCCAAAAAAACAACCAATAGTGTTTGTTAGGCAGCTCATCCCCCAGAATAAAAATGTTAGTAATAAAAGCCATTTCCTGAAGTGCAAATGAACAGTACAGCTAGGCAGGAGTGAAGGGCTCAGTCTTGGCAAGCAGGGAGCACTCTCAGTCTCAGCTGATGTCCACACTGGCACTCCTGATCCTTGCTAAAAGTGTATGTGAGACTGAGCCAAACCAAAAAGCAACTTCTATTTTCATGATGGCTGTGTGTAATTTCAAAGCAAAGTGCGGACTTGGGAAATTTTTAGCACTTAAAAATTTTCATACCAAGCTCTTACTCTGTTTATAAGGACACATTTTCCCATGTTTAAGCAGAAAGTAATACAACAAAGGCAAAGACAGCAAAACTGAACTCAGAACCTCAAACAGCCTTGATTCAGGTGCTTATTTCATTTGCAAGGAAATAATTGCAGTTTATACGTTAGATAAAATATCCTTTCCTAGAGGAAAGTCTGATGGATTAAATTACCCTGCAATATTCAGGATGTTTTTACATGTATTTTCTCTTGTTTGTGAATGGTGGTATAAGGACTTTGCAGGCAAGAGCACAGACCAGTAGCTGTCATCAGACCATTAGTATCAGCTTGCAGACATCGACTTCACTCCCTGTTTGTCAGTCCTAGAGAGTAAATGGCAAGATTAATGTTTATTTCCAGCTTAGCCTGGAACTTGAAACCTGGGCACTTCTAAAGAACCTGATGAACAGGTCTAGTTTGGTAACTTATACAATGGCAGGATCTTTCCTTTTTTTTCTTCTTCTTACATGTGTATACAGAATTCATGATGGGTACTGGCTAAACCTCCAAGTCCTGGCAAAAGACTATACTTTTTGATCTGAGAAAAAACTTCCCAAATGCATCCTTAAATAAGGAAAGGTTGATATGCTGATATAGAGATCACAAAGACTCTCTCCAATGACGGCAATAAGAAAGCTCCATGAAAACAATTTTCTTGCTTTCAACTGTCTGGAAATTATGCACCTTTATCTAAGATGGTTATTCGCGCTCCTTCTATAGTTAGTAGTGACAGATCAGCTGGTCCAAAAGGCAAACAACTTGCAGATAGCCTTTTAGGGTGAATAACTTGTCCTCCAGAGATATTTACCTCTGCATTGACTCTCTTAGTCCTAACTTTTCATAAAATTACTCCCACAAAGTAAGGTGAAGGCCTAGTGGCTGCCTGCAGCAGGCCTGTACCACAGTGCTGCCACAGTGAGAATACATCTCTGTATTCAATTTCAAAGTTATCATGCAGATTATTATGACACTAGACAATGTACATGATGGGCAACTAAATTCTGCCTTTGACCTCAGAAATGCCACTCAAAAAAAAAAAAATCAAGTATGTTTTTATTAATCTAGCATCACTAAATATATCAATAGTGCATTTAAAGGCACCTCCTTCTGCTCATCTGTAGTATATATTCCTCAAGATATAAAACCAAAACCATAAACATAAAAGGGTTTTAGATACATGACTTTTGAGGTCTTAAAGCCCTACACATATATAGAAGATATAGATATAAATCTTAATCCCATAATAAGCCTATAGGTAGCGCAGTATCTCTCAGCATAAGGGCCTTTCTGCACAAGTTCTACAGGAGAAGCAATGGGGCTGGGTCCTACAAGACCTCTGTGTGCAGGCCACCATCATCAGACCCTGCAAGACCCCCAGGTACTGAATGCTCATGAAGATCAGGCAGAAACAGCTCAGTTTCCTGTTTCATTAAGAGTCATAGTTCTGCAAACATTACAATTAGCATCTTTTTTGCATATATCCCAGCACGGAATTCTACTGAAAATTGTGAAACAGTACCATGCACTTTAACTGTTCTCTATTTTCACAACCTTAGATAACTAAGCAAACCTAAAACTGCATAGGTTGTCTGAAAATAGGCTATCCTGTTAGTAACACTTTGGTTTTCCAGAAACAGAATCACTGTGTCTCTATAGAGACACTTTTGTGACGCTCTGTAGAGACTCACTTTGGAAAATACACTCCAGTATTTTACAGAGATTAAAACACAAATGTTGCTATAGTAGTGCATACAGAACAATTATGTTCATCCAAAATTTTATAAACATTTACAGTTGTAAAAAAATTACATACCTATATTTTTTCCAGTAGGCAAAACATGACATGGAAGATCTTTTTGAGAAAGGTTGAAGGTTGGTTGTAGATTCTGGGTTCTGTCATGCCCCGTAGGTCCCCATCACACTACTGAAGTCCTCCATGTGGAGAGTTAGGCTTTCCTGGGATGAAGACCTTTTCCTGCTCCTTTGCAGAGAACTCTCTTTTGCCACCATAACTTCTAAAGGCAACAAGCAGAGCCTTGGGGCATGGATCCAAATTTGCCTTCCTGGTACCTACCAAACATAAATACACTAAAATAACCTTGTGCTTCAGAAAAACAATGCATTTGCTCTGTAGACAATGAGTTATAACAATTTACAGTGTGGGAGCTGACCTGTGACAGCTGGCCGTGAGCACTGGCTTAGCTTTGACAAACATGAAGAAATTCAGGGGTTATTGACATGTGGTTACATGTTACCTGTGGGAATGCACCTCAACCCTTTCTTCATAGTTTGTTAGTATGTTCAGCCCATGCAGTACATCCGAAGTATTTTTGACATTACTTCTGTAATTCTGTATTGTTTTGCGTGCTGGTATACAAGACCGCACATGCAGACATTAATTGTATTTTAGATCATGGCAACCTTTAATTTTTTTAGACATACTAACATATGCAAGGGAGTCCAAGATGTCTAATCCTCATGAAATGAAGACGCTTGTTGCTCCTGTTCATTCTGAAATTGTTGTCTTATGTTTCTGCTGTCAAGGATGCAAATTATATCCCCTTGTAGACATGCCAACACATAGAAACACCTGATGTTCGTGTTGTAATACCTTGAATCAAGTTTTCTCTTGGCAGAAATCACTGACACTGCTAAAGTGGTTGCAATTTATGCTAAGCGTTTTCTAAAGAATGTAAAAGAAATAATGTTAGAAAGGTGTTAGATGAAACAGTTTTTGTTCTCCTAACTGCATTTGTTTGTTTTTAGATTTCAATGTTAACTTATATAGTGTCAGTATAACTGTTCCTGTGCTAAAAGGCAGTAGTTACATTACTTCAATCATGTTTAACACCCACACCTACATTCCTGTTCAGGATTCTGAGCAAGAAGACGACAATTCAGAAGAACTTCAAGAAGAATGTTTCACGGAAAGCAACAGTGAAGTGTCTGAGGAGGCATATACTGAAGAGGATGATGAAGAAGAAGATGAGGAGGAAGATGAAGATGAGAGTGATGATGAGACTGAGGAAAAGCAAAATGCTGCAGCTGGCAGGCATTCTGACCACACCAGGCACAAAAAGTGTAATGGTGCAAAGGACAATGAAAACTTCGTCAACGGCCATGATGGAAAAGACAGTGATAATCAGAGTTTAAAAGGCAGTGCCATCCACCCTTGTGGAAATCCAACAGTTATTGAAGATGCTTTGGAAAAAGTTAGGAGCAACGACCCTGACACCACAGAGGTCAATCTGAACAACATTGAAAACATCACTTCACAGATGCTTATACAATTTTCTCAAGCCCTGAGGGACAACACTGTGGTTAAGTCATTCAGCTTGGCTAACACCCATGCTGATGACAACGTGGCAATAGCTATTGCTGGTATGTTAAAGGTTAATCAGCATATAACTAGTCTGAATATTGAGTCAAATTTTATCACAGGCAAAGGTGTGCTGGCCATCATGAGAGCTTTGCAGCATAACAAGGTTCTAACAGAACTGCGGTTCCACAATCAAAGGCACATCATGGGCAGCCAGGTGGAAATGGACATAGTCAAACTGTTGAAAGAGAACACCACTCTGGTAAAGCTGGGGTACCACTTTGACCTTGCTGGCCCAAGAATGAGCATGACAAGTATCCTGACAAGGAACATGGATAAGCAAAGGCAAAAGCGCATGCAGGAGCAGCGGCAACAAGAGTCAGGCTGTGATGGAGCTATCAATCCAAAGACCAAAGTGTTGCAGAAGGGGACACCTCGGTCCTCACCTTATGTGTCGCCTAAAAGCTCACCGTGGTCTTCCCCAAAGCTCCCTAAGAAAGCAGTGCCAGTGAAATGTCAGCCTTCAGCACCTGCNAAAAGGAAAAAAAAGCAAAAAACATGAGAACAGCATATTGAAAGAAATTAAAGATTCTTTAAGATCAGTCTCAGACAGAAAATCAGAGGAAGGTTCACGACCCTCCACCCGGCCATCCACCCCACAAAGGTCTCTCCATGACAACCTTATGGAAGCAATTCGGGGAAGCAGCATAAAGCAATTAAGGCGGGTAAGTAAGAGATCCTGGTTCAGTAACTGATTGTGGTCCAAATATAGCACAAGCTCAGTTAATTTTAGTACACACGGTTTAAAAAAAATCTTAGAAATGTGAGCACGATAAAGCACTTGGGAGAAGACTTCCCTCTGATTAGGCTTTTCTCAGCACAGTGATGTCTCTCTGACTGTGATTTTGACAGAAAGTGGGGTACTTTCCCAGGCTCAGTCTGGTTATGGGAGATGATGTGTAGCACAGAGCTCTTGGCAGTGTATGTCTGACAGGAATTTCAGGTGTTTTGTCATCTAGACTGTACAGCAAATGTAATGAATGCCCTTCCCACACCTGTTTCGTAGGTGGAAGTACCAGAAGCCCTTCGGTGAAAGCCTGGATGACAGAAGAAACAGAGCAGTGATCAAGGGGAGGCTGCTTTTCCTTTCACTGGTGGTAACATAGACTGTATAGAAAGCTGTTTCCAAAGTACACTCTTAGAATGAAGCCATTTCTCTTTAATTCAAAGAAATAAACCCTCTAAATACAAAATAATGCTTTAAGGATCAATTTGCATTGTAATCTGTAAATATGGAAATAATTTTTTATTTAATGGATTTATATTGAGAAGTTGTTGCTTATTTAGATATTCTTGTCAATATCTGATTGCACATCACTGGACAAGTTCTTTACACTGAGATGTAATAATTTACCAGCCTGTGGTTTCTTCTTCTTCTTTTTTTTTTTTTTTTTTTTTTTTTTTTTTTTTTTTTTTTTTTTTTTTTTTTCTTTCTTCCATGGATTTACAATAAATGTGGTTTGGAGCTTTCAAGCAGACACATAGTCCTGGATTTCTGTGAGTGAAAACCCACCAGATGGTTACATCAAGTTCATAAGCATTCGGAAAGTCTCCTGGGAAAGAACCTGAGATCTTTCTCAGCTGCACCTGAGCCCATATGTTAGTGCAGTTTCATATTTGCATTGGGAAAAAAATGGTTTATAAGGCTATACACCACTAAAACTAAGCTATGGGTTATCTCAGGTCACCAGTGTTGCACACCAGATCCTGAACCTTGGGCTAAAGAACTGGGAGATGAATAGAGCTGTAGCTCACCTTGACTTGTAGGCTGATAGTTAATGTCAGTATTTTAAGGATGCAGCAGAGTTATTCACGTGAGATCCATTCAGTACAAGTGCTGTCTGTAATCAGAACTAACCTCAGTGCAGTCATCCAGTCAAATAGAGAAACTTGAAAAGCAGCCTGCCATCCAGGTGGAAAAAGGCTTTCCTGTGGTATCAGTTGAACAACAAGCAGGGTGTGAACTGTCAATATGATACAGTGGAAGCAGAGCCAACATCACTTGGAGATGCACGACTGGAGGTATCACATCACAGGCAATGGCACGAATAGCCCTTCTTCATGTTGCACTAGACATCTCCCTCTGTCAAATTAGTTATGGTTCTGGGTGCTTCAGCTAGCGTGAAGGCAGTGATAACATGAGGAAAACTGAGTAGTGGCCAAAATGTTGAAAGGCAAGAAGAGAGGTATGTTCAGAAGCTCTGCTAAATATTAATTAGTTTGCTCATTGCAACTATAAATAACAGAATTAGTATTTATTTTATATAAAGCCACATCAAAGTGAATTACTTAGGGTTACCCAGCAGTGGTACTGAAAAAATATGGGTAAGCTTGTACCTAAAAATATTAATGAGACAGATTTTTCCAGAAATAGGAACAAATTATTGGAGGGAAATTAAGCTTAATGGAGAGGGGGTCTTGTAATGAATTATCAGAAATCTTACTGCCATGGCAAGGAAACAGTGGACACCTTTTTCTTTTGTATTTATTGACCAAAACGTACCAAAAGCAATTTATAACTAACTGAAACACTTTCCAACAATTTTCTTCTTGCTCAGGATCACAACAACTCATGAATATTTCTAGATCCAGATTCCATTACAGGAAATATGGTACGTACGAGTGGTCTTTAGCTGCCTTTATAATTGCATAGGCTCCCATCGCTTAAAAATCAACCTATGGTCAATCTCCCATGACCAAGCTGGGGCTTGGGTTCTTCTGAGGATGGAAGCAATACTGGAATGCAGACCACATTCAGGAGCAGACCTGTGGCCCCAGACGTTGTACACAGAAACTTGAGAAGGATGAGAAACATCCTGGATGTTTAATCAAATGGCAAAAGTAGCTAAGCAGCTGCAAGGGAAGATAAAAGGCAATGAGGGAACTCAGGGAAAGCATGATGGAGAGGATTTGGACAGGACAAGTAAACATTTGTAAAAAACAATACCATACTTTTGAGGAAAGAAGTAGAGTGAGAAGTGAGGAAACTGTCTGTATGAGAGGTGAAAATTATAGAAAAAGGAGATGATGAAGAAGAAAATTAATACTGAAAAATGGCAGATGAGAGAAGAGAAAAGTGTGGAAGAAGCAAAAGCCTAGAAAAAAGGAAGAAGGTAGAATTCATTTTTCAGGTTGGTAAGAGCTGTTGGAATTACCCTTCTGCAGAAGGAGAGGATGATGGGCACAGCTCCTATGAAGCTTTGTCCAGAGCTACTGCCTGTGGTGGCTGTCAAGTGTCCATCAGCTCTCTCAGGTGTGAGCCCTGCTCTGAGGTGTTGTGCAGTCACAGAAGCAGCAGCCACATGCACTTACCAAAGCTGCTGTGCCACTCCATCACCAAGTGTCAAGTCCTGTGCCTTAGCCAAAGTCTAATCTGGGCAATTTCCTTCTGCCTACGTACACTTCACAGCGCTTTCCCTTGGAGGCATTTCAAGGCATGGCTCCTATTTGCAGAGCCATAAGGCATCCCCAAACACCTTGCTAATGTTTTGGTGCCCCACTGAAAGGACAGTCCCCTTCCCTCCGGGGTGTCAGCTCTGCTGCCGGTGGTGCTGAGCTCTCTCACAGATATGTCCAAGAAGCAATCTCTTTTTCATTCAAACAAGTAAGCAAGCACCGTATCACAAGCATCCTAACCCCTCTGGCAGCTACTGTGCTGCCTTCCTGGACAGTAAGATGGTTTAGCAGGAGCCAAGAGGTGCCAAGATGTGTTTCTGCCTTGGGAACAGACACCCCTGGGCCATTTCCCCTGGGGCCCAGGTCCTGCCTGTAAGCTCTGTTCACTTCACTTTGTTTTGGTCACAAGGAGACAATAGATCTCTGCTGGAGGCCTGACTGCCTCTTGTTTGACCTGCAGGAAAGATGTCCTGGAGTCAGCTCCTGCACATCCTGTGCTGCTCCCAATGGAGTTGAACACAGGAGCCCCAGGATGCAGGTATGCTCCTCATTTGGACTCATGAGACTCCTGCAGAGACTCCATTTTTTTTTTGAAAGACCAGTCAGGGAAACAAACACATCAAAATCCACCATCTGTGTTCCATGTGTAATGTGGCACAGCGCAGCACTGTGAGGCTGCACCTTGAACGCTGTATGCCTCACTGCAAGAAGGACATTGAGGGGCTCCTGTAGGAGAAGGAAATTCAGCTGACCTCACTCCTGATAAATAGCAGCTGTGTTAATTACCCAGTACAGCCTCGTCCCTGATGAGTCACAGCCGTATCCAGTAAGGATGAGTGAGATAAAAGAGGGGGTTAGCTACTACAGGGAGGATTATCATGGAGGAGGAACCTTGAGTAGCATGGAGGAGAGAATCCTGGAGCAGGATCCTGGGGAGAGAGAATCACTGCTGCAAGGTCAGGCTGGTTTTGCAGTTAGAGCCTATTGTTGGAACGTGCAGTCATAGTTCAGCTAGGTAAAAGCCTGCAGTCAGTCTGCAAACTGATACCTGCAGTCATGGTTTAGCTGGAAATAACCAGCACTCAGAGGCTGCAAGGGGAACCTCCAGTAGGAGCCTGCTGCAGCCAGAGTCAGTGAATAGTTGGAGTCAGGATGGCTGAGATGTAAAGGGGAATAAACCAGGACCTGTTTTATGTTTAACAAGAAGTCTGTACCTTGGTTCATTTTTACCCTCTAATAAGGGTACTGATGCAACAGTCTGGAGCACGTCCAGAGAAGGACAACAGAGCTGGTGAAGAGTCTGGAGAGTGAGTTGTGTGAGGAGTGTCTGTGTGAGCTGGGTGTGTTCAGCCTGGAGAATAAGGGAGACCTTGTTGCTCTCTGTACCTACCTGACAGAAGGCTGTAGCCAGGTGGGGGTCAGTCTCCTCTCCCAGATAAAAAGTGACAGAACAAGAGGAAATGCCCTCAAATTTCACTAGGGGAAATTTAGGCTGGTTATTAAAAAAAAAAAAAAATGTTCTTCAGCAAAATGGTGATCAAGTAATAGAATAGGCTGCCCAGGGAAGTGGTAGAGGTGTCCTTGGAAGTCTTCAGAAAAATGTCTAGGTTTGATGCTTAGAGACATGGTTTAGTGGTGAGTCTGGCTGTGCTGGATTAAGGGTTAGACTCAATGATCTCAGAGGTTTTTTCCAACCTTAATGATTCTGTGATTCTATAAAAGAGCTGACCTTTGAAAAACCAGAAATACCAGAGCCTGACTGCTGCCTGTAAATCCAGTATGTGGCCCTTTATGGGCTTCATGAATTCATGCCCCACCACCTAGGGAAGTGTCTGAAATTATAGGAAGAAAAGGAGCTCATAAAAGAGCAAGAAATTTTATTTGCACATCTTCTGGAAGTTTCGCTGCCTCCTTCTGTGTCCCCTGTTGATGTTCTGGACAGTGACCCACCTTGCTGGGGCTTGACTTAGGGCAAAAGTGCTGGTCTGACTGGCCTGCAGAGGTGATTCCTTCCCACCAAACAGGGCAGGTGGCCGTGGGGGCTCCTGCCAGGCGAAGCCACATCCGTTTCTGGAGGCCAAGTCTGTGCTGCACACAAGTGGGGAGCCAGAAGAGCTGGTGTAGGACAGTCCCTGCATGGTGTGGTAGGAGAATGGATGTCCTAAGAGGCAGAGATGAGTGGGAAGCTGTAGCCAAGGCCTCTCCCTTGCCCACATGGTAGCGAACACAGCAGAAGCTGTGAGTATTGCAGACTTCCACTCCAGCACTCCTACAACTTTCTCAGAACTCCATCAGTTCAGTGGCAGTAATGATTAAGGCAGAGCAGCTCCACACCCAAAATAGAGAGGACTTGTCTGCAGGCTGTTTAGAGAGTGATGTGAATGACCGCCATGAGTTAGCCACGAAAGGGGAACTTGCAGGGCCTGGATGTAAGGGGAGAGGTAGCTCCAAACACTGTTTTCACAAGTGAAACAGCATCTGGAAGGGTGTGTACAATTTCAGTAACTAACAGCCAGGAAAAATTGTTTTGAATTGGACGAGGGACAGAAAATGGCTGGGATAATTGGGGAGCTGAAGAGGCTGTCCTGTGAGAGAGATGAGAACAGGTGGTGGGATCAATGTAGCCAAACAAAGGCTCAAAGGGATTTCAGCTTGTGTCTAAAAATACTGCAGTGTGGAAAGAGCTACGGGACATAGCAGTAGGAAAAAAACCCAGAAACTGTGCATGACTGCATTTGGATCAGAAATTAGAAGACATATCCAAACTCTTAGAAAAAGAAGGTGCTTGGAACAGCCTTCCCATTAAGAAAGAATGGGCAAATTATTACTGGTAAAATAATGCAAAAGCTTATGGAAACAGTAGTATGGTTTGGTGTTTTCCGAAGCAGAAGCCTGAAACTGGTGACGCAGAAGCTCTGCCATTATTAAGTTAATGCTCTTAGATGTGATAACTCCACAGGATCTGCAACCTGGAATAGTACTGAAAGTTGTAAAAATCTCCTACAATTTGTAGTAAGATGCTCTATTTTCAAATCCATGTAAGATGTAACTTTAGACAAAGACTATTACATGAAAACCAAACTCTTCCACTAGATTCTGGCTTAATACCATCCACACTTGATCCCAGCAGGAAGCTAATAATTTACTAGAGGGAGTGGAATTTGGTTCACATATTGATAAGCCCAGCACTGCTTGTGTGCTCGCTGGTTCTGACAGATCTCTTTGTCCAATGCTGTGCTTATGACAGAATTAATTTTTAGATTCATTCCTCAAAAGTTATCAAACAAGCTTACTTTGACTTGCCAGTTCAATTACTTGAGTTTGAATTTTAATTTCTTAAATAGGATAGTGATTATTGTGTCACACACATAGGGAGAAGCCCTTTAGAATCACCTGGTGATTTGTGGTGGCCCCTTTTATATAAGTAGCATGAGATGTTTTTCTTTTCACACATGTAAAATATCTGCCTACTCATAGTGTTTCAAGTTAGGCTAAATGAAGTTTCTGTTTGGGACTATGATTTTTGCAGTATTTTAGTAATTTTATCTGACAGTTCTCTTGCTCTGGGAAGTACAGAGGACTCACATTTAAGAGCTGTTACTCAGAAACACCATTATCAAGGGAAAACATCTCATTATACCTCTTGGCTGGAACTTGAGCTTCCCAGTCCTCAGCCTCACCCTGAGCTGCCAAGACCTGGAGCCAGAAAGGAGGAGGATTAGGGACAAGGGGTGCTGTCACAGCTTGGGTGGGCAAAGTGAAGGTGTGAATCTGGACAAAGCAAGTGGGTGATTGGTTAGGATGGGGTAGCTCCCAGCCTGGACTGACCATTTGCCCCAGCTCCACGCTGCTCCCTGCCTTGCCAGGGCTGTCCTGCAAGGGCAGCATGGACTGAAGGTCCACAGCAGTGTTGGGTCTGATGGGAGGATGCAATCTTGTGCTGAAACTGGAAGGCAAAGAAGAGAATTGCAGTGAGAGCACAACAGCTGTGGGCTTTCCTTCTGTGTAGATAGTGGAAAAATGGGGCAACTGCTGTGCATGGGCTGCAGGGGAACTGTGGCACTATCAGATCCAGATGTAACTCTTCTGTGTGAAAAGGATGGATCAATCCAAAAGAAAATGGAGATGTGAAAAAATTCTGTCCTTGTGGAAAGCAAGGAAACAGTCTATCTGCCAAGTGTATTTATTTCTATCTGTAACCTTTGATTACTTTCAGCTTCAAATGAATATGAATTTTATAAAACATTTTTAATGGCAAAAATTGAATTATTTCCTATGGAACTGTAACACAGGGAAATGTTTTTCTTTTATGAAAATATTCTTAAGAGCCCAGACACATATCTCAAAGCCAAGACTGAGGGTTATGTCCTGGGCTCTTTGTGTACTCTGGGGTATATTTTTTAAATTTGTTATGCCTCTACTTTGCCTTTGAGAGATGAGTACTGATCCATCTCACAGTACTGCAAGGTTATGTTCACATAGACTGAAGTGTGCTCCAAGATCCTCAGGCATCAAGTGCTATTGGATTCATTATATATAATATATATTTATTTTTATTTTTGCTAATAGGAATATTTTGACTGGTGGAATATAAGTGACTATTTCTAAATGGAGAGAAAAGCACAGCCCATGATCTAATGCAGAAAATTTTGTAAAAGCAGATGAGGCAAGCCATGAGGACAGGAGTCTCACAGCTGACCTGGCTGTGAAAGAATGCCTGTGAAAAGGAAGACACACCACTTCTGCCATTTCCTCACTTCAGAAACAAGCACCTAAGGAACTCATAGTCAGAAATGCTTATGCACTCTGAGGAGGATAAACTTAGGATGATTCCCAGGAGTGGCCTAGAAGACATTTCACCAGACTAACCAAGTATAGCCTCCATGCATGAGATCCCTTTTCTTGTGTGGGACATACTTGAAGTTTCAATTCTATAGGTAAGAAATTAATTCCTTCTGCACCCCATCATGCCTTTCTGCTGAGAGCATTAGGTCAGTCCACCCATGAAGGACTAAGTATTTCCTGGCGGTTTTGTTCCAGTTTTCTTTCCAAGAAACATCTGGAGCTATAGGTGTATTTTTTAATTACCACACTCATGAATGTTCTTGAAGGCTGTTAACTGAGCTACAGTTAAAGCAGTGAATTTTGCAGGCATCTGAAGGAAGTGTTTATGTGTACACAGTGTGGGGTCACCCTGTTGCTCAGTCTCAGCTTACTGCTCTCTAAATCTGCGACCCATGCCTGTGTTGCTGTGTTTCATAAACAAGTTGGAAGGCAACAGTGCTCAGGTTTCATGTGCTCTTAATCACTCCTGCCAAATTCCAGCCCTTTGTTTTCCTCTTCACCAAGTGTGCCGGGTCTGTGGCAGGTCAGCCTCAGCTGCGGAGGGTGGGCAGGTACCAGCAAACTCTGCCTGTGTTGTGACTGGTGAGACAGGCACCAGCTCCAGTCCAGAAGGGTGGTGAGTGCACAGGCAGCACCCAGACAGGGCAAGTACTCCTGCCTTTCATCCCAGTTTAGCCTGGGTTTGGGTGTGTTACAAGCCCTTGTTATAAGATTTATGTCATCCCATGCCAGGATTATCTTCTGTCTAGCCACTCGTGAGCTAAACTTTTCAGTCTCTGCTATAGTTTAAAGTGACTAAAATCAGTTTGTGATCCAATTGCTTCAAACATCCCAGTAGGTGGATTTCAGGTGCAACACCAGCTTGTGCAGCTCCAGGACAATTTTGCAGCTGTGGATCTGCGCTGCAGAAAAAAAAAAAAAAAATCAACCAACAAAAGGGAAGACTGTTCCAGTTTGCTTCCTGAGACCTCTCACTGCAGTTTCAGAGCATGTTGCTGGTGCAAAGGAGATGCTGGGAACTTCTAGCTAGGAACAGAGGGAGGACAGTACTGGGCAACATGGATTTAGCTTGGATTCAATTTTTCTGGATCAGTACCCTAAGCTTTTTGTGACTACAGGGCCACAGATGTTGATAGTTGATAGCCCAGCACAGCTGAGCAGCCTGGATAACCCCACCATGCCACTGGCTCCCACTCTCAAATTCCCACTGCAAAGAATCCCACAAGTCACATGGAGAACTGAGCTTACAGCTGGGTGTCAGACAATCCTGGGTCCTAATCCTGCTCTGACAGGTCCCTGTTACAAGACGTGGTGTTACCTCAAGGGCACTGAGCATGTTTTGTCAGCTTCCAGTCTGTAGAGCATAAAAACACCTTCAGACTGGCCTTTGCCCCAAGAAAACATCAAATAGAATTAATCTGGCCCACAAAAGTACATAGTGGACGGACCTCCTAGTCTCCCTAAGCATTGTCCACTGGAAAGTCTTATTTAGCACATTGTCATCTTCCTAGGTGAAAAGTAAAGTCATTGATGTCAACCATGCTGGAGGATGATTCCCACTGGACAGTTATCATTTGGCTACCTCAGAGTGGCAATGAAGGACCCTATCTGTGAGTGACTATAGCATGTCAATACTGCAACTGGCTGTGTCTCATTCTAATGATTAATTTACTGCAGGGTGAGCAGACCTGCTCAATGCAGAGGGCACCAGGTCCTCAGACAGCCACCCTCAGCTCTTTGCCCACATCAGCCACCTGTGATCCCACCTACAGACTGATGCTGAAGTAGTCAGCTTTCCCCCCTCCCTGTATTGTGCACCAGAGGAGATGTGGTGCTGAGTAACTGAGAATGTGGGGTCCTTATCATATTATTTGGGATCTGCATTACCCATTACCTGAGACTGCCTCTCCCATTAGTTGCTCTGCCTGTTGATTGTCTGATACCATCTCATCCTTGTATTGACACTAGCAGTGCTACCTGGAATAAAGTGGCAATGGGGTGAAGGATGCAGAGGTTCTTTCATCAGAGATGCGTCAATTCATCACTTCCAGGGTGGAGTTTCTGGGTCTCCAGGGCTGCTGTTGTGGTGAGACTTACATGCCTGAGATGGCTCAAAGCAAAGACCTGAACTTCACTCTGTCATATTGCAATGAATGTCTAAACACCTGCTTTCCACAGAAGCTCAAATCATCTTCTTTCCAAGATGATGAATATTTAACCCCTCCTCCAAATGGAGCAGTGGTCTCAAAAGATTTTCAATTTGACTATAGCTTCTTTAATAGGATATTTTCTTCTTCAAAATTTAAGGTTAATGCATCTCTTGGGCAAAGGTAGGGTCTCTCTCATTTAATTTTAAATTAAGAAGCCTGGAGAGTTCATCACTTCTGGGGCAAATGGTAAAGCTACTCAGTTCTTCAACAAGCCATGAGGTAGGAAACTGCAGGGCTTTTGCTGGGTCTGGGGTAGCTGCAATGATTTGTGAAAAGAAGATTCAATTGTGTTCACCTTGTTCCAGTATTTGTCAGCAAAAGGTACTGCCTTCTGTCCTGAGGTCATGGGAGGTTTCCAGGACCTTCCTGGCATTTAAAAGCAAGCAGTGGGCTTGAGTAGTTATTTCTGACACAGAATATCATACTTTAAAAGCAGAACATCTGGTGTAGTTGAAACCAGCTGGAGCTGACCTGAAGGCAAATCAGGAGTTGCATAATTACACTTAGCTTCTAAGTGAAATTAGGGATTTAGTCTGGAAATTCTGTTGAAGCTCTCGCTCTACTCTGATCTCCTGCCTCTTACACCAGATACATTATAATCCTTCAAAATGCAAACACTGAGCTAACCAGCGCTGGTAGGATTTCCTTCAGATGTATCTGTACAGCTGCTTTTGAGCAGGGCCCACACTGTGCTGCAGAGGGGAATATATTCAAATATGTGAGGAAGAAAAGATGCTACACTCCAGCACAGTAAGGATATCTGCCTTGGAGTGAATCCAGGGGAGGCCCTCAAGTTGATGAGAGGGACGGAGCACCTTTCCTGTGTGAAAAGGCTAAGATAAATGGGATTGTACAGCCTAGAAAAAAGGTAGCTTGGGGGTGACCTAATTGCAGCCTTCCAGTACCTAAAGGCAGCCTACGAGAAGGTTGTAGGTGACTTCTGTAGATCAGGTAATGACAGAACCAGGGGAATGGCTTCAAACTGAAAGACAGCAGGTTTAATTAAATATTAGGAAGAGATTCTTTACTGTGAGCATGGTGAAACACTGGAACAGGTTGCTCAGAGAATTTGTGGATGCCCAAACCCTAGAAATCTTTAAGGCCAAGTTGGATGGAGCTCTGAGAAACCCGGTCCAGTGCAAGGTGTCCCTGTCCACGGCAGGGGGTTGGAACTAAATGATCTCTAAG
Organism: Hylia prasina; assembly: GCA_013397195.1. Taxonomy (NCBI): domain Eukaryota; kingdom Metazoa; phylum Chordata; class Aves; order Passeriformes; family Sylviidae; genus Hylia; species Hylia prasina. The sequence continues at coordinate 226,651 of VYXD01009083.1, read as the reverse complement.
GTCCCTTCCAGCTCAGGCTCTATGATTTTATTTGTCTTTCCCCCAAGTGGTGTGTGAAGGATCACCTTGCTGTGGGGCAGAGGTGAGCACCACTCTGCCAGTGATCTGACTTCTCACTTGAAGGGCTTTCTCACCAGCTTGGCCTCAATGCTGCACAGCACCAAGAAAAACTTGACTAGGGTCATTTTTTATTTTTTTTTTCTTCCCGTATCTCTTGCCATTCCTCCAACTACCACTTCCCAAACTATGAAGGAATATGCTCCATCCCTTCCGTTTTCTTCTGCTGACCCTTCCCTTCATTGCAGTGTTTTGCACAGAAGAGGCTTGATTTTTTTCCATGTTTGCTTTGGGACATTTGTCTGTTTAATAACTCTCTTGGAGACATAATTAGTGTGATTTGAATGTTTTCAGCTTGGGCTCAGGGGCTCTCATCAATGTCAGTCCTTTCCTCACATGTCTGTCTGCTGAAGTCCACATTTTTATGTCAAAAGACACTCTGCAACCTTTTTTTTTTTCTTCTTTAATCCTCATCTGGCATTGCTCCGGTAATGGGATATGAAAGTACCTGAGGTAAGGAAAAGCCAAGCCTATCCTATGATGATGGTCTGAATCAAAGCTTCATCAAGCTGCTTTGTCCTTCCCACTGGCTCTAAACCAAAACAAAGAATAAAACATCTTTTTGTCTTATGTCTCCCTACTGATGAAGAATATTCTCTCCTGGTAGATATCACACAGTTCCTCAGTTGACATCCCTCACTGTGTTTCAGGTAAGGGGTTGTGTCCTTGTGGTTGTGATATCAAGCCCCTCAAGATCTGACCCCCACAAAATTTGAATCAAATAGATTTTTTTGTTGTCGTTAATCAGTAGCTAGAGCTGGATTGTTATAGTTAAGCAATTGCGTTGTGAACATTGTGTGCTTGACTGATCTTTTAAGGGAAAGGGAAGACAGTCCCAAAGTGAATGGGCTGTTTGGACAAGAGCCACCAGGCGTGAAGTCAGCAGAACTGAGCAGTAACTGGGGGAAAGGTAATTCCAGCAGTGGGAGATCCTGACCACCAACCCATTGACCGCCTACTCCAAATGAACCCAACTCAAATGGAGGGAAGAACTGTGCATGCAGACTAATTAGCATGAGAATGAGAGATGTAACTTGGAAATAGGCGTTTCAGTACTAATTAATGAAAAAGTTACATAATCTGTAACCAATGAATGCTGATGCCTTTGTTAAAATGTATAAATAGCATAAAGTTTTGATGATTGAGGAGCCAGCCTTTTGTGAGTTATGTTCCAGCTCCCTACTTTGCACAAACTAGACTAAAAAGGATAAAGTACATACCTCATCTTGGTGTGAATTGGTGCTGTGCACCTGATAACAAGCCTGTGTTTGGGACAATAGCTAGAAATGGGATAAACATAAATGAGAGGCTTCCTTGTTATATAAACATAAAACTGAAACTTCCACTGTCAATCTAAATAATTGTTCTGCAGCATTAATTTCTCAAAAGCAAAACATTCACAAAGAATTTTTAATACAGGTTTGCTTCTGTTCTCTATTCTAAAAATATTTTTTACAGACTTTATTGGAAAGCAGTAACATAATCACCTGCACAACATATAAAATACATAATTGTACCTCGGAGGACAAAATAGGCTTGTTCTGGTAATAAAAATTCTCTAGCAGTAGAATTTTATAAATACAGTGCAGCATGCAGAGTCAGCCTTTTTAAAAAATGCTTTCTCCAGTACCATAGAGGTATGTCTGTCATATAGCTGCAGTCTCTGGTCAGCCTAACAATGACCCCTGTTACTAACGCCAAATGTTTTGCCAGTTTGCAAGAACCACCAAAACTGTAGCAAGAAATGGTGGAACTCTTGATCTAACTTTGTACACACTGATACCCTTCTGTGTAATGGGACACTGCTTCAGATAGCCTAGCAAATCCCTTCTGAACTCTGTAGCTCCCGTCTTTGTTTCACCCTGTGAATTCTGCCAAACCCTTGTGTGCCACAGCAGAGAGAAGGGGGCTTTGTACACGCTGTGCAGATTGCTTCAGATGCTCCCAGCTGCAGTGTAAGCTTGTACCTTACACTTGTGTCTCAGCTATGTGCCTCTCTGAGCTAGCATACACCTCAGAAGAGAAACAGGGATGAAATGCAGAGACAACCTCATAGCACAGGTGTAGCTATGGCACAGGGGAGCTGCTCAGTGGTCATTATGGAAACTACAGGGACTCACTCTGCACACTAATAACTATTCCTGTGGTTGAAGTATCACACCCATTAAATGCACATTCTTCTCTGGGACTGAGGTTATTGCTAGGGAAGTACAGCTCTACCTCTGCATTTGCTGCTGCCGAACTCCCATCCTGGCTGTTTCCAGGACATCCCACCAGCATGCTCATGCATGCACAGAACCAATGTTTAAACTAAGTGAAAAAAAATTGATGTTGGTACCTCTATGAGCTTCTGCTGAGCAAGACCTTAAGAAATTGTGTAGGGCAGAAACATTTTGCCAGTTTCACTCAAATTAGCAACACAAAGGACAAAGGTTTTTTCTTTTTTCTTTCTTTAATGCAACAAAATAGATGCTGCTACATAAGCACCGGTCTTCATCGTAATAAAAACAGGAGGTCAGATTTAAAGAGTTGCACTTGCCCTTGTATTTCTTAGAAGTCTTCTCTCTCTCCATGTTGACAGTGCAGCTGTTCACTGAAAATTATGCAGAAAGATTAATAAAATCTTAGCTGGAATCTAAAAATGTATGGCAAGTCCAAAAGCTTTTTAAGTAAGCATAGATCATGTTGTTCAGATGCAATAGCTGATACATTTTTACCTTATGGCTGTAGTAGTTATCAAGTGCAAATTGTAAAAAAAGAAATTTAATAGAGGACAGTAAATTAGTCTGACTTCAGCCACATCCTGTCACAACTTCTAATATCCCATGATGATCCAAGAGGCTGGGGAATATAGTGTGACTATCATGCCACAGCAAAAATATTACCACACACTTCAAAGCTGTCTGCCTTTCCTCTAACAAAGTCAGAGTCTAACGTGCACCCTGATGAAAACAGGATGGCCCCTTTCAAACTGAGATGACAGAGACAGATGAGGCAGTAAGATGAAGCCAGCACCCCCAGAGCTGCAGTAAATCTAAGCCATAAACAGAATGCCTCCTGTACCTCAAATCTTCCAAGGGCCCTGCAACTGACTCAAAGCAGGGCAGCAGCACTGCTGCAGCTTTGATCTTGCAGACCTATAGGCAGCCAGAGAAACAACGATTCTGGTGATTTTAAAATGACTCATGCCCATGAAACGCTGTCTTTTCAGCTGTTTGGGGAGGAATGTGTGGCCGTGGGTGGGCAGCCCGGGAGGCAGCCCGGTGCAGCCCCGGGCACAGCCATACGATAGGGCTGCCCACACGCTGCTGCAGGACTCCCTGTTCAGGATCAGTTAAGCTTCTGACACCGTCACTCACACTGAAGTGCTCCTGATGGGAGCTGTGCTGCAAACCTGGCTTGTAAACTGGGGGATTAGCAACTAGTCTGTAGGTCCCAAATGCACAGTCTTTCACAGTGTATTAAAACATTTTTAGTTTATTTTTAGTTTATTAAAACTAAATCAATGGGGAACTGCACACTGTGGCTGGGTCTCCAAAATATTAAATCGAAAGCCAGTTTGATGCAACACTAGAGCATGACCCAATATTTGCACACACAAGTAATCAAAATGCTCAGATTCTAACTGCTCTACAGACATGATTCATGTTGTTTTGATTTTCACTTTGAGAACTTAAAAATGGCTACTGATTCTGAAAGCCAGACCCTGTAGAAATGAAGAAGTCTTACCTAATGTTTTTTTTCTGACAACAGATAACTAAATTTGAACAAGGAAAATGGCATTTAAAAATATTTTGAGTGTCACATGTCTGGACTGCAGTACATGTCTGGACAAGATGTATTTATATGCATTGTGCTATTAGCACCATTAGAAAAATGAGCAACTGAGGCACAGGGCAAGACAGATTTGGTTTCAGTTAAAACACCTGCATCGAAGTGTCTGAAGTGCAAGATGGCACCTGCTCAGTGTCTAACACTCATTACAGGGGGTGGAGATGAGTAAGGGTCAGAGGAGTGACTGAGTTGGACAAATGCAGGATTCCACTTTGAGCTGCATCCCTGACTGCTCAGTTCCACGTCATATTTCTGAGAGAGCACAGCTACCCCTCCTGAATGCTGGGCATGGGGCCGGGTGTATGGGACATGACCCCCACACTGTCCTCTGTACTGTCTATACACACCGCTGAGATAACCTGTGCAGGCAACCTGCCCTGATGGCCTGGTGACTCTTTGGAGTCTCCTTCAAAAGAGCACCAACAGAGAGCCTGCTTGAGGTTAGACGAGATGCTTCTGTCACACACAGCAGCCATTTCATTCAGGGCTCTTTCCTCCTGCTGACAACCTGGATTCGTTTTATGGCAAAGAATGGACAAGACAGCAAATGTACAGCTAGCTTTGCTTTTCTATCTTTCAGAAGGCACTAACTCTATCTAGGCAGAGAAGGAATATTTGAAGAAGGGGCCAAAGGTTACAAGGCTTAGTGCTGAAAATGGTTTGGGGAAGTACAGGACGCATATAATCTACTTTTGGTGGAGAGTCAGGAACTACTGGAAGATGTGTGATGATTTCATATTGCACCACTCTTCTGGACGATTTTAGCACCAACAGAAAGGCTGCTCTGACTGAAAACAAGGGATGCAACTAACGACTTGATCTACCACAGTATTTGATTTCAGTCAGGAGGTTGAAATTACAGCCTTTCAGAAAACAAAGATACCTTGTATCTACAACACTGCGACAATTCACTTCTTGGCAGAATACACAAGTTTCACAAATCCTCCCCAAAGCAGCATAGCTGAAGGTAACTTGTGTAAAACCTCTCATCCAGGGCACAAAGCTCAAGGAATCTGCTCTGAGCTCATTCCCAGTCCAGCTACCATCTCTAGACTGGGCAGGCAGCTTGACTGAGGATGCATATCCTATATATAAAATGTTGGAATGATGATGATCAGCCTGACTGGCTGCCCAAGGTGTGCATGGTTTCCTGAGGTTCATAAGCCAGGAGAGAGAGCACACACAATGAACCGCGCAATGTGCCCAGTACCAAAGAAAGGCTGTAGTGGTTGTTTTCTATGCCAGCCATGATCCATGTTGGATGGATTCCTTGAAGAATGCTCCTTGGATTACACCTGTCCTTTAACCAGCCACCCACCTCTCACAGTTGCTCATGAGAGCAACCAGCACAGTGTTTTCTTAACTGGTCATTAAGGATCTCTGTTGTTCTTCACCTTGGTACATAGGTAAGACCATTTTTTTCCCAAAGAGGAATCCGTATCAGGACAACTTCTGTTCCCTTGAAATGTATTAGCACAGAGCTGTTAAGCTGCTGAAGGTATTTGTGCTAACTGTACTTCTACCAGGAGGTTTAGGGGCATTGTTAGTGCAGACAAGAATGGTCAAGTAGTAAGGGCTGAGATGTGATAACATCTAAGTTATCCAGGCAGGACATTAGTGCAGTGTGAGTCAGAAGAGTATCCCAGCTCCTGTAAGGCAAGCACAGAAGATACTACAGCACAAAAGGGATCCTTTAACATTACAGAATTATTTCATACTCTTTTTCTTCTACCAACTGCAGGCCTGAGCACTGTGAACACAACTGACAGCAGAGAGGTTTGCTCTCCAAAAATCCCTACACTTCTTACCTGTCTTGGAGACAGCAGGTGAGTTTCAGTAACATATTCTCTAGGGATTAGATACTAGAAGCTACTACAGGTGAAAAAAACTACTACTGACTAGCAGATTTCTGCTTTAACCATGGGCCTTTCACATTCATACACCGGAGATGAACAACAGAAAATATATTTTATGTTAATTGTGTGTAGTCTGCTTTTCCATTTCATTTTGAATTTAGAAATAAAGCCAGATTCTCTGCTGACAGTTGGAGAGCCGTAACTCTGAATGACTATATTCTGAGGATTATTTCTTCTCTTGATTATTAAATAAGCACTGTTTTGGTCCAAATGACTATTACTCTGCAGTATCATCCAGAAAAGAAAGAGAACAGAAAATGTGCAAGCTTCTAAACAGTTTGTCAGCCTGTGCTCCTTGTATCTACCAACAAAGTGCTTCAAATCCAGCTCAGATGCTCCAGCAGTTCCCTGGTTTTTGGCATCAACATCCAGAAGAGCCAATTCCCAATTCTGCGTTCCTGCCAATGTCATTTAAGCAAATACTTTGTGTCTGATATATGATACAACCATTATCCTACTTCTTAAGCTTTAAACATCAGATTTCATTGTGTTCCCTAAGCAGTACATACAAAAATATAATACTGGTAGGTAATGTCTATTTTTTAAGAAAAACTTGCACTCCCTCATCTAGTCCTTATGTAATAAATTTAGAATTCATACTGCACAAATAACAAAACTCAAGATGATTAAGCTTCAGGGAGGAAAAAGCACGCACATGAAGTAATGGCTCAAGAATTTCACTCCAGAGAGACTCCAAAAACCCTTTAGAGCACAAGCAAAAAGGCCTTAAAGTGTATTCATTGATACTAATAGATAACCCCCCCCCGCAATAAATGTAACAGATCAAATTTCCTAATTTCAGGCACTGTTTATAGATGGGTAAGTCCTGCAGTTATTACCTAAAAGTATGTTAGAGAATAATTTGAGTAACTCATAAATTACTAGTCTAATTCATTTCAGCAAGTTACACCTGCAAATACTGTAAAATTCAGCATAAAATATATGTCACAAAAAATCCCACTAATTATATTTGGGCAATGATTCTATTTCTTAACATGTATCTGAATTGATTTCAAACCCGTAATTTCAAACAACCAATGTGTTAATTTTTTTTCAACCATAATAAAGCAGACAAGCCATAGCAATTTGGCAATTAAAAAAGGCAAACCAAAAAGGCTCCTTCACAACTGGGTAAACATCCTCAAACTTTCAAAGACTGTTTTAAATGTGTCAGACTAGAGTCACTGACAAGGTAGTTAAAACACAGATATTAAAACCTCCCCAGCTCCTAGTTCTTACTAGCCCATCCTTTCCATCTTCTCACTCACAAGAAAGTTCCAGGCAGTAAACAAATACATAGCAACAGGAATCCTTACTACAGTGCTACAGGATAACACTGGTCCTTTGAGAGACAAAGGCTGAATATCTTCTAAGCTTCCCTAAACCATTTTCACTTTTCTATAAATAAAGCTGCTTATCACTGTACTTAAGCTTCAGGAACTTTAATTAGACTAAGAATTCCTCTAATGATTAGATAAAGGCTGTTGCAGTGGACTGCTAACAGTCTTAAAAGCCATGGGATCTTTTCTCCTTTTTCCTCTTTACAAGAATCTTACTTGGGAAAGTAACCACTGTCAAATTAAAAAAAAAAAAATTAAAAAAAAACCCACAAAAAAACACCTCCTTTCAAAAGCATATTTTAACCTTCTGCTTATAAAGTGGAAAGGAAATGATTAGATACTTCAGCTCATCCTGCAATTAACAATTCCAACTTTGCCACGCCCTTAAGGCTTCGAAACCAGATAAGCACTAAACTTCAAAACAAAGTGTACACCAGGTAACAATTTGAAATGCTGGACTCTTCAGATGCTTTAGGAGAGAGAAGCAAACTTCTGAAGTATCCTGAACTCTTAACTCTGTAACATGCAGGACAAAGATTTACATCTGTATAATCCAGGTTAAGCTAGAGCATTCACTGAATCAATTATTTAGAACTTCCAGAATGTTTATTAATGATCCCATGTTTGTTTGACCTTGAAATGTTGCTGGTTTATTGCACTTGCCTGCAGCAGTAGCTGTTTCCAAGGAAGCTGCTTAGCAGCGGTGAGATCTGCCAGGAGGACGAGGTGTCACATTCTTACTCATTGTGTTTACTCAACAGCACAATCCAACTTTCCGGAGACATGAAACTACTGCGATTTGACAGTGGCTATTTACTGCTCTGTGAACTTGGCCAGGTGACCAAAGTCACTTTTAAAGTGTGTAATCAATCTACAGATCTATTTTAAAACCTGTGCCGCAATCAGCACTTAAAAACCACACAGTTTTACACTAGTTGGGTCAAATTAATTTTATTATGCTTCATGATGAATTGCCACCAGTGCAACATCCTATTCACTGTACATTTCAAAAATTCACATACTAAAAATTTCAGTTTGATAAATGGAAAACTGAATGATTGAGAAGTTCTTACGAATTTCATACGGTACAAGTGGCTAGCTGATATTGTCTATGCACATAGAGTGTTGAGACACAAAAGCCTCATGCTAGTTTGTTAATTGCTAAGGCTATCTGGACAGTCAATTAACCAGAATATATAAGAGGCCTTCATTACAATGTTTAGCAACAATGCACCAGTATCATGAAATGCTATTTCCTGCTTGGAGTGCAAGTGGCAGAGTGCTGAAGCATGCAGCTATGACTAACTTAACTGCCAGCGCAGTCTGTATGCCTGAAATTTATCATGAACAAACACTACTTCAAAGTAAATACTAACCCAGACACCACGGGTGTGAGTGTACTTTTTGTATGAAGAAATAGAAAACCCAAAAACTTTCTTTGGCCCGTATCTACAAATCAAAGTTTTATTCAATAATGCAACTTCGGAGTTCCCAAAATCCAGAATAGAAATTTGATTAATGAACTGTGATGCTTAATTATTAACTATATTACAGAAATTCCAATTCTGGGAACATAACAGCTAAACATATCTAGTAAGTAGCATGTTAGGAAAACCTCTAGGCCTCATCTGCTTAATTTTAAACTGCCCTATGTGCAGTAAAAATAAGAATGCAGTGCCAGAAGTTATATGAAAGCCATACAAATATTTTCCTTATACACAAGTTGTTAACTCCACTGCCATTAGCTACACCAGGCTGCACCTGCACTTGATTCAAAGCTCAAGCCATTACAGCAGCAAAGCCAGCAGGAAGTGTTTCCAGCAGTGGAGGCCAATGCAAAAGTTACTGCAACAAAGTGAGACCACTTGGCAATTTTTTTTTCTCAAGTTATGTGCTTAAATTACTCTTGGAAGGAAGTTAGCATCCTCTGAATAATTTAACTACAACTTTACCTCTCCCACTACTTTTCAGCAACTTTCTTTTCTCCTCCTACACCTAAATTAATTTGCTAAAGACTAGGTTTTAACTGGGTTAGAAATCTGAGCTGTATCATGCAGGTCCAGCCTGTCAAGATCAGGTCAACACCGGGTTTCAGTCAGTACTTTTCTGATAATTTAAATTTTGTTTGCTACCCTGACTACAGTCAAAGACCCAGGACACTATGTATGAACTACACTCCAAATGTAGCTGACTTAACTAAACATTCTGTGTCAGATAATGTGGTTTTTAAAAAGATTTTCTACCTGAAAATTACAGTAAGTACAGTAATTAATGCTGCAGATATTAAATACCCACGTAGCATAGATTAGTATTTCGTAATAGGCAGCTGTGCCAATGTTTACTGCACTACAAAGTACAATGTATATAAATGTGCAAGCTGTGAAATGAAAATCCCATTTTCTGTCCATTTATTCAAACACTATTCTTGTGAATCAGGTTCTTGATCTATCACAACCCTCGGTCTTAAAGCCAACATTATGAAGATAAAATACTGTCACAAAGTTCAGTACTTATCTGAAGTGTATAATTCTGAGTTAATGACTTTCCAACCTACAGGCTGTAGGATTGGTGTTTCAGCATCTGCTGTGTACCATAAAGCAAAGACTGCAAAGTAATACCACTTGTGTTTATTAGTACACCAATGTCCTACAAATTTTAAAAAGTAATTAAATGCTATTGAAGCAAGCCTTAAACGCAGCCCTTCAGCCTAAGAACCACAAAAAATTGATTTTAAAAATAGATCAAGCTGTAGTGATTGCCAGCTTCCAGTACAGCCCCCAGTAATTTAGACATCTTCATTCTGAAAGTAAGAGCAGAGAAGGAAAAAAAAACCCAAACAAACAAGAAACCAACCAACGAACAAACAAAACCCAACCCCCAAAAATCCCCCAGAAACCCTCCCCAAAACCCCAAACCGAAATAAACCAACCAAAAGTTGAACTTGTCTGCATCAAAGTTCCCTTTACCACTATGGCAATATAGAGCCACCTTGTTTAACTTCAGATAGAGGTCCCCAGTTGAAGAATTTAATTACTACTGCTGTTCAATAGCAGTCAGTACTATAGTTAGGGCAAGGTAATTTTCACAACTAGCTGTGCATTTCTGTAGTGCTTTTGTGTTATGTAAAGCATACTGCTAAGATTGGAACTGCAATGTTTTGATGTATTTGAAACCATGCAATAGTATAAACCAGCCTCAACATTCATATAGCATTGCATTTGAAATCAAGGGGCTAAATAAACTAAGAGCTGCATCACTTAGAGAACATAGTGCTATACTAGGCTTTAATAAGAAAATTTAGATACAGAAAAAGTAGGGTATGAAAATAGTGTTTTCCTTCTTGCATTATAACTAAATTACATTAAGGTTTTTGTCAGTCTCACATATTACATTTAAACTCCCTTATTGATGGAATGGAAAGTATTCACATGTACATGATCATCCAGGTGTAAACTTGCACACATTAACAGGGAGTAGCTTTGTAGAGGATTATGACAAACCTTTACAGATTAAATGAGGTATTGCACAGATTAATAAAAAAGCAAAAGGCAACAAAAATATACAGCAAATTGGTAGAACATTTACATGATAATTTTACAGAATCCATAGACAGAAAGCAGTGTTTAGTATATCATTCACCTTAAAAAAAATATATATAATAATATATGATCAATCATCCCATTCGTCATCATCCTCAAAGTCTTCTTCATCGTCTTCATCCTCATCTTCATCTGTAAGATAGGAAAAGCCAGTCACTTGCATGCACAGAATTAACATGATAGAAGTATTACTGATTTCTATCACAATTTTCTGAAAAGAGAACGATCTGTTCAAGGTCGTCATGACAATACATTTAGTAATACTCTATTTTAAGACTGCTAGACATGACATCCAGTTCAGATAGTTACCAGCTGGAAGTTAAATCTAATTTGTTTCTTTTCTCACTCTCTTCCTCACGTAGGAAAAACGTGGTTTTTTTAGAGAAAAAGAATAAAAAGCTCTCATTTAACAGTTACTACTTATTACTTTTTCTTAAAGAATGTGCAAGTTGCCAGCTTGTTCCAGACTGGGTGTTAAACTTCAGGAAGAGATTAATTTCTGGAATGTAAGAACTGCTTCCCCAGGTTTACTAAATAATAGAATTTGTTTACTTTACAAGCACATAAAAAACCAGCCCCCCAAAAAGGTCTGGTGAGCTAAAGACCATACTGGAATATTCAAAATTGTAATTAACATCAACTTCTAAGTCAATGCTTGCTGTTGACTTTATTCAGCCTTCCACTTTTTTTATATCCGTCATACTTAAAAAAATGTAGTCTGTTAAATTTAAACTACTTATTTGTTGGACAAGAGCATTTCCTTCCCATAGGAAAACACTGCCTTTAGCTCCCTTCAGGTATTTAATTTAAGTACCAAAATTGGCAATTACTACTTGGGCAGCATATCAACAAACCATACTACACTTGGTCAGATGCTCTGCAGACTGCATATCCAGTTCTGATATCAAGGCAAGCTCTAGAAATGTACCAAAGCCTACACAGAACAGACGTATCCAAACAGCTGCACTGCAGCTACTGAACTACATTTATTACAAGCTGGTATTTGAGAAATGCAAATCCTCTTGCAGCCCTAATTTTTCCCAGCCCTTAAGCATGGAAAGTCGATTCAGTCCTGGAAGAAGCCCAGTCAAGTAACACTGAATATCTGTTCCTTATCCAGGAGGGGGCAGCCAAAGCCCACCGGGAGCCACAGCGCAGCAGCTGAATACTGGCAAGAGATTTAGTGTCAGCAAACAGAAAGCATCAAAAACTTTCTTCCAAAATACTTTGACAGCTCATTTCATCAGACAGCAAGTAAATAAAAACAAATCAGTTGCAACAACAACAACAAAGTCCTTATAAGGACATTAACCTTGCTTAATAACTTAGTTGAGGATTACTGCAAATTGCTACACCCCAGTAATTCAAAGCAGCATGAAGGAACCATTCAGCCCATTGCCAAGGCACTGCTGAGAGCATTCTGCCCTGCACTATATGCTGGAATCCATGCTTTTCTCCAGGAGTATTTTATGATAAATAGAAGTGTTAACTCTTGAAAACCTGACACTGTGAGCTCAGAAAAACGCCATCAGACGCACCTGAAGAATGAATGGCTTTGCTCCTTTTCTGCATAACTTCCATTAACGCACCCACAATTCCTGAGGTGGGTGCAGGTGTAGGTGGTGCACTCTCCTGACCATCAGATACCTTGCAAAAAAGGTTACAAAAGAAAGATGCATTTAGCAAAACAGAACCTCTGTATTTTGAGGTTTTCCAATTTTTAATTGTACAATTAATGAGTTTATTTTCCACCAAAAGAGAGTTTGGAACAGCTTGGTCCTTCAGCTCAAACAGCAAAATCTTTATTAAAAAAAAGTCAACTTTTTTACCATATAACAGAACTGTTGTTAGCCATACCCAAGGTTAAATATTTCCGCTCTGATGAAGTGAGCATTCATCTAAAGGAAAGCTTCTTAATATGGTTGCACAGGCATGGCTTGTGTGGCTGCATAACCATTATTTATCTTTGTTATATACCACAAAATATTTTTCATTGTTTGGGTTTGGAAACTGAGACTGCTCTGGGCTGATAATCCCTTCTGAAGTAATTAAATTTGAAAATGCCCTAATGGCATTTTCATCTACAACATCTCTAATGGCAAATAAACATGAACACACCCTTACACTTTTTACAGCAGAAGCCTCAAGTGCAGAGGAGTGGCAAAAAATAAGTACCAACAGGCAAAACAGTTTTTTAGAAATTATTTTTAAGATAATCAGTGGCATCAGTAAGAAACAGTAACAGCCTGTGCTGCAGCAGGGACAGCTACAGCATCTCTTATGGGCAGCACTTGTTGAAACACAGGCAGCCACCTTCTTACAAACCTCAATATCTGCAGAACACTGGTCCATTTAGTGTTTGCCTTCTACTACCATTACTCTTAAACTCATCCCCTGTAGTTTAGATTATTTTACTGAATAGTCAGAAAAGCAGCAATCTTTCATAATTCTTGCAAAAGTTCTGTACAGCCACGATACTACGGCATCATCATTGTAGGATTTACGGATTTTACTCAAAAGTGAGAAGTGAGTTTGAAAGGGTAATTTCATGAATCAAGACTCATCTGTAGCACGTGTGTTCTTTGCATTTTCTCAGTACTACTGTCTAGTCATCGCTTCAGAAACTCTAAAACCTACAATCCAGCCCCCAAAGCAGAGCCACATTTTACTGTTCACACTGCATTTGCAAGTCCCAAGGGGACCTGGATGAGAAACAGCTTTTACTCACAGATTTCAACTGTATACCCTGTCGTATCTGGTCTAGCAGTGCATCTCTTCCTGAGCAGGACACTGGTCGACTGTTCTGTTCTACCTTCTTTAACTGAGCTCCTTCTCTGATTTGATCCAAGAGCGCTGCTTTGTTTCCCGCAGGAACTGGAAGCTGGTGATCAACCTCTGAAGGCAGGCCCNGGAGGATGCATCCGGTTGGGAGGAGGCGGGGGCACTGCTGCACCGGGTCTAGACGGTGGTGGGGGTGGAGGTGCCGCTGTGGGAGCTCTTGAAGGAGGTGGAGGTGGTGCCCCTCGGCCCCTAGCAGGGGGAGGAGGAGGGCCCGAGCTGTGGGGAGGGGGAGGTGGAGGTGGAGGGGGTCCTCCTCTGCACGGTGGTGGTGGAGGTGGAGCTGAAATGAAACAAAACAACTTTGAATTACCAGCTACTCAGGAAGTCTTTCAGAGACTAGCAGAAAAAGAACACAGGCTGTGCCTTGCCTTTTGCAAAGATCTCTGTGCCTGTGCAAATTTTATCAACTGTGGATTAAATTGGATACAGCTGAATATAAAGTATATTTTTGCCCTATGGGGCAAACCAAGCTAAACGTAGCCTATGTCAGTTGTGTATTTTGTAAAATAGTCAACCACTGCAGGAAACAGGTGCAATACATAGAATGACTGATAAAAATTCAAAAGAATCCTGTAAAATTTTGTTGAGCTAGGACAGAACAAGAGAGAAAAACTTCTCAGAAAATAAAGTGAAATACAGAATTTCCACTTTCTAATCTATATTCTATTAGGTAATTACAGAAGCAAGCATTTTTTGAAGCAGTACCTTCTAGTAACAACTCCCCCCTACTAATGCATTATAATGCACCATAAACTGACTCATAGTCTCTTTTACTGAAAATTACTTCCAACAATATCTTTATGGCAGGGGCTGTCAAAAGGAAACAACTTCAGGGCTACACACAGGATCATTTCTCTGTGAAGTGGCCTTGAAATGTACTTGCTTTGCTAATGGCATTTTAAATAGCATCAATTCATTGCCTCTTCCATTAAGCATCTAATGGCTCACAGTACTTTGGGTTGTGTGGTTGCTGCACGTAACTACTTAGAATCCAGGTGCCATCATATAACTAACAAAGTTCATGTTAGATTTCACATGTCTTTATAACAAAAAGGGTATTACACTCAAGAAGATACTTCTTTACCCCTTCTATTATCCCCTTTATGTTACTTACAAAGAAAGCAGGCTGGCTGCACTGGCATAGAGAAGGGAACATCCATAAAAATGGGATTTTGGGGAAGCAGGAGTCACTAGTACCTCAATGCCTCCTTCCCTGTTCATCTTTAGAGAAAGATACTACTCTTAAAATCATGTATTATGTTCTGAAGTTCCAAGAGCTGCTGTTTTTTCCTATCCCTCCACAAGAGCAACACAGAGAGATCTGCCTCTGAAATGCCATGTATTTTCCAAGAGACATACTGCCAGTATTCTTGATTTTAAAACCTGCCATTTTTGGCTGGTATGGCTGTAGTTCCGTTTACAGCCACTGCAAGGTGGTATTCCCAAGTCTAACAACAGCCCAGCACTACAGTCGGGTTTTTGCAATACCAAGGAGTGGTCATGGCTCCAGAGCCTGTTCTGTCCCTAAATTTCCAGCACGAGGTTTAGATTTTCCTGTGGGGGAATGTTTTATGCGCTTTACAACTAGAGAGATATACCACATCCAATCTGTGGAAACAGCATTCTGCCTGTCTGCACTCAGCTGTAGTGAAATGAGGGAGGGGAAGCAAGGAGAGAGCACTATTAACTCATCCTCTCTCCCTTCCCCCTCAAACAGGTAGTACAAGCAAAGCAAGGAAAGAATTTTAGTTTTTTTATAAGTGCACACTAATCTGTACACTGCTATTAACAATAAAAATTGTGTAATTGCCTATAGATGGTACTGTCACCAAAAAAAAACCACCAACCACCAGCACCAAAACTAGGGAAAGGGCAGGGAAAACAGAACATAATTTCCATCTCAGCAGAATGACTTGTCTGCAACTCTCTAGTCAGCATCATAGCAGGGTGAATATGCAAGCACAGAAATTCTTGCAATAAACACAGAAAAATGTTTTTCAGTTGAGAAAGAACACTTCAAACAGCAGTCAAGCCCATACATCATATAACGCAATTGTGGATAAAACCCACTGAAATACTGGAGTATTTGATCTACCGCTATCAAAAAGCACAGAGGTGCTTTTTATCATCATGCATATTATAGATGAGGCATGTTTTCTTTTAACTGCATACATGCAAATGGCCATAATGTGAAGTTAAGACATACAAAATAGAAAAATAGGCATTTTTAAAATATTTTAAGTTACTCATAAGACTCCAAGGCAAGTCTCCTCAATCTAGTTTTAAAGTTAGCAATCTGGGATCAGGAACCCTGTAAATATTTAAACAGAGTTAAGATTCTACAGAGAAACTGACAGATTTCTTACTCAGAAAAACAATCATACTTGGGATTGCTTGCAATGTAACTAAGAAGTTCAAATGTAATTTTTAGTATTGCATTCAAACAGGTGCAGACTAAGGTATCAGCTAGGAAAGAAATCACACAACAGCATGAATACTTTGAAGCATATACTTAGATGCCAGCTCAAGTACATACCGCTCCAACGCGGGGGACCTAAGGAATAAATGTAACAAGTCATTGTACCCTGATTCTGTATCTCTTAAGTCACTGAAGAATTTACTCACTGCTTTCAAGCCACTATAATTTCACCTTAGGTAATTTTTCTGCTGAGAAGAGCTCTAAGCAAATTTTTTGAAGTTTGACACTGGCAGTATACCTTTAAACTGACTTGCTATCTTCCACTAGCTAATGCATCAGCTGAGGTCACATTTAAATGTTATAGGCAGGCAGTAGTTTATTTGAGAATTTTTTTTGTAGCAGAAGCATGTTCAAACCTAGTATTTTTAATTTCAAACTAGAAAAAAATAACTTTAAAAAACATAAAAATGGCAGGTCTGTAGCTGTTGCAAGGCTCTCTACAGAGTGCTGCCAGGGTAAACAGGCAGCATACATACCTGCCAGCCATCTACTACCACTACAGCTGACAACAGCATTATGGCTTCCAACATTTTAATTTATTTATAAGATTGAGATTACAATAAATATTTAACGCATGCAATCTGAAAAATCTGTATCAAACATACTGTGTAGCTTTGCATTCAGACTAAGTGCTACTGGAAATTACTTAATTGGCATCAATATTCTTATTCCTCAGGGACAAGTACTCTCATGGGTCATGCCTGAAGATTTTTACACAGTGTATATAGTGTATGGAAACATGATCCAGTGCAACTGCAGTGACACGAAGTCCAGAGAAGAGAATAAAAAACTGTTCACTATCAACAGTTTCTACTGTAATCCTTAAGGCAAAAAATACCCTGTTAATTTTTATGTGGAAATAAAAAGAATCCCACCTTGTCTGCGCAGTTCATTTTTAACAGCTTCCACACCTCCTGTTTTTTCAATGAAATCATATATGACCTTTGAAGTTTCTTTGTCTTTTAGTTGAGCCTCTGAAATTCCACACATATCAAACAGATTTTTCAGTTCTGGGTCTAAGTTGTTTACCTGCAAGTCAGATACATTAGTTTTAAATAGCTTGGAATGTGGAGATATTTTTAAAATATAATTTGTATTAGGGAAAAAAAATATCCAGAAACCATATAGTTAAAAGGAGCACAAGGTGACATACATGTCTCTGAGTTGACTTTCAAGTGGGAAAGTACTACTTTAGGAGGGGTAAGTACCCTGCATGAAAAACTGAAGGTTTTCAATCTTTTCCCCCCTCAATCCCCTTACCTATTCTCTTCTACTCCAATCTCTCTGTTTACATCACATCATGAAATCCCAATTTATAACTATTTAATTATACAGTTAACTTTTTCTTTAATGCAAATAGTCTCTAAAGTTGAATTAATTGTCTTCAGTAAGTTATTAAATTACTTACATCAAAACCTGTGTTTGGATCCCAACCAACATGTCCAATGTGTCTAGAAAAGCAGAAAAGTCCATTTAATCAGCATAAAAAGGATCTTGTTAACTAAAATTAGAGGAGACCAAGACACCAGAGATGACTACCAGCTTCTGTGCAATTCTGATTCCTCAGTGCCCCACTTGAGAATGGAATAGTAAAACTTCTTTACTTTTACTTTTTGTCTCACATCCAGAAGACCAAGTGGAGAATTTCTCTCTGTGGCAAAACATGAAGGCTTCATGCCACCCTGTGGTGCATATGGATAAGATCAAGGAGCTGTGGGGAGTTTACACAGCAGCCTTTACACAACAGCAGACCTTGAGCTACTGCCAAATTTTTCAGTGCCATGCAGCTGGAAAACCTCCTCCTTGTCACCACTGTGTGGCCTCCCATCACACCTTTCCCATTCACATCTTTCCAAGATAAGTCAGGACTGTCTTCAGCTGCCATCTTCCTAAGCTTCTAGTAGCCATTTCATGTGGCTACTGAAGTATTATTTTATGTGATGCTATAAACAGTTAGAACACAGATGAGTTTTGTGCCCCTCCAAGCTACTTCATGATACTACTACTGGAAATGGAAAAGAGAGCCATGCCACCAGGACTCCATGTTTTGTGATTCTTTTCACATACACTGAGTTCCAGAAGCAAGATAGAGTTTTCAGTAAGTTTGACTCAGGGTTATAAAAAATACCAGGTGAGCTGTTAGTAACCAATGCAGTCTAGGTTAAGCTTGCTAAATTACAAAGACTATTTGGCTGCTGTTGAACAGTGCCTTGCACAACAGACCTTGTATTCTCGCTTGGTTCTGTTTTTATCAACAGCACAAGTTTTCATCATTAAAATACTGAAGTACAATGCTCAGTTTTTGTTTTGGTATAACTAAGTAACTACTTATTTTAAGAAGCAAAAAAAGTAAAAGGTTTGGTTTAAAGTGACATTATGCCATAAGAAAGGAAAACCAACCAAGTCCCCATTTTGCCTAATTATTTAAATGCCTTTAACTAACTACCAAAATATAGGATGATTTGTTGACTACAGAATTCTGAATGCTAAGCTACAGCTCACTTCATATAAATTAGACATGCATTTCCTAACAGGGTTTCACAGCTGATCACATTGTATTAACCTGGCATATGTAAATTGACATCAGTTCACCACTAATATAATCTTACCCACATATTTGTGCACATCTGTGCAACCTGGGATGCTCTTTCAAGAGGTTGTGAGAGTACAACTCAGAATTTACTGCACTTAATTGACACTGAAGTTTTATATGCCATAGTTTTAGCATTATTTTGCATTTATTTTGCACTCTTCAGAGCAAGATAAATTACTTGTCCACACTGACTGTAACATACACTGTTCAGATCTTTTCAATACAAATATGTACCACAAGTCTTATGCTACTTAGAAGAATGTATACAGTAAGAAATTACATTTATGTTGAGCACAGATTGTTGTTTTTCTTTTTCAAAACACTGAAACTCCACATCTGTCTAACAGAAGGCATTTAGAAATTTTATCTACTGATTGCAACTTTGATCTGGCATAAACAGTGACCATGTTGGCCTTCAGAAGTATCACAGCACAAATGATACAAGTTATCCTGCTGGCTTATTTGGCTAACAATACCAAATGCCAGTTTCCTTATGTTCCTAAAAAACCAGCAACAAAAGTATCTTACATAGTAAGATGACACATTAAATAGACCTTTAGCCATAAAGACTTGCAACAGACTTCTTTTGTAAAGGTTCACCATTTAGAATTTAATGTTATATTTAATGATACTGGAACATATATTTTGTTTGAATGGCATTAAATATTTTATCACCTTACTCTCAGTTTCTCTAGGTCACAATCTGAGAGACATCATAAAAGTCTCAAAGTAATTTTATATCTATGCTGCTGCACAGCCCTTTCCACAAACTCTGAATAGAGGTCTGACAGGGTAATGCAAATTTTGTCCACATATCCTCAAGTCTGCATCAGCACAGTCACAACAGTGACCAGCTACGAAGCACTTTTCATTTTTGTTTTCTTCTTTTCTGCATTTTTCTGTTCAAGTGACATTAACAGATGCAGCACTTCACTTATACTCAGATCAGTAAGAACAAGGTTGATGCCTGCATTTTCTAAGCAGAGTCTGTTTAGGGAAGTGTTTTAGCCCACCTCTTTTATGTTCCATCCACTATCCCACTCCACAGAGCACTGTCTCAAAACACTGTGCAGTAATGTTACTGTAACTAGTAATGTCAATATTACTTTAATGGAATTTTATTCTGGGAAAACACATCAGTGTAATGATGCAACACACCAGTTCAAAAGAATAAGACATTCACTTGGCATGCAAACGTCACACTGGTTTTCTCATCCTTCACAGAAACTGATCTCCCCTGTAACTAACTCAAGCTCTTGTAGTTCCTGTTGCTTCAGCAAATAAGGTACATTTATTTTAAAAGGCAGATTATTACATCAATAAATGTTTAGGAAAGCAACAGTTAATTGAGTAGAGTGACCAAAACCAAGTTTAATGAAAGTGAAGCCTGAAGTGGTACATCATAACTACTCCAAAAGATTAAAGACACGTAAGAAATTACAATAGGAAAAATTCCTGAAGGATGTATGCTGTACTTCCATCACAGGATACAGGTCCCAGCCTACACATCAGAAAAAGTTTGTAAACAGAAAGCCCAAGATGAAATTATGGCAAGTAATTTCTGCAGTTATGACAAGCCAGGACCCAAATGTGTATTTCACATGACAAAGCACAACTAAATATGCACAGGTGTAGGAATCAGTGTTACAGAGTTGACCACTGAGGCTGAATATGACTCTCCACTGAGCTGACAACTTCAGTAAAGCAGCTCTATGCAACTAAAGTGTTTTCTAAGCTGATTTTGGAGAGCAAGTTACTTTTTGTTTACAGCTGCAGGAAAATCCTCATCTGTGTATAAGCTAACTTTCTTTTAAACCCTACAGCATTCTAGTTAGCATTTACTTAGTCCAGGTTACACAGATTCAAGAGTTGGCCATTTTCAAGTGTAACTAACACAAAAAAAAAAATCAGAAGAGCAAAATGTCAACATTCCCCCCCCACTACCCCAAACAACAAAACTCCCATCCCTCTAAAACCAAACTCAAACTCAAGAACATACTTACTGAAAATTAGATGGAGTTCCAATATCAGCCTTTGTCAATCTTCTCTTTTTAGTTTTTCCTTTCTTCTTTTCTTTGGTATATGAAATATTGTTGACTTGTGGAGTATAAAACCTGTTAGTTGTAATTTCTGGGTTTTTGATATCAACAGTTGCCATTGGTAGATTTGGACCTGTGAAAGTAAAGTACAGATTTTTACTACTGTGTTTCACCAATGCCACATTCAATCCACAAACTTTGGGAGTTGTTTTTGAGCTGTGGAATACTTGTACTCTAGCTGTAGCTCTACAGGCCATATGCATCCAGATGGGTTCTGAATGTCAGATGCATAAACTACGATATTTGATGGAAAAAAAATTTTGCTAGAGCATAGCAACAGGAATATTTTCTGAACTACAAATTGTTTCTTGCCACATGCACATGACACGTGATGAGACACATTAAGTAAGATACAACATAGCTACAATCCTAGATAAGATCAAAGATGTGATTTTCAATAACAGTTAGACCCAAAGCACCAGCAGGCCATTACATGGGCAGCACACTACACTGATCTCTCAGGAGACAGAACCTTAACTTAGTAAGCCCCAAGCCGAAATGCCTTCTGCCATCACACACAGAGCCTGAACATCACAACAGCTTCAGAAGGCTCCTCTGGACACACTACTGTTTTCAAATATAGGACAATATCTGTGGAATTATTCAGGATTTCTTATGCTTTACTCTTTAACAGGTTTTCAAACCAGTGGAGTCCCAGATAAGAAACAGCTTGCAGAGACAGTAAAAAGAGCACTAGAAATACAATTCACAATTTGTGTTTCGCTTATGTTCTCGAACTTTGTTCTTAATTATAAATAATTCTGACTTATTATTCTAGTTATTTAAAATGCATCTGAATTATACTTCTACCAATTTTAGCATTTTATTATATTACTTGTGTAATACTAGCAAACCAACATATCTAGCACATGTTCCACTCAGGTGTTTTAGCTTTGACAGAAGACAACTCTTGACATAAGCAATTGATAGCAGTATTTAAATACTAAGAGGCAATTTATGCATTTATCATATACCAACATATGTATACATACATAGATACATTGAGGTATTTTTAAAGAAACCTACAAAAAGGGTAAGTAATTTCAGTTTTGGAAGAATAAGATTAAGCAGGTCATTTAAAACCAGTTTGGCCAGAAATAGTTTGAAAACATTCCCTACTTCCCTAGGAGTTAGGACCCAGTGGTTAGCAAATCAACTAAAGTAACACACAGTGTTCCTGAGCAGATGCTATAAAAGTCTAATTAGATGTTGATAAATCTGAACCTTGTTTTGACACTACTTTTTCATAACTGCATTCAGAAAGAACCAACAAGCCTTATGTTCACAGTCCAGTATAAAATCAGAAAGGACAAGTAGACAACACTACAGATAACATAGCTGACACTTGCAGGTAAACACCTCAGTGGGAAGCACCTAGTAGTGGCCAGGACAAGAAACAAGAATAGAAAATGACACTGGGCTAGACAAAACTCATTTAAAACATATGACAACTCCAACAGTCCTGCAGGAGTCTTAAAGGACAAGATTAAAAATTGCATTGAAACTGCATAAAAAAAAAAATCTAAAATGTTTTCTGCTAAGCAGAAATGCTTTTATCTTAGAAATGTTTTGATCTAGACAACTGGCCTTTGAGAATACCAAAACAAATTGACCACCTAAGACTACAAAAAACAATTTGCATTCTTAAAGTTTCACTAAAAATTAGCACTGAATTGACTAATCATCAAATGTTATCAACTCTAACCTTAAAAATAAGCTCAGTAAAACCTTTAGAACTAATTGAAAATTACAGTCTTAATTTCCTTGGTACAAAACAAAAAACACTTGGAGTTAATCTTCATTTTAATCACCTATTACATTTTCTGTTATATTCTGCCCATTTTCACCTGTTATATTGGTATTTTAATAGTTTTATATTAGTTTTAATAGCTGTACTGACACTGAAAAAGAAACCTTTACAATGTAATATTTTTATAAAGGTACCTTTATAATGCTAGTAAGTTGGTGATGTTCTTCTCTCGATTTCTAGCCGTCTTTGAAATGCAACTTTTTGTATATAAAATCCTGAACTAACCAAACACTGTCAGTTGTATGTAAAGCAGCAGGAATTTGCAAATTGAAGTTTTATTCAGCTGAGCTAAAATCAAGGACTGATAGCCTGATTCCTTGACAATAATAATCATACAAGAAGACACAGTAAACTTAAAGATGAAGATTTTTCTTACCGTCTGGTTTAGACCTTAGATGCCCACGAGGGATAAAAGAACCGTGGAAAGAGCTGTACTCTTCTAGAACTGCCATATTTATATCCAGTAAAATTTTTCCCATCATTACACATGCACCTTCCCCAGCAGGTGTAGACAGCTCAATAAACGAAGATGAGAGAGGCATATAGAGCTCATCATCGGGAAGTACCTGACAGTACAGTGGCTTTAAGCATCCACCGTTATCAGTATCTGTGACATCTTCAGAAGGGGCTCCAGAAAACGTTGTACAGAACATTTTGAAATGTTAATTCTAGTCTGTATTTTATTTAGAGCCTCTCTAGGTATCTGTCCCAGACTACAGACAGCCCTACAAGAAATGCAAACTGATCTAGTTAACCGCTGAAACAAAATTCTGCCACATGGTTCTTCAAGACTTCCTCAAAACCTAATACTCTGACAAATCCTCATTTCATCCAGTACTTCATACTAGGGCAGTTCAACCACAATAACTCTTCTTTATTTGCATAAAGAGACCTAGCTATTACAAATGAGTAGAACACAAATCCCAGGAAATTACAGACTAATACATTTTACATAACTGTTAATGCCAATTTGAGTTTAATCCTGCAATTCTACAAAAAAAAAATCTTAAATCCCTATCATTGAAAACGTCATACAAAAGACCAAGTGCTTTTTCCATGCAGCTTCAATGTATGCAGAAAATCCAGACTAACAAGCCCCAGTAAAACAAAATTCCTCACAGTATTTCAACCATGGGTCATGTGAGTACAGAAATGTGACTATTCCTGTTTTTCAGTTTTAGAGCTAATAATGCATTAATACCCAGCAGAAAAAAAAGCACAGCTGTTTCATTTTCTCCCCCCAACAGAATTTCTGAACAGAAACTGCATATAGAGAGTAAAATAAAAACTAGCTCTTATTACAATGGGTGTGGTTTTTATTTCTTCCAGTTACATGCTGAATGTCTGTATCTGCTCTAGTCTTAATTCCAAATACTGAAATGCAAAGTCTGTAGGGTGTAACAGCCTACATCTTATCTGTGACTACGGAGGACATGGCCACACAACTTTTCACCAGCAGAGAAGCTAGGCATTACAGAATTTGGTAAAATCAAAAAAGGAAAAGGTTTTGACAAGCATTGAGTACGTGGACGTGCCAGGGAAACAGTTTATTAAAAAACAGGTACTGAAACCTCTGAAGAGATTATACATCTGAAACACTGAGTACAAACCCTATGTCTTCCACAGAACATTAAGGATAAATTCAGCATAGGGACAATGACTGCAAGTTTAGTATGTGAAAATTTTTTTCAGAAAAATATTGTTCCCAAGGTCTTACAGCATGAATTATGGAGAGTATTCTAAGCACAGAAGTTTTTGCAGGCTTAGTTTTCTTAAATCTTATTCTATTCAAGGATAGCAAAGTAGACCAATAAATTGTTTATATTATAATAGAGACAAAGGCTAAATTTTTTGTGGGAGGTATTACTACATGATCACCGCTGCTGTAATTCCCATCTGCTCTGCAGACATTGCTATCACGGATGTGCTGTTTAGGTGAGCAGAGCACTTAAAAACCTTCTGAAAGCTCAGAAAAGCTAGCAAGACCATCACAGATGGTACTACTATGAGTGTTTCAAAACTTAACAGCACAAAGTTTAATCTATACTAAAAATGCCTGACTGAAATTGATGATTGCCTGTATTTCCTCAAAACTTAAAATTTATGAAAAAGAAAAAGCAATTTTTTGAGAAGTATTCCATATGAGGAAGGTTTTATCTGGGTATATAAATTAATCATTAGTTCCCGTAATTCAGGATTATTTATGAATTACCTGTTTTGGTGACCTACAGAGAAATGCTTGAATAACTTGGTAAGAACCAATTCTAAGGCTACCTCAAGTCATAAGCAGATTTCAGACTATCAGGTGACTCTACCCTTGCTCAAGCAACAAACTCACAGATACATGCTATGACCTATGATCTGGATCACTGACAGAAATATGACAGGAGAAATCCCTTTTTAACTTTAATATGAATTCAGAAATTTAACCCACCAAACGTGATGTTCACTGATGTGCCTTTACCATGATTTTAGAATGGACGGTAAAAAAGTTCTGTATCAAACTGATACACAGTTTGATTCCTTCCATCAATAATAAGAGCATCTCCTGAGGAACCTGGATCTTCATGCTAGTGAGACATGCTCCTGAGAGGCAAGGAGATTCAACTAATTCTTCTTTCAGTAGGAGTTTAATATTGATGAACATACGACACAAACCCAGAAGACTGTGTTTACATGTTTAGCCAGATATACTGAAATTGAAATATTATACTCCATTAAATCCATCATTATCGTGCTGCCATTAAGACAAATGGACTAACTTTGTACAGGCATCCTTTACATGTATATTCTGAAGATCAAGCAGCAAATACATGGTACAAAGTTTTCTTCTCAGTTTAAGCTGAAGGGCCCTCTCTCCTACTTGCAACAAAACATGCTCCTCCAGAAGCATTCTTTACAAATGCCAGCTAAGCCACGAAGTTTTCAAGACACAACTAAACAAATACCAAAGAACAGAAACAGAAAGACTACTGCAACCTCCACTTTACTACTTTTGTCACTACATGCTATCCTGAACAAATCTGAAACAAAGCTATACATAAACAGTAAATGACAGCAGAAGGAAAAAACAAAATGCAGTGATTAATGCAAAAAGCTTACCATTTGGTGGGTCTCGTCTTTTTTCTGTTGAAAAAGAAAAAGAGCCATTTAATCAGAGGTATCACAGGAAAAATTAATTCTAAATTCTAGCGTCTAGTGAACCTTTCAATGACCTTGACTTCAAACTTAGGAATCTATTAATATCCTTAAAATTTACTTGTGCAGTTGAAAAAAAGTATTATAGAACAAAAAGCACTCCAATCTTAGATAATAAACACTGATTTCAAGCATACAAACTGAGCAGGAGCATAAGGCAATAGCTACTGACTTGGTTTCAGCCATTTCAACTATGAAGTAGAGTGAAATATTTAAAAAGTATCTGTTTTAAATACAACCTATCAAAATAAGATTTTCGAAGCATTATGCTTTCTGATGTCCACTGAATGAAACTGATCTTTCATTTTTATCTGAAATGTAATTAGCACTTTTATAGAGTACTCTTGCGTCACAGAACCTAAAATTTAATTAATTTTTGTTATATGCATAAAAAATAGGACACACAGTGGCAAGACACTTCACCTACGTTATCCAACCGAACAACCTGGAAAGAACTAGGATCTCCTTTATACTACAATATGATATTCTATTCACAGCACCACAGTGTTTTAGAGACTATGAAGAATCTGGCTTGATGATTTAAAATGTAAACATTTCAGACCTCAATATTGTCAGCCTATAATAGTAAGTTCCCCTTTAAAGGAGATTTCCCTGACTTAACTATTAATTCCTACCCACCCCCAGTACACATTAACACTATTTGTGTATCTATACACACACTTATAAGAAATTTGGATTTAGCAGCACCCATAAAGGCAAGCAGTTTATCATCTCACTACAACAAAAGCCACAGCTCTCTAAGGATCTGGAGTATCTGCAGTCTAACAGGGGCTCCCAAGAGCTGTGCAATAAGAATTTGTAACAGGTACTTCACTTTCCAGCAAGCTCCACAATAACTGTTAATTTGTTCTATTTTTCCAGACTCACAAACATAAAAAGGGAGACGGTGCCTCCACAGACAGTGCTGACCCTGTCCTGGGAATACTTAAACCCCCAAAAATATACAATGCTAAGTATGCAAGGCAAGTCAGCCTCATGCCAGTCTGCTGATCTCCAGGTACGAATAAAGGCATCTGTCAAGATCATCAAACCTTCATGGGAAGGTGACCAAAACCCATTAAGAATCAACTTTTGATGAATAAGCCTTCCAAACACAGTTGAATTTTAGGTCACAGCAGGTTAGTTTCAAGCATAGATGTGGAGAACCTCTACAAGGGTGCCTCAGCATAAGGCACCAGGTCAGAGGTGAGAAAAAGAGAACAGGCTTTTTGGCCAAATACTGTGCTCTCTCTTCCTACAAGATTCAGTTTAAGAAACCACATCTTGTACTGTCCCCTAAAAATAAATTAAAAAAAAACAAAAAAAACCCCAAAAAACCAACAACAACAACAACAACAAAAAAAACAACAAAACCAACCCCCACCTCAACCTTTGGACAGAAATCAGAGTTCTAGACAGCAACTCAGAGACAGCAAAGGAGAGTGCAGGGCTGGTTGCAAGTCATCTGTCAGAGGATGGAAGATGGAAAAAGCAGGAGGTTTTCACAGGAAGTGTTAGGTGGCTTGAGTCATATCATGGGAATCCTTTACAACATTCATTGTAATAAATAGTTCCAGAGAAAAAAAATAGTGGGAAACAAACCAAAACATTATAGACACTTCCTGTAATTTTTACTGGTTTGATTAATTTGTGGCCCAAAGAGACTAGCTCTGTTTTTATGTGGTTACCACAGCTGACAGGAAAGTATGAACTTTTGTTCCTGAAGTGCAGATGACCTGACCAGAGTGGCAGATTTTCTAGTTTCTGAAGATGAACATGCCTACTGATCTAGGACAGATGAACACCAACAGCTGCCTATGTAAAAAAACCACAGCTCCCTTCAATGAGGCTTCCAGTGTCCTCTCATCTCAGGCTTGACTTGAAAACAATTAAAAAGAACAAAAATCTCACCTTTTTAAGAAGCCTTATATATTTAAATGACATTATGGTTCAGCACCCAAGGAAGAGGCTCCTGATGGAGTCTCAATAATCAAGTGACCAAATCACAAAGTCAAATGCAAGCGCCAACTGGCAACCCTGAACGAATCTGAGACTTCAACCACTGAATGCTGACAGATAAGGAACTGTTTCCTGGCTGCAGAGATAATGGGAAACTTTCCAAAGTCTCAGTGCAGTCAGTAGGACTTAGGTTTCTCAGCATCACTTTTATGAAAACACATCTTGGACACTTTGTCTCTCATTTCCTACTCTCTTGAGTAGAATATTATAATGGGACTCTTCAGTATGAGTCTATTTTTTGTGGAGGGGGAATGAAAGAAATAGCCAAGATATTAAGAATAAAAATTAATGGTATCTATGTGCAATACCCAAAGTGAGAGTGTGCTACAGTGACGAGCACTAAGATGAGATGTGTTCAACCCATTTACTGGGGGAAACTGTTTGGGATTGGTTTAAGAAGTAAATGGAGAGATTTAAGTAAATCTACAGACAAATTAATGAATTATAGCAATTTCATTCTAACCTAAGGTTAAGAATTTAATTGACTAACAAAAACACCCAAAACCAAAACCCGCAAAGCCCCCATAATGAAAAGGCCAACCCAAACCAGAGTATAGCTAGATGAAACCCTGCACTATTACAAAGATTAGGACAACAGATCAAGAATTATTTCTCTCCCTTTGTTTGTCATTCTATTCTCTACTGGATATTTTGTACATTGCAAGCTGTTGTACATTCTCTGTTTGGAGCCAAACTTTCACCTCCCTGGAACTCCAGATGCACTTACTCAGGAGCTGTCTGTATACTGGAGTGCACTTCATGCTGAGTGAGGAAGAGCAGAACACTGTTGTGTCTCCTCTTAGCTGTCAGACAGTATTTCGTGTACTAACCTCAGCACGAAGCCATAGCTTTGTGAGACAGAACTGCTGTTACTGCTACCTTCAACAACATAAGTTTTCTATAAGACTCCCAGAGAAGTCTCCTAGCAAGGCCTGAATGGCATAACAGGTAGATAAATGATCACATGGAGTGCTTAGTTGAGTTGAAAGCATCTCAAGTGGCACTACTATGGAACGAATCATAGTTTGGAAGGTATGAAAGAAAAAAATCCCATTAAAACAGAAAAGCATCAAAATCATCAGACTATAACCTCTGTGATTGAGAAATTAAGATGTATTAATAATATAAATGATATACAAGTCTGGTATCATTTTTATCTATATAAATCTATATGTAAATTAGTATGTTTTACATAAGCATTTATAAATAAATAAATAAAAGCATAAACACTAACAGCAAATCAGCTTTGATTCGAACAGTGCAAAGCCTGTTATTTTAGAAGCACAATTAAATAGTCTCCAGGACAAATACAGAACTCCATCTGGTGGCTTGACTAAGCATCTCGTAACTGTTTTCAATTCTTGGTTTGCAGCTCTTAAAAAGGAAAAACCCAATGTGTTTTGAAGGTTATTTTTTATTTGATTTTCTTTTTAAAATAAAAGCTGTCTTGAACTTGCAAATGTTTGGGGAGGTGGAGTTTGTTGAAACAATATATAAAATAACATGAGCTTTAGCATACAAACCAAGATATTAGTTCAGAGAGTAAACAAGAAAAACTTAATATGGTCCTGTGGAAAAAAATCACTACGTGGAAGAAAAACTCTGAACAGAAGGCTTGACTGAACCACTATTTTCAAACAAAGTTTGCTATGGCCAGTAATGCAAACATTTTCCCACGTCACGTGTGTGCATTGCAGCATTGTGTTTTAGGCATGTAATAGAGTAAAACTTCAGGAACAGTAGATACAAAATTACTTTTGCAATGTGAGTATGAGAAACTTTATAATTGCCTCTTCTTAATGATCTCACTTCTTCTCATGAAACCTTATGAACATAGTTCTGAGCTGAGGGAATCTTAAAGAAGTCATTTAACTCCCGGAGCAAGTGCTCTGTTTCTGAGTCACCGTGCCTTGGTGAAATCCAAGTGAATACATACAGATAACACACATTTGCAAGAGTACTTGCAAGGACAGCTCTCTGAGCTCTCCAGGATAAAGGCTTCCTCCTTTTGCAGTAGTCTACACTGCATTGCTAGTGCAATTCCAGAATGGATTACAAAAACACATCCTGTAGCTTGCACACAACTCCACACTACATCTTACAGCAAGCTTGAACACACCTACTTATTCCAAGCCTGTATTTTGTATCATTTTATCCTTCACAGACATAGGGCTGTCAAGACAGGAAAGTTGTTTCTGGGCTCCATGGAAAATGACCAAGACAAGATCTGTAGGAAGCCTGAGCTGCCTTTAAAGCACTAACCACGTTTCCAAGGCATCTTGCAGCTGGCAAAAAGCATACTGTGCTTCACTGACTGTCCTGTGCTGCTAAGGACAGCATAGGCACATTCTGTCTTCTGTTCTTGGCCTGAGCCAAGATCACTAGTTCTGAATAAAAGATATTTCTCTACTAACTGCTGGATCAATGCCAAAAATTCATGAACTACTGAACATAGCAGATGGTAAAATTTTTGTTACAATCCACTTGGGCTGAATTTAACAAATCAATTATAAACAGCCCAGGGCTAAAAGAGGTTTTATTCAAATACAAAAACAAGATTTCTAGTTTTCCCATTGTCAGCTTACAGTTTTTGTTTCCCCCAGTCTGTATATTCAAATCAGAACCTTGGGGTCTCAGCTTCCACAGAGACTAACAGAAGAGAACACCAAGGTGAGTTGTTTCAAAAAAGTACTAATTTTTGCAAAATAGAGAAAGAAGCACAGTTTAATAGCATAATTACTTCAAAATATAAACCTGGCAGTGCTGCCTCCAGAGGCTTTCAGACATAGCAGTAGCTTCCTGCCTCCCCCCCAAAACAACGTAAACAAGCCTGAATTTAAGATTAATTTGAATATTTACCAGATTTTCTCTGCCGTCGTCCAAGTAAATCTGTTACTGTTTTGCGGAATAGTTTAGCTTCTTCTTCATTAGCAAAATTAAGACCAACTTGACATGTCTGAAAAATATTAATATTCCCCCTCCATGAGAAAGAAGATGTTTTAAAGGCTTTCTTAAATATTGTCTTACACCTTTCTAAAGGTATATGTGGAACCAAGTCTTAGTGAAACATTGTGTCTTAAGAATGTCTGTCTACTAACCAAGTTTCTAAAGATCACTGCTCACAGGTATGAGCAAAATCCTGTAGCTTCAAATCAAAGAGGGGAGTGGAAAGGAAAATTTGTGCTTTAAGAATACATGATATGTCATAAATACAATCTGCAAGTCAAAATGTAATTTCATTAAAGGAAGTTGAAAATAAAGAACCATGTTTTATGCTTCTGCATTATATATTAAATTTTCTAGTTGCGATACCACAAAAATTCCTTTAATAAATAAGCTTTTATAAATAATTAATAGAATTAATTAATAACCTCAGTTACATTAAAAGAAGATACTGTTCAAACCAAAGGCATTTTAAAATAGGTATTCAAAGACATTGAGACTCACATCTCCAGCAAAGGTATGAAAATATCCTCTAGGACTATTATATACAAAGTTATTGTACAGCTCCTGCTCCCACAATAATTTCCCATCCTGAAAAGAAGAAAACAAACAAAAAAGAAGACTATAAAACTTCAGATGAAACTGCAGAGTTTAACTTCTTTTACAATAGAACTTAGGAATTGGACACAGCATAGTGTTAAACATCTGCCTTGCTATTAACCCAATGCATAAGCTCAATCAAAACTGATATACAGCATAGCTTGTGGAAGAGCTGTGAAAGCCTATTCTATTGGGTCACTGCATTCTGTTCAGATTCCTGGATGTTTCCAAAAACTTCTTTCAAGTTCTAAAACCCTGGAACAGTGATACTGAGAGCAGTAATAGTGACCAGTCACAAGAATACAGTGAGGAAACAGCAATAAAGGAGCTTGTTCTCATCTCAGGCTTGACTTGAAAACAATTAACTTAAAGAGAACAAAAACCTCATCTTTTTAAGAAGCCTCATGTATTTAAATGACATTATAGCTCAGCACCCAAGGAAGAGGTTCCTGACCGAGTCTTAACAATCAAGTGACCAAATCACAAAGTCAAATGCAAGCGCCAACTGGCAACCCTGAACGAATCTGAGACTTCAACCACTGAATGCTGACAGATAAGGAACTGTTTCCTGGCTGCAGAGATAATGGGAAACTTTCCAAAGTCTCAGTGCAGTCAGTAGGACTTAGGTTTCTCAGCATCATTTTTACGAAAACACATCTTGGACACTATCTCCCAGTTCCCACTCTCGAGTGGAATATTATAATAGGACAAAGCTCTTCAGTATGAGTCTATTTTTTGTGGAGGGGCAATGAAAGAAAAAGCCACCCACCCCCCCGTTTCAGAAAGTCAGAACACACAACTTGTTTATCCTGCACTTTTCACATGCACCAGCACACTGATCAAAAAGATTATTTCCACCCATACATAAAACAGCATCTATTTTCTTAAACCATCCAAAGTAGTGACACCTGCTAGAATTTTGGTAGCTATCCATATCAGTGACACAATACTAATTTCCACTAATGTGACTGATCAGATCTGTAGAGCAGTTTATGAGAGCTGTAAAAAAAAAAATTGGTATTTATTTCATCCATTAAAGATGACATATATGAAATTGTTTAAATTTAGAGTACCTGAAAAAGTTGCAATTGCCTATTGATAACAACTGCAATTGCACTGCTTAAAGCACAACCATTTAATTGAGAATTTCTACAAATGCATAGCTACAACCAATACTCAATGAATTAAAAATGGAGAATGAAAAAGAAAAAAGATGCTTACCTTAATGTCAAATATTCTGATAAAATATGACCTCTGCGGATTGTCCTTTACAAGGCAAGCTACACCACAGCACTTCTTTGACCACATGGCATTGCGATCTGCTGCGTATATCTGAACAACTGCTGAAGACATGGTCTAAAAAGAAGAGGCAGCTATTACTTTTAAGGAAAAAACCTGTATGTGAATTCTATAATTGAGCCTTTCCCAAAGCATCTCTTAGTTTCCTTGTTCTAGGCAGCAACTGTTGATTTCTCAGGTAGTTAACACCATAAAGTTCAAATTACCCCCAAATCACTCCTATGCTTCAGATTTTCACTTCTATGCAAGATTTAGACACCTCAAGAACCCAAATGAACTCTCCATTCTTTTTCATGAAATTTAGCCAAGAGATTTGGCCCGTAAGAAGTAGATCAGTAACTATGATGGTCACACAGAGTAGCCCTACTGTGCAAGGAAATGTCTGTTTAGTACTTCAAACTGAATACAAACACAATACTCATGGATGAAACTCTAAATTGCACAGTGCCTGCACACACTCCGGGGAACTCGAGTGCAACTGGAATACATTGCTTAATTGTTTAAGTGGTCTCTGGCACAATTTTAACCTATGCCAACCAGCAAACTCCAAAAATCCCTGGGCATGGTTTGAGAACTCACATGAGTTAGGCTCATTCCCAGCTGGCAATCAGAAATTGTCCAATTTTCAAACTGAAATTTTTTTAGTAAGAGATGAAGATTATTCCACACCAGATTGCTTCAGTCACTAGAACATTCTTGAGCATATTTTCTAGCACGTATGTCTTACCTTGAGAGTTCCATAAGGAAAGGAAAATAAGCCCTCAAAGAACATGTATTTAGCAGTGAAGTTATAAGGACATAAAGCTCTAATGGGTCAGACCAAAGGCTATCTAGCCTAGGATCTGTGCTCCAGCAGCACCAGATGCCAAAAGAAAGTAAGAATACAAGAATATACCATTACAACTATGGAAGCGTATCCCCAGGAACTGCCAGGTTGGAGCTCAAGGCTCCCCAAGCCAGCAGCCCATACTGCATTTTTCCTTTGTGAATTCATCTATTCATTTCAGACCCATGTGAAATTCCGAGCATGGTAACACTGGACAGGACTGTGTTTCACAGTTTTCTAATGTACTGCATGAATAATTAGCTCCTTTTATCTAATCTTTTGCCACCTGCTAGTTTCAGCTGATTGTCCCTCCTTACTCTTACACTAAGAGATGATGTTGATGGCTTCATAGCTGTTCCTTTATGCTGCACATCCTTTTATAGCTATTTGCCACACTTCTTTGGCCTCTACACTCTCTTTAGGAATTTTAGGGAGCAACACTAGTTTTATGTCATTCTTGTACCAAGAAAGAAAAAAATCATACTACACATTACCCTTGTCACTCTCATGTGGATATTAACTAGTCCTACTATGTCCTTCTTTGCATGGGGATGAGACTTATGCTGTATGAATCCAGTTTGTTAGCCTTCTGAACATAGGGTCACAATCAGAGTTTTCTGCTTTGTTCTCTATTTACTTCACTATCTGTCAAAAAGTGGCATGTCCTTTATCACTATGAAATATTAAGCAGATGTTTTCTTAAATCTGTTATAGTTCCAAGACCTTTCTGGATGACTTATACCTAATCTGAGTAATGGGATCCCTACTAGGTTTTCCCCACCTGCTCAACAAGGATTACTTTGCCTTCATCAACACTGACTACTTGCCAAAACAGTAGTCACCTAGATTGCAGGCAAGTCTTCTGGCATTATAAGATTATCTACTAAGGATCATTGTCACCATGGTCATACTTTTCAAATGGCTTGAAACCCCAAAAGAATAGCCTAAGTTTCACTGGATTTTTTTAATCAAAACCCCTTCAGTTTTGTTAAAACAGAGTCAACAGAAATAGTCAGACTGACAGCTACACCTTAGGGAAGCTATCTAACCTTTGCCCAAGCACTGAGATGCTAACTTTCACAAGATATGCTTCTGTTTCTCTTTGCAGCCACCTCGCCAGAAGCTGTCAGACTGACTACTAATCTTGCTGGTAACCTACAGAAGAAATTATAGCACGCTTGTCTGATGAAAAAAGTGCTTTGTAGTTGCTTCCTCAAGCACTCTACAACTAAGTGTGGAGTAAAACTTCTCTCCCTATAATCTACAGAATAATATGAATACTTTAATCATAACTGCATTTATCAGATGAGTAAAAAGTGACCTCAGAATTAGCCATACTACCATAACAAAACAGTTATATCTGAACTTAATATCATCTAAGAAGGTAAGCATCTAAGAGATGCCATTTTCCCCTCTATGTTGCAAACAATGACCTAATTTTGAGCACAGCCAGGCAGATTTTGTTCAAAATCTCTGCTTGTCTAACAGCCTTTTCCCCTCATTCCTCCAGTATTTTCTAATTGTTAAATTGATAACCTTGTAGACAGAAAATACACAGGAGCAAAATGGGCCATTTTACAGTTCACATTTAGCCACAGCAAGTATCTCTCCACCCTGCAAGAAACCTTCTTAACACTCCAAGACAAGTCCAGCTCCACTAACCTCTACCCAACAGGACCTCCCACAGAAATGGGTGGTCTTGGCAGGAATTATACAACTTAAATCAAGGCACAGGAGACAGTGACCTGTGTCAAGATATGGCTCCCTATGTATTGCTTATTATCCTATCTAACAGCAAAAGCACCAACTGGATTATCTGGGTAAACCAGTAACTGTCATAAATCAACAACTGCTTATCAAACCTTGAACCAACACCTACCTCATGAGTAAAAAGAATAATATTACACAGAGTGTGTCCTCATTCTGCATAATCATAATATATTTAATGCATACTTGGTTACCCTATGAGTAGAGCTTGATTTACAAGTTAGAAAATTATTTCACTGAATCTAAAGTAGGCTTTGTTTTGAGGTCTACCAAGTTTAGAGTTTAATTGCATTTTAACTTACTCATTAGCATTGTACAAATTCCTAGTGTTGACAAGCTGCAATGAGGCTTTTGCATATTAGAATACGAAGTTACAAATTCTGCTGTCATACCACTCAGGGTTTTTTATTAAAAGGACAATACAGGAAAAAAATACGAAGTGTATTTTGGGGAACAGGGGGAAAGGACAATAAAATCCAACTCCTTTTACTTCATCCCCTGTTCATTTTCATTATCTAGAGCAGTGGTGCCAAGCTTTCTGCTATACAGCTTCCAGACCAAAGATGGTAAAAGTAATTATCCACACCATTTGGAATTTTACAGACTGATGGTAAAATTCTAAACTTGAGAAAATAAAACTTCATCTACTGCTATTCAATACGAATCCTAGCCACATAAATTCAATTTTAAAAGTTCAAATTTAATTGTATAATTGCAGCAGCTGAGAACATTTACACAAATACCATAATTTGAGTATTCTACTGCATTTACTGAGTATTCACTATTTTGAAGCCAATTAATATACCCAGCTCAGTTTCTCACAGCATTTTTGAAGAGAATTTTGCATTTAAAAGTAGAGTTCTTTTATATGAAAATATTTTTTCAGAGACAGAGCCCTGAATCAACATAATGACTGTATTTTTTTCTGACATGTAGTTGGTCACTTTGTTACTACTGTAATTTCAGGAGGAGAATTTTGAAGTTGTCACTACTGCTTTTTTAAGAGTTTTGGTGAGGACTTTGTCATTTTTGTATAGCTGTATATTTAGAAAAGGTGCATAGGGGAAAGAAATAAGGTAGTCCACCAAAAACTTATGGGAGGTGAAAACCAACCCTGCTGTGTTCCCATTACTTTTTCCACAGTCTACCTCCAGCTGGACGACATACCATTGATTCCAGGAACCTGTCACACCCTTCAAGCTGATGAGCTACGAAGCAGTAAGTGAAGTACAGCTGTGTTGTCAGCTGTGCACTGGCTATCTCATTGGAAAAGTTGGTCCTACCCTTCAACCCATACTGCAGGATATATGGCATCAGCTGAAGGCTCAGGAAAACACCTTCTGCCTGCAAAACTCAGCCACAACCAGTCATCACACATCTGCAGAATGTGATCGCAGCAGCCACTGACAGTTTCCGACTGGGCAGCAGATAGCTGTGTACTCTGGTTTCTGGTGTGAACGTTTGCTGCAGTGGCCTGTCAAGTTAATGACTTGCTGTAACTTAAGTGTTTCTCAAAAAATAGTGAAGTAAGCCAACACAGACGGCGGCACATCTCATTACAAGAAAGAATCGTTACAATGCATGGCTTATGGCCGACAAACATTAAAACATAGTGAGCCAAAAGTCACAACTGGCAGCAAGATGAAAGCTGCAAGACATTCGGCCACCTCTGTATAGACCAGAACAGAAAGCAAGACCCTTTGGGATGGTTTTTTGCACTGTTTACATACATTTGACAACAGGCTGTAGTGCAAAGATCAAAGACTCGTAAAATGACTTTGGTTGGATGTGTCCTCTGTAAGTCTTTCAGGCCAAACTCCTGCTCCAGAAAAGGTAATCAAAAGCCTAGCGTTCATTTGCTCAAGGTTCCTGTCCAGTTAAGTTTAAGGGCTAGAAAATCACCTCTGTGCTTAATCACTCCCATTTTGGTGCTTGTACAAATGCATCTAGGTTTCATGAATTTCTCTAAGGGTTCAGTATTGTTATGTGTTACATGTTGACAGTACTACTGAAGACACACTAGCATTAACTTTCAACCTTTTCACAATGTTAAGAGTGATGGTTTTTGCCATAAAGGTGCAGAACCTTGCATACACACATAAGTTAATCCCACATGACAAGGCTTGCTTTTCTGAAGTTATCCATCCCAGCCCCTGAAACTGTCTTACAGATAAAACCAGGAAAAAAAAGATTAAAAAAATGGGAAGACTTTGTCCTCTAATGCAAGAATGCAGGTAGTAGCAGTTGCTTCCAAGCAGAGTAGCCTCTTGAAAAAACCCACTTTTACAAATGGCTGTACCTTCTTTCAGCTCCACTAGCTACTTTTACATTTCTGGGGGAAAAAGCAAGCTGTGGTGAATATGGTGGGTTGTGTGCAATCCACACCCTCTAAGAACAGAAATCAGTATTTCTATTCTCTTTTCCATAAAGCAGGTCTCTGGAAACGTTGCCCTAGTCAATACTAGAGCTGGTGAGAAGGTCCCTATGGCAGGTATTTTTAAGACATGCTATGGTGGAAATCCTCGTTATGGCTAAGCCAACATGTTGCACCCGACCAGATGATGGTGGGTGCTCCTGGGTCACACATTTCTTCTTTGATACAAGACCAGGAGGATAGCCCACAGTTTCCTTCTAGGGTGACTGTTCAAGAACAAAGGGCTGTTGCTATTCACTGACACTACAACAGCAGGTAAGTTTCCCCAGACAGCAGGGTTCAGGAACACAGGCATGCTAACATCAAGTACCACTTCACTGTAGAAATGCTTAGTAAGGCCTAACTTTAATCCTGACCACAAGAACAGCAGGAAGCTTCAACACCAAAGCAATCTCTAATAGCCTAGCACTAGCTGACTCACAAAACATCATATGGAAACAATATCATTAAGACTCGTGAATGAGAAAGACATGAAGCAGAAGTGAGACCATGCTCTATAGAAAACTGACCTTCATTCACAAAAAAAAGGCAATTAGATAGAATTCAGTGGCTGACATTTTTTTCTCCAGATGACAAATATTCTGAACGAAAAAATAACCAAAATATAGCACTGACTAATCAAGCAGAGACAGCACTTGAAATCTTAGATTTTTTTTTTTCCAAAATAAGCTTAGGTTTTAGCAATTACACTTTTAAATGTTGGTACTTTAATTAATTCATGTCACTCAATGCAAACAAAATTGTAATTAGACAATGATAATAACTCCCCTTTGCTTTGCAATTGCCTTATCTTCAGTGTCATAAATAAATGGAGATTCCAAAAATGTTTCTGCAGTGCTCAATATAGCTATGCATTTTATCTCATCATTCAATACAGAAACATAAAACCTGTTGTAGGGATCAGGCACTAGTACATCCACCTCTTTCTCAAGGGAAGACTTTGGTGCCCTACACAATCAAGCTCTACTTGCTCTTTCTGGCAGCTTCATTTTCCTTCTGCACAGTGGTCCTGTTGCAAGAAAAAAATGTAGCTTTTTTTCTTGGCATTGAGGAATCTCCTATGATGTGGGAACAGTATGTTCCCTTCCTGCTAGAAGGGCTGATAACCCACTTCCAGGGAGAACGTTCTCTCCACCATGCACTCCTACAGAAGGCATGCACTGCAACCTCCTCCAATGGCAATTTTAAATGAATTGACTAAATCTGCCACTATTGAAATGACCCCTAACTGACCAGGCCACATAAAAACCATGCCAGTACACTTCCTTAATAATTGCAACATTTTAAGTAGCAGAGGCATTTGGTAGAGCAGACAAAAAGATTTTCTAGCACTTTCACAGAAACGTAGAAGAGTTTAATTAGGTTCAGAATCCTAAAATATTTATTAGCCCTGGAGAGGAGGTAAGCCAACCTTCATAAGTGTGGGTGTCTAGTATGATGATATAGGTGCAATTCAGGCCTAACAGCAAGAAATATGAACACAAATTAACATCAACACTCAATTTTAAAAAGCTCAGGAAGTATTCACAAGTGTCAACTTGTAATTACTTTCCAGTTACAGATGGGAAAGGATTGAGATGGGAAGAAATTGGAGAGAGAAAGGACTGGTGATGCTGAAGGCAGACTACTCTTGCTTACTGCTGACACCTTCATCTGAAGGACTGCAAGGTTTAGGGCCCCACACAATAGAATAAATACAATAGGTGCATCTAACTGTCTTTTTAGGCTTTTTCCCTCTAAAAACAATATCAGGCTATTTATGGTCACTGCATCTTGTACAAAGAAAGTGTGATGATACTGTCTTGATACACACATGCGCATGCAAAAAATACTCTTCAAGGACTCCACATTTTGACTTACAAAACTAGATTTTTCATCAGATCTTGCAACTCTCACACTGCTTTGTAATTCATGTTTTCACACGAGGTTGCCCAGAGAATCATCACAACTGAGTCTAAATGTGACAGCGTTCATCCACTGGGCAATTGACCACTACTCAATTTTTGATTTGGACAAACTATGATTACTTCAATTTTTAAAGCTATTACAGGTTCTGAAGATATATTTAGCAAATTATTAAGAATCTCTTCTTTAAAGACAAATGTTTATTCAAAAAAAGCTACCTTCAGATGTTACTGACATGATTTTAAACTTGTTTCCCATAGGAAGAAGACAGGGAATTTTAGAAGTTTGCTGGTAGATTTAAGTAAGTTACGCACCTAGAAACAATCTTCCGATTTTTATGACATTTACAGGATATTGTTTTCCAAAGACCAACTGTTTGCTCTAAAGCAAGACTTCACATTATTTGACAGAACTGACAAAAGAAAAGCCTTTTGGAAATATCCAATCACATGAGTAAAACTTTATTTCATGCAAATCAAAAAATTACTCAGCTGAAAACACTGAGGCCTCACCAGTTCTACTGCTTGTGAAATTATTTGCTACTATTACCAACAGTGTTCAATTTTAAGCTTAAAGCTTGCTTTTCATCTTATTAATTTCCTGTGATTGCCCACTGATTTAAAAATGCCGCATATATAGATGTCAATTTTTTTCCACCTATACATAAACTTATGCTATTAGAAATAAAGCCACTGTGTAAGAGATGCTGCTTTTTCTTATCTGAAGGCAGAAGGAAGAAAGAAATTTTTTCAGAAATAACAAAGCCACTTCAGAAATTTCCTATCACTACTGAAACATGAGAAGACATTTCTGCTTAACACAGCCAAAACATTTAAGGAAATAAGAGACCAAAACCAAATTAAAAAAACCAGTTAATACCTAAGAATAGATCCCTTGTCTTGACTGTGCCTTCATAACCAGACAAGTGAGCTGCAATATCCTCACTGAATATCTTTTACTGACGTGAAGAAGGTACCAGTGACCATTAAGTGATGTTACAACAGCAACAAAAAAAAAAGGGATGAAACAAGGGATTGCTGTTTAACAGATCTAAGCCATAAAAGTACTTGTCTGAACTTAAGTCTGTTGGTGTCCAGTAAAGAGATCCTTCACTCCTGATCATGTCAGCCAATTACAGACAGCTCACATTTTAACAAGTGTCTTCAGATACAAATTCATCTGCCTTTCCAGTACCTCCCACAAGCCCCCAGTTCGGTTAGAGCTGGCCAAATCCTTTTCAAAACATTGCTCAACGGTGGATCACAGAAGTACAACGATTTAAGTGTGGGTAAACAGCATAGCATATAAAGCCTAATCAAACAGCACATGATTAAGAGAGACATTATTTTATCAGACCCAGCATGAAGATATTTTTAAATCCTACAACCTCAGTTGAGGCAGCACATGGAAGACTTCAGCCTTCCTGAGATATGACATAACCATAACCACAAGAATGCTGCAGATTATAATATTCCAAGCTATCTGTTTAGCAGATCATTTACCAGCTGACGTACACAACCTAGGGCTTCCACTGGTGAGCAACTTGAACACTGTCACTTCCTGTTTACCGGCCCAGCATCACTCACTGAGCTGCTCCTCACTGCGATAGTTACAACAGCAACAGGCTATGCTGCTGAAACCTTGGCTGGCCACAAAACAGCACACAGAGCAAAACAGTTACTTCTGTTCTGGAGTTGTTCATATAGTTACTTTCAGAAGCAGAATGTGCTGCATTACAGGCTTTCCATAAATTTGTTACTGTCTACTGCCATGGAACAGAAATTCTCACTAAAGAAGACATTTTGTCTTGCAGTTCCACTCCCTCTCCAACCTTCTAAGAAACACTCAGATTCAAATCATGTAAGACTGTTCTTGCCAAAGCTCAGGGAATTTTTGGACAAAATGCTGAAGTCTACCTTTCAATTTTGATCCATTTTAAATTTATCAAGACTCCCAAGACTAGGGAACCTTACACAACCAGACTGTTGTACAGATACACAGATTAACCAGTTCTCTATGTTTCATACTCATAAACAGAAATTGCAGATTCAAGTCAAGAATCATGAGTGTCATGCAACGCCCAGGATAAAACTGGAGTTTGCCTCTGTTTTGTCCTGTTCCACTGCCCATGCAGCTACAAGAAAACCCAGCTTCCTTTCCTCAACATTCCCTTCCCTTCTACAGTAACTCACTGCCCTCATGCACTAAGGTCCTCTTTCTTCAGCCTTCATCAATCATTCCATTCTCTGCACAGTAGCATTTTGCAGATGCTAGTTCCATATTAAATGCAGATTCTTACAAGCTAATCCTCATACCTACTTTGAAGATATGAGAGTGCTTTGAGAAAAAACATTAGAATTCAGGCCCATATTTTCAGAGTTAGATCCACTGCAGTTCCTTATTGACCCGCTTAATGATGTAAGTATCATGAAGTTCACAAGTAAAAATCTGTAGAATAACAGTTAAATTGATTAAGGAAAGGATGTGAAGCATAAACCTTGGGAATTCATGAATTATCCCAGCTCTGGAATACTCATTAGTGAGCCCTTAAAAATGCTATTCAGCATCCACTTAGTACTCCCAGGTCCAACTTTAAAATACAGATTTAAAAAATGAGTATTTGCTTTGCAGAGATGATGTTTAGGTGAACTTCACTTACAATCTTTACACTTG
The DNA here is from genome assembly GCA_013397195.1 of Hylia prasina. Classification (NCBI taxonomy): domain Eukaryota; kingdom Metazoa; phylum Chordata; class Aves; order Passeriformes; family Sylviidae; genus Hylia; species Hylia prasina. The sequence continues at coordinate 184,359 of VYXD01009083.1, read as the reverse complement.
AAGATAGAAAATAGTATGGAATTTTGACTTTTGATACTTATGGAAGATTGAAATAAAACAGCTTAAATTCTTTTAAAAGAACTCTAAGAACACATTAATTACATGCCAACATAAAACAAAGAACTCCCTTCAAAATATTAAGAAATATGAGAAAAGGCTATTAAAAGTAAAACCTCTTTGAGTAATAGCCAACAACTGGTCTCGCAATTTTGTATACAACTTGTGTCCTGTCCTGTAAAGCAGACTCAATCCACTTACATAAAGGTACTTAGAGATGCAACCCCCCCTCACACTTTCACTGTGCCACAATTCAACATGTATTAATTCCTCCTTGAACAGTTCACATTTGAACAGAAGAGTTAGGGCAATTCAAGTCAGATACAAGAAACCATAACTGCATGTAAGATTATTTTTTTTAAAAAATATATACCAGCAACTGAATCTGCTATGAATAGTTATTCCTAGTGACAAGTCTTAAAAAGTAGATATACTATGGGGAAAAAAAAGGCATGAGGATGTGTTAGTTCTATGATCCCTTGCCATATTCAAAGTTTACTGAAGGATAAAACATTAGACACCAGTTGAATGCCCAGGAGACTGCTGGTTTTCATTTCATTCTGGCAACAAGAAGTTGCATTCTAGTTTGCTTCTCTCCGGTGCCTCAGTTTCCTCGTATGTAGCATGTAAGGGAGACACTGACCTCTACCTCTGTGTAGTGCTCTGAGAACTATTGATGAAGAAGTATTATGCTGTCACAGAGAGAAATTGCTTTTGGAGAGTGTGGGATATGTGTCAACATTATCGTCTCTGCTAATAGCAAGGGTTAAGACAGATTAATTTCCACATCTATTTTAGACAAGGAAATGGAGATATTCTTTTACCATGGAGGATGCCCCTTGAGTCTAGTGACATTTATTACAGCTAACAGTTTCAATTACCACTGCCCAAAGGGGCTCCTTCTTTGCAAGTACCAGCATTACATTTACCAACATGCTGTGAAGGCCAAAAGACACTTAAATTCAGCTGTCTGTAAACAAACTTTAGCAGTTTGGAAGCAGTGTCACAGAATGGTGGTTTTAGGTGGCCAAATGTATGTAGATCTCAGGCTTATCCATTCTAGACAAATCATGGCGGCAAATATTTTTGCAAATTTACTTTGTAACAAACTTGCTTCTGTAGGTCACCATCACACTTATTTTTTACACAGTATATTTAACTGGTGATTCTTAAGATGGAAGACTAAAGAGTACAAAGTGTATGACTCAAAACTCCCTGTGTACCTGGAATTTCTCAGTGGTCTGTTCTATGACAACCCCTGAGTAATAATAATCCATGAAGTCTCAGTAGGTAACCATTGAAAGAAATGTAAGACAACACACAAAAAAAGTAGTTTTGAAAACCAGGCACTCTATCCTAGTTCTGTCACAGCCCATCAGTAAGGACAATCTCATCATCCCCATACATTTAGGTTCATCTACAAAGGATTAAGGCTACATTGAAAAATGCTAGGGAGAGTTTACTTGAGCTTTTGGCATTGCTACTTGGTCCCCTACCTAAGAACTGAAAACGCCACTGTAGCATACCCTTTGCAGCTCAAGATTTGTGTTTAAACTCTCAGGTCAGGTACTACAAACCTACACTTTCTACTACTAAAGAAAAGCCCCCCCCCCCCCCCAAAAAAAATTTGTGTTTTTGTTACATTCTCTCCCCTTGATTGTTTAAATGACTAGTACATCAGTAATATCTGAGTGCACTTTATTGAAGGGAAAAAACACCCAACCTTAGGGAAAGAATTGCTGAGATTGCAATATTCAATTTCCAGGGTGAAAAAAAAGAAATCAGTACAACTGAGCTCTGCCGCTGGGACTTAGTAAAAAGTTCAAATTAAGAATTATTTTGAAATTCAGATATTAACAATGGAGTTGACAATTTCCTTTCCAAACTTACTACCCTCTATCTGAAAATAAATGCCGAGAGCTGCTGAATGGGAAAGCTCCTTCCCCGAAGCCAAAATTCTTCTGTAACTCCTTATGGTGCCAGAATGTTTTTTATAATGAAGTTTCCTGCTCTACTGAACACACCTAGAAGAGCAAAAACTGTAAAGAATCTATTTATTTAACGTTAATGAAAAAACATTTATTTATACAAGAAAAATGCTGCAGAAAGAGGACAGCAGGATGTACTTTTCCACTGCACTTAACACTTGGGTGTCCATATCCAGCCATTAGTTTTAAGAAAAAAAAACCAGTACTTATCTTTTCTTCCAGTGCAGAACAGGTAGTACAAGTTCACACAGCAAAGGGGAGGAACAGATACAGTGATATTGTCCTCAATCTTTTATTCTTAAATATTAATGTCTGGATGATCAGAACAAAATCACCCTCACCTTCATTTGAAGATAGTTAGCTCCCCATAACTGCTGTGTTCCTGTTTGTAGCTTGTGAACAGTGCTCAACAGCAGTAACAAATATGCTACATGAAAAGTTATGTGTACCAACCCGAATTTACAAGTTATATAAAAACTATTTCACTCTACTTACAACAGTACTAGTAGTACTAGACTCATGTGAGAAACAAAGCTTACAATAAAGAAAACTGATATTTATTACACCAATATAAGAGTTTAGAATCGACAAAGTCACACCAATATAACTAACACGGACACAGTAAAGATATTTTAAGAACTCTTGGGACAGAAAATATTTGTTTCAAAGAACAGCTAAAAGAAACATCTGGTCTGAAACTGACCTTTAATCTTTTTGGTGAGTCTGTATTAATAAATACTGTGTGAATTAAGAAAATATAGCACGTTGAGCCAAAATATCTTAAGACAGCTTTGCTTGTGATCACAGTGAAGTTGTAACACTGATAACCACCAATCTGTATTGCACTGCAGTCCAATTAGTCAGTATTATTACCCTAATCAAGCATCAGATTTAAAGCATTACATGCTTCAGTTTCTGAACTACTTTTCTGCAAGTCTCCAAGTCTGTTCTGGAGCTGACAGAAGGCTAACATGCTCAACCTTACTGGCTCCTGCTGCCTGGGAGAACTGGCAACTGCTTCCTTGTCAGGTCAAGTGTTTCTCACTATTCTGAAAACCTCCACTTATGCAATAAATTACAGTGCCTTTATGACAGTATAAAATCAGCAGGTAAATTGTTACACCATACTAACATAATAAAAATGTACATAATAAATGTTATGCTAGGCATAATCATGGAACAGATAGAAGTTATTAGTGAAAACGGATTATTTTTTTCAGATGTGTAACACTTTTGGAAACAAGATATTCCTCTGTAAGGGCACTGATACACCTTAAATCCCAATGACTGAAAGAAGGTGCCCCTTGTCAAAGCAGACTTTGGATTTCCAGTTTTTGTGTGGATATTCCCTTCCTTTGTGATCAACTAACTTCATCAATTGCTCTGAGCACCTGAACAGCCTCAATCTGTTAGTATAGAAATAGAAAACTCTTGATGTTGAGTGTATGACAGATAATACCACTCCCATGAGTATACAGCTTAGACAAAAAATAAACTGGTTATCTCACTAAGACAGAATTCAAGAAAAATTACACCCTACTTGAGAGATTTTACATGAATATAGAAATAGGGTACTCTCCCAGTGTCCTGGAATAAATTATCACAGATGTGGCACCTACATAACAGCAATACATTGCTAGAAATTCAGTATGATTGATTGTACACAGATCAGTCTGTGCAACTGGGTCCTCAAGAGACCTAGAAGATAAATTGCCAGAAGCTTTAACACTCTGATACAAATGCTTCCTACAGGAAGTTGGTGATGGAGAGTGCCAGTAACACAGCTGGATCTTGAGAAAGCCTGGGGGAGGGAGTTGGGGTAAATAGAAAAAATCTTGATTTCCTGATAGCCTAGTATCCATTCTTGGGCACACAGAGCAGACTTACAGAATAAACTGAAGGCTAGTCAGCTTCACCAATGGAAGTGTGCCACTGAACATCTGTTACTGAAAAGTGCATCCTTCGGAAGGCTGCTGCCATCCACCATGTTATGTGCAATATGGTACACAGCTTGGGAGTTTTTTACTAGATTAGGTGGAACTAAGATCTCTAAATCTCCCAATCCCTACATAAACGCTTCAGTTCTGCAACAAACACAACAGACCTCTGCAGAATTCCGGACTCCAAGAAGTGACATGTCAATCAGCTCCTTCCAGGACTAGGTTACTCTGACAAACCAGGCACCATACTGCACCTAAAGTGCCCAGAGCACCTGAATTGAAAAACAGCCTTGATGATGCATGGCAGACATTTGCATTCACGGCTGATTTATTTGGACTAAGCCAACTACATAACACCCTTACTAACTCAGTCCTGAATCATAGTGATATTTTTTGTAGGCAGTGACCTTGGAGAAGTTATTTCCAGTCAAATGGATATTGGTAGCATCCAGCATCATTTCACTGGTAGAACAATTACCACAGCCAGAATTGACATGCAAGTCACCATCCTGAACTTGAGCCTAAAAACATGCAGCTTCTAAATCCATGACAGATTGTTATCTCCCTTCTGCTCTGAACCAAATGCTACCTGTTGTAGGAGGGAACTGCTTGCACAGCACCAAGCATCAACAGGGGACCAGTTCCAGCCAGTGCTGACTTAAAAAAGTGACATTGGAAAAAAAATATGGCCTGAAGGGAGAGAGGGAATAACCAGACACTCAAGGGGAAAAAACTATAAAATAAAAACTTGAGAGAAGTGTTTACAGAACTGAGGCATGCAAACACTATCTAGCAGATCTTGAGGACATAGAAGACAGAATGATCTGAAAAGTTTCCTGAGCTCATACCTTTATACCCCTGACAGAACCAATGATTAAGGTGAGATACCTGAACAGACAGAGTATGTGATGATTAAACTATCACTGATTACACTTCACACCCTACAACACTCTGGAGCTCAATCAGGAAACAAATTATTGCATCTGAGCTGACTGGAAACTGCTACAACACTCCAAAATGCAGCTTCAGGTAAGATTCCAAGAGAACTGCACATTCCTGGAGGCTCTGAAGATGCACAGAACTTTTCTTAAATTACTTACAAACTACTCATCAGAAAAGAAACCTTCAGACAGAACACATTTTCTTGGTAGGCCATCGCTCTGCAAACGAGAAGTGAAGGAAATGCAGCACCCTTTAAGGTCATCCCTGCTGTACCTCATGCACCCTGTAGAGGCACAGCTATAAGTCAACCACATTTCCTTACCAGAAGGCAAAATATTTTTTTTTTCCTCCTGAAATTAGAGATCAGAAACATTATGAGCTTGTGTTCACAGTATCAGTATCAAATAGACTTGAAAATCTGTCCACTGCAGCAGGTGATCACATGCACAGGCACACTTTCGTCTGCTGTAAACTTCTAGGCACCTGCCTTTTCTCAGGTTTCCAAAAGCAACTTCCAGGAGCAGAAAGCCAATACTGAATTTTGCTGCTGGCAGAAAAACAGGTTTGACTTGAACTTAATGTCAGTTATGTGCACAGCAGCAGAGCCGACCCTTATTCTGTGAACTACATGCTACTGACAATGCTAGAACAGATAGCTCACATCTCCCCATCCCCAGGACTGCCTTTGTCTCCTTGCAGATTTCCCTGGTTGTGCAGATATGAGTTACTAAGACCTAGGCCACTTTCTGGATACAATGGGAAATGGTGCAGAATGTATATAAGCACACAGGAACAAACTCTCTTCTCAACACAACACAAATTGGGTAGTGATGGCCCTACCCCATATGATGTACCAGGAGCTGTTTACACCATTCTAATCTCAAAACCACACTCATATTAATTTAAGCAACTACTAAGCTGGCACTTGAAATTTTGCTGACAAATTGAACCCCGTGGATGGTCACGGAACAATGCCTGAGTTCATGCTCCTGCCACACTTTGGTTTGTTAGCCTTCAGTATGTTAGCACAGCTGGCTGACAGACCCGAGGTGAGAAAAAGGACAAGATGCATGCTTCTGCCACCAAGCTTGAATGTTATCAGAAACATAAAGGTAGGATCCTGACAGATATGGCCACTGAGAGAGACAGACTCCTTAGTAACACAGTGTGAAGCCTGGAGCTGCAGCATGAACACTTACTTTTTTGATAAAAAAATTTCACAAACAGTATGAAAAGAGGACAGAGAAACAAACAGGATTTGTCATTTACAGGCAGAAAAGACCACAGGTGTTCAAAGAGGCTGTTAAGGAAAAGCCTCAATGACAAACTGAAGCATTCAAAGCAAGACCTCCTAAATGACACAAAAAGATGAAGTTAAAACCATGACATAGAGTGAGATCTACATATCCCAGTAAAACATTTAGCACCAAATCCATCTCCATGCATCCTATCAAATAAAACTGTAACACAACGATAGGTATGTTGCATCTAGATGCTTGAACTAAGGCAAGGAAGGGCATGCCGTGAACAGAGACAACAGTTGTATTATCACTCTCTCAGGTATAGAAATACTGGCACCTGAATATGATATGGACAAATCTCTTTAAAGACAAAACTATTTTATAAAATAAAGAAATGGTGTATTGAATCGCTACTGAGTTCTAGACATCAAGCACAACCAGCATTGTTTGTCACAATCACACTTTAAATTTAAAGCTTTTAAACGTTTTAAAGTTCCAGCTACACACACTGAGCACAGTGCTAACAGTACAGTGTAACACAAAGAGGCCAACATTGTTTAAGAATGGTCAAAATTACAACACCTATTGCATGGCTAAAAAATAATGGTTCATGTAACATCACATAAAATTAAGCCCAAACCCTGAATTTTTTAAAACAGTTAATTAGCAGGTTGCTAAAAATATAAATGCTAATAAATGTATGTCCAGTCATAAAATTAATTTCATACCAGAGATACTCTTAACTAAAACCTAAAGCCAATAAAGAAAAAAAAATAGCCCTGCATTTAATTTGTTAGAAACTACTGCTTCCTTCTCTGCAAATGCAAGGGGAAGCTTTTGCCTGTGGTATTGCACAGAACACACACCACTACAGGATGTTCATAGTTTTCTTCCTCTTTTCAGTTAACCACAAAAATCAAGTGCAGTTTTACAGAGAGGAGCTTATTTGGATGCCTTTGTGTATATTTAGTGTCATAAGCCAAGTGATGTTTCTGTTTGCTTTGGCTGACTGAGGGGGAGTAAAGGGAAAAAATGTCTACTTAGAAAGAATGACCACATCTTAGCTGTGCTCAGAGAGAGCTGTCACATGGTTAGAGGAGCAGGAAATAACTTACAGTTCAGTCGAAGCAGGACTAAGCAATTCTGTGGTTTCAAATCTGAGCCTGTAGAGTTGCTGAAGCTGTATCTCCCAGTATACAGTATCTTAATATAGCAGCTTACAAACTGGTCCTGCCTGGAGGAGCAGCAGTGAAGGGTGGAGCAGTGCAAGGAGCCTGAGGAATACCATACTCCTGTTTTTGTGTACCCTTCTCATACCCACTGAAAGTTCTCTTCCCTATACATTAACAATGACTTTGGCCAGTGAAGACAGCTGAGGTGAGGAATGTGTAATGGCCAGGTCTCAGGCTCTGTGTGTGCATCAGCAAACAGCTGCCTGGCACAGGCACTGCCTCCTCTCCTCATGACTGTCCTTGTGCAGTGCTCTGCTGAGCTACAATACATGCCATGTCTATCCCAGCACTGTGTATGGGTAGGACTACACATCTGATGAGAAAAACAAGATCCTCCTTTGCTCATCCTCAAGAACAAAGCATTGAGAACTGTGGAGGGAGAATAAGGGAGTGGAAGGGAGAATTGTGAGGAGGAGAGTCAGTCCTACCTGGAGATCTTTGCACAGATTATGGATGCAGGAGCTTAAGGGAGAAAGGAAGATTCTACAAGGACTTGGTGTGCAAGTGGAAAATAGGAGAGGAGGAAACCCTGTTACTGGGGCAGGATGGAAAACTTACTAAAATCATAACAAGAGCATGCGTGTTAAAAGAGTACAAGGAGAACATGATGAAAGCAGAGACACGAGACTTGGAGGGCAGAGGTCACTATGCAGGACTTCAAGATACATCAGCAGGATGGGGCTTACAAAAGAAATAGTGGTTAAATTGACTCCTAAAATAGAAAATTCTTTAAAGTCAATAAATTACTGCTTCTGTTACTATGTACTAAGGAGGCTGTAAAAAACTTTTCTCTCTTTTCTCTCACTTTTATTTCCAACACAGAAAAATATTAATACAACAAATTAATTTCTTATCCACAAATCACACACAAGTAAATTGGTTGTCACCTTGAGAGGGGAGAAAACATTTAAAATTTACTGCCAAATTCCCACTTTCAAATATTCTTGTTCTTCAGCCTAGACAGCAAGACAAGTACTAGGGCTTGTTACTTAAGCTCAGCAAGTGCTGGCTAACTTTTGGGAAAGCCATTATCATCAGTTATACTTACATGCCTTTTTAAAAAGGATTTGCAATTTCATAGGCAAGAACTATCTTTGCATAACAGAGTTCAAATAATGAAAAAAGGTTTTCTAAGCTGCTCAAAAAGGCAAAAGTCATACTTTCTTTTGCTAGGTCGGTGTTTCTCAATTTGCAGGCATCGTACCTTCACATGCAAAATCTGCTTATATGGGAGCATATCTGTGCTCACTAAATACACCACGCTGATGCTGCATAGTGGCTAATGAACAAGAGGACATAAAGGCAAAATAACACATTTGCATCGAAGAGAAAGGAGATGAATGCAGGGAAATTCCGTATTACACAAAGTTCTGCACGGGAAAATGGTGTGTGAAACTGTCTCACAGAAATGGAAACACAACCTTAGTGTGATCTTTCAGCTTTAAGCTAGACATGCTGGAGAATTGAAAAATGTATTAACACTGTTTCTCAGAAAACCTGCTGCCTTAAGAGTGAGGAATTTAAGGACAGCTAAATAAACAGTAGAGGGAAAACAGCCTCACCAAGGTGGGGATGCCTGTATGAAAGCAAGTGCCTAAAGTGAGAAGCAATCTGCAAATGTGTTGTGGAGCTCTGCAGCAACAGTTTCCTTGCCAGCAATGATCATCTTCACAGAACATTATGTCTACAGGAATTGAGTAATTCATTTAATGAACTTACTCCAGAATCATATATTCTTAACACAGACATTCTAATTTGAGATGCCTAAAGTGTCATTTGCTGCACAAAGATGTGTCAGCAAAACTGTCTACCTTTAACTCAGAAGTGTCTGAGAAAACACCACTAAATTTTATGAATTAAGCAAGTGAGCAGCTTGCACAGCACAACTTAGGAAAGCATCCCTATGATTGTTTAAACTACATCTTTTCTTTTTGTATTTCGACCTTCTAGAACACTGCTCCTGTCATGTGATGACCAAACCTCAGGATCTTCAAATTTAACTACAATTGTCCCTGGAGGTAATGGCACACCTACTGTTCCCATTTTATTGGATACCCAGGCATCAACAACATGTCTGGAAGCCACAAAAGGTACTGAGGCAATGTACCCAAGCAAATACCCCGAGAAACTAAACTATCTTGTACAGCATCTGAGTCATGTCTCAGTAGAGTGGGCTGCTTAAAACCGCCCATGAAGATACACTTCTAGTTCCACTAAACCCACTCTGCAAGATTTACTGTTACAAGGAAAACAAACTAGCCAAAAAAAAAAAAAAAATCCCTCTGTGCATTAGTAACACAACATCAGACTTTCTTCAGGAAACTGTACCCAAACCTACCAATAAGCAATTCTGTCTAGTGCCTGTGACACATTTTCATTACTTCCTGTATTTTATTATGGAGGTATTAGGTAATGAAACCATAAGTCTCCTGCATACTAAGTTTTATTTCTATACTACAAAGATTCCTCAAGAGACAAGCCTATGAAACACGCTTACTGGAGGAGAGGACACTATAAATCTTACCACACAGCTTAAAGTCAACAGCGAATTTTCTCAGCAAACTAAGCATTTAGAGCTCCACAAACCCCATCTACTCTGCAGACAGTTCTGCCTACAAAAGGTCAATGACAGGATCGGGCCTTTTTTCACACTGGTTAATGAACTAGTACAAAGTTCCTAGGTGGCACTTACTCATCACATAAAAATACCTTCAATGCTTCACTCCACCCATTCCAGCACTAAGCTAGAAGCTGCCAGTGGCAATTGCTGCCACTGCTGGCACCTGCAGCCAATGAAAGCAGTAGACGAGTTCTTAATGCTGGCACTATCAAAAGTAAAGCAATACAGGTCATAGAAAGTTCTAAAGAAAAAACAGGTGAGTTTTTTCAGGCAGAAGTACCAGAAGTCTTTAAAAAAAAAAAAAATTTTAAAATCTAAAATTAGAGCATTCCCCATTATCATGGTTTTAGCCCGAAATGGCATGGTTCTGATGAGATGGATCTTACACTATTCACTTGGAACAAATTCAGCTAGTACTACATCTTTCAGAACCCCAGAAGAAACAACAGAAAGAAAAACATTCTAGGGATAAAAAATTGAAAACAATATTTACAAGCAGATAACGCCAAGAAATCACATCAATTTTCCATTAAAGGAAGAACCAAGTCATCTTTACATTTACAAACTTGCATGAAAATAGCAAACTTAATCTTTATCTTCTAACAAGGACCTACCTCTTCTCTGGGTGTTCTAAACAAGGGCTATCTGGACATCTTGGAGAAAAACTTTCAGTCGAAACTTGACTGTTCATCTGTATCCTATATTAAAACTTTGCCCTCTTCTAAATTCCTTAATATGAGTCTTGGCTGTGAAAAACCAGTAAGTTACAACACAACAACTTGTGACTACAAATTGTTTTCATCCTGTTGTGTATGTGTACCATAGGATTCCAGAGCACTTATCAGGAGCATGAGTGGCATACCTGACCATCTGATTAACCACAGAGATGCTGAGAGAGTTTCAGCACTTGACTGCCTCCAAAACAGATAAAATATATCTACAAAGATGCTCAGAAGAGAATGCAATAATGCTGAAGCCTTAACAGAGTGAGGTACAGGTAGGTTCCAGGTCTATCTTAGTAGATCACCCTTCATTCAGCAACACATAATGCTTCACAACAGAGACACACAGTGACTGAAACTTGTAGCAGGACTCACTCCTCCTATCAAGACACAATTTGTCTAGCACATGAGGTAGGTACAAGCACAGTCAGGAGAGATGTAACCACTACAGTCACTGGAGCGAAGATAAAACTTCTGTTAGCTGAGTTTCTATCTTAAAGTCAGTTGAGTAGGAGATTTAGATAACTGACAGGGAGGTTTATTGACAAATATGGAATTTTAACACCTAAATTTCTGTCTTTTACTCCTTAAGCATATCCCACACTTTGTGAATTGATGCTTTGCCTCAAATACATACAGCTATGAGATGCAGTACCTTCTAGACTGTTCCCAAGCAGTCTCAAAACATTTCTCATCCATGGGTAAATAAGCTAAGGCAGTGAACTATGCTGTAATGATATTAATAGCAAGCTGGGAGGAAAACGAGCATGAGAAACACACTATGATAAGGATGATGGTTGTACCATTTGCTCTACAGAATCTGATATGTTCCATTACTGTGAAAATCAGTTTTGTAGGCACAGGTTTGGTTCAAAGGAACTGTCAAAACCCCACTGTCATTCCCTCTAGGATGGAAGATTATCACTGATAAATTGTTCAGGGAAATCGCTGTAATAGATACGAGTGAGGTGTCAAAACATGCTACGTGTCTTGCAGAACAGGGCAAATCTCAAAAGAAATCCAGGCATAATTCTCAATACTCTCCAGTTCCATAAGACCTCATCCTATACACTTTATCTTCTCCCTCCACATCTCATTTAAAAACATAAGCTAAGGTGAGAGAATCACTACTGAGTTAATGACTCAGTTCTCCCTACTTGTGCAGGGGATAAGTCCTTTTTAAATTGCACTTTCAATGTTTTTTGGATGTACAGACTGCAGCATAAACTCAAACTGAGGAGTCCCAACACTTCTCAGACACGAGAAGTTGCCCATTACTTAGACATGTAGTCTGCCTTCAAGTCTTAGCTCATGCTGTTTTCATAAGCACAAGTAATCTTACAAGTCCATTCCTGATAAAATATTTAATTCTTATCAATTAAGAGCTATAACTGACAATCAAGTTTTTATTTTGTTTTATCTCAACTATTACTGCAATTTGTTCTTTGGCTCTGATATACACACTTATTCTGGTCACATGCAGTTTTAAAAGCAGCCAAAACAGTTTTCTTAGTTAGCTTACTGCTGTGTCACTGCTCTTTCTGCATCTTCCACCAGTTCCTGTTTACCATATGAACTATGGTAAGATCTTAACAAACAACAACATAGTCCTAGCCTTATTCATTACACCATATCCAAGTGTTGAGTCTCACTTTTAAGCAGCATAAAATATCCACATTCCATTTTACCTACTTCTAATGCTACCAAGTGCATATTTCTCATGGGGTTTTTTTGTTTACTAAGTCCTCTCAAAAAATATTTCCGTGGAATAAACTAGTTTTTCATTACTGATGTCTCTGACCAATATTAATCACACAAATGATAAAAGTTGCTTCTTTCTTACAGATTATAAAAGGGACACCTAACATTTACTTTTTCTTACAAAGCTCATTGTTACTTGAAGTAATGATTTGTAACTAACCAGAACTTCCGCAAAAACTTCTAAGTTGGGCATAACCATAAAAAAAATTATTAATATGCACAAAACTTACCTCATAGCTCCCCTTATGTACACTTAATATAAGTGAACGTAAAATTTTATTTCTACATTATTATTAAGACACTATTGAAAACTTTTTACAGATAGCAAATTTTGCGCCTGACCTAGATAACAAAGGCCACAACCGTGAATGAAAATTAGTTACATGCCTAAACAATGGAAGTCCTAAAGGGCTTTATGGTGGATACATTCTGTAAGTAGTTCCACATCTGGAATCATATTTCAGCCAAAATAATTCTAGCTACAGCTTTGACTATGGCTTGGTTTTGAAAGCCTGATCTGTCATGGGCAAAGGTATTTTAATTGCTTATAGATTCAGATAAACATTTTACAGCTCAGTAAGGGGAGGGGAAAAAAGTAGAAAAAAAAATCAATTACCCCCTGTATGTATACTTGCTTACTAGTGAGTTTCTCAAAGTACCAGCAGTAATCTGCAAAATGGTATCAACCTCAGCAACACACAGAGTGATGGCTCTTCAACATTTCCCCCACTCACAGGAAATTTTTTTTATCAGGCATCATTACTTAAGATGCCATTGGAATTATGTCCATTTCCGAGGTCACAGACACTGAGTACTCAAAGTTATACTACATAAAGTCCTTTGCTTTTCCATAGAACAAAAATCAGATAGCTGAATCCTCAATTTCAAAATAGCTGCCTTGTTACCAGTCAGAAACAAAGGAAAGACTGAAATAATTCAGATTCAGAGCACCACAAGCTTTCTTAACTAAGCCCTTAAGGCCTGATAGCAGCATTATGGCATCCATTAAGAACTCTATAAATTATTACTACGACTATCTAGGAGCATGGTTTAATGTCTCAATTTTCCTCTGGTGTTCATTGCAGTAGTGATCTGAACACGAGGTCTAGTCAAACAAAACCTAAAATTATGTCCATGTGGCTGATACACATCACATCCAGTGGCCTCTCCATGCCCCAGATCGACAGAAACACCACCCGCAGCAGCAAGGCAGCCCAGATATTTCAGGTGATTGCAAGAGCAAACATTTAGCATCCTACAGAACTCACTAAGCTTTCCTTTCTTAAAAGGCAGCATTTACAGTCTGAAACTTCACTAATGAGTCATTCAAATATGGATATTATGAGATCAAATATCATGGACATTACAGCACAAAGGCATTTATCAGCATAGCATGCTGAGTCAAGCTAGAAGGTCAAGAGTACCAAGAGTCCTATTGGGCTCCAACAGATACTGTGGTTTCAAGTTCGACAGCTGAGGCTGTTACCATCTCCAGGTACTCATTCCACTTCCCTGCTTAAGACAATGCCCTCCAAGGGACGGAAGATTCAATCTGTTCACTTGTTTCTCATGCCACACAGTAAGCCAAAAAGCCAGGTTAAATACCTCCAGACCTTCAATGCTCAAGTCCTCAAGATTGAGCAAAGAACCTCAACTGTACTAAAATAAGCCTATGATTAACTTAGAGAACATAAAGGGCTGGGGAAAAGGGGAAACAACAGACCACAATTATAAGAATTTCAATTGGAAAGTCATCCAATACTCAGTGTAAATCAGAAGAATGTGTAATTTCAAGCAAGCCATAAATCCCATGACACCCAGATCCTGTGAAGATATTTACCTCCAGTCTGCTTTCAACACACTATTTATACAGAAAAGCTGGGAGCTTAACGAGGTGAGTTTTACAACTGAGTGTAGCAGAAATTATAAGTGCATTCAACTGACAAGAAAAAAAAAATCAAAGTTATAGAAAAGCACACTGGATATCAATTTACACATGAATTCATGCAATATTTTTTATATTTAGAGGAAAGTCGATACTGGGTTTTTTTCTTCCTTAGCAGAGAAGCTGAACATATGCAACGTTGCCTGAAATTAACTGAGGCATTTCTACAAATCTGTACTTTTCAAAACATATCCTTTAGGGTCATACCTTCTGACATACACCTTAAGTTACTGTGACAGCATCTTATCTAACCCACACCAATGTAAATATTATCTACTTCCTGTTCAGTTGCTGCATCTTATGTTTTCCTCGCAGCAGTCAGTTTGATCAACAATACCATTTCAAAGTCCAGAGAGTTATGTAGAATCAGTATGACTACACGGATATCCTGCTTTAAGTCACAGTTTTAAATTCATGAAACACCCTCCATAGCTTTACAGCAACTGCCTAACAGTATTTTAGGTACTGGACACAATGCACCCGAATACTAATTGTTGTGAAAAATACAATTTTTAAAAAAGCAACTTCTTTTCTAATGAAAGAGTTTATATTTTCAAGCTTTCAAATAGTTCTTTGATACAGATAAGGAGTTTTAGTACAGTTTTACCTTACATGCAAGAAGGTATTCTGAAACCGAACTTACTGATATAGAAATAGGGAAATATGCAGTATTTGAGTACACGAACCTGTTCTTCAGACTAAGAAAAGTACAGACTAAACCCAAGGCAGGCCTAACACCGATACGAGCCTTCCTACAACTTCGTCCAACGCTGCTTTGTTGTTCCGCTGGTGCACCTGGGGTCCGTCCCAGCCTCGTCGAGCAATGGAACTTTTACCCCCTCGAACCCCGTGGGTGCTCCTTAGCGGTCGGTTCCCCTTGCAGCGCACGGGTCGGCTGCAGGGCAGCGGGAACCCCGCCGGCCCCCGGCAGCTCTATATGCCGACGGACAGTGAGGCGCGGAAGGACGGCGCTCACAGCGGTGCCCGAGGCCGTCTCGGAGCCACCCGGCTTCCAAGCGAGGGAGGCCGGGCCCGGCGCTCAGGGCCGGCAGCTCCGCCGGACCGGGCCGGTGAGGGGCCGCTGCTGCCGCCGCCGTTCCCCGCTCCCCGCCCTGCGCTGCGGGCGAGCCGGGCGGGCAGCGAGGCCTGCGAGGGCCGCCCCCCTCCCGGCGCCGGGACGGGGCAGTGGAGCAGGATGAAACTTCCACAGCCTCAACTTCCCAGCG
>VYXD01009083.1:57391-168009 GCA_013397195.1 Hylia prasina | reverse complement strand
CGCCGCGACCATGCGCCGTGCGGGGGGGAGGGGAGGGCGTCGCCTTCCGCGCCCGCCCCCTCGGTACCTGCGGGTCGGGCGGTGCCGGGCATGGGCAGCCAGCGGGGGCGAGAGGAGGAGAAGGGTGATCAGGGCGCGGAGAAGAAGAAAGACGAGAAGATGACGAAAAGGAGAAGCGGTCACCGCCGTAGAGCGGCCGCTGTCCCGGAGCCGTGGGAACCGCCGGAGCGCCGTGAGCGGCAGCGCCGCCCGCTGCTCCGGGCCCGTGGGGGAATCGCCCGGAGCGCGAAGGGGCCCCAACAACATCGGCTGAGCGCGGGGATGCGGGAACCAGCGTGTGCTGGAAGCCCTTCAGCTGTCAGTGGAACCCGGTGTAATTTGTAACCCAAAAGCGTTTTCTCGTTGTGTGGCAGAAAGGAAGCGTGTTGCCCCCGCAGGTCGCCCAGCCGGGGTGTCGCTGTGTGCAGACAGCGGGGAGGCCGGGCGGGGGTGTCACCCACCCCCGGCCAAACGCTGCCCGCCCCAGTCTGAGGTGAAACACCTCAAAATAGTAGTTATTTCACGCTCTCCAGGGGCCAGCTGCTGAGGAGAAATCACGCATACAATCAACAGCATTTTTCAGCCAGATTTCTCTTCCCCCTGCTTCTCTCCATGTGACAGCAACCAGCTGCGGTGAAGGTTGAAGACATTTCAAAACCCAAAGATCCAAAGCGCTGCTGCTTATTCTCAGGTTTCAGCTGCACAAAAGAAATGTGTTTCTCACGTGCAAAGGTGAAAAACATGTCAAAGTGAGCACCTTGCTAGTTTTCTGTGATTTTAGGTAAAGAGTGTGTCTCATCTGCTAAATTAATAGTTTGTGTGGAAGATGGTAGGTGAAAAATGGAAGGTCCCCCACTGTACATTGTAGAGTAGCACTGAGGAAGTAGAAGAGGAAACGAACCAGGGAAGACAGGAGAAAACCTGGGAACACAAGTCTTTGTATGATGCTGTACTGACTTGGCATCTTCCAAAAGATCAGGGGGGGACAAAATGGCAGCCCCTTCTGCTCTGCTAACAGGCCCTTCTGCCTGTAGTTAAGGTCTTGTTACTGTGCCCAAAAGTACAAGGAAGGGAAAATATGGAAGGAAATCCTGATTTTACACCATAAAAATAGTTTGAAATGCATGCACATGCAGGACTCCTCAATCTGCAGGTCTCTTGGAAGTGACTTGAGTCTTACTGTAAAAGTAAACCAGTAGGAACCAAGTGCTTCCCAAGTACTTCACAGCAATCCTAGGTTCTTCAGTTTTACACGCTTTCTGTAAAGTACACGCTTTCTGTGTAGGTATGTGTGTATTTTTAGTGGAATGGGAAATGCTTAAGGTGTAGAATATTGGCAGCATTTCTTTGATTGCAAATGTAAAAAGATAAAACACTTTGAAGCACTGTACAAGATGGTATTCTGTGGGATTATTTTTGTGGGTTTTATTTTTTTTGAGGTTTGTTTGTTTGGGTTTTTTTTTTTCATAAACCAAACAATTATTGTATAGCTTAAGCCATTTTGGGGAAATTTACATGCCTCCCTTGCAGGTGGTGTAAATAACAAAAAATATAGCACACCTTCAATGGGTATATGCTGGTACTGTCCTCATCTTCTCATCCCTTGTATTCCTTGATTATTTTTTCTTTCTAAAATCTTTTGATGTTTGTTCCTGTGTAGATCTTGCCATACTGCCTGGGTGTTACAGGTGATGCATTTTGCTTCATACTGTTCTTTTCAGACCAGCTGGCTGGTAGTTATTCTTAAGGGATTTTTAACCTTCAGGCTCTATTGTTAGGATTTTGTTTGCTTTTTTAATAATGGGAGGCAGGAAAGGGAAGAAAAGAGATCTATTTTCAGTCCCTGTGTTTCATTAATTATTCAAAAACTGTTTCTGTTTTTATATCATGGCTAAGCAGTGAGTCCCGAAGGGAAGGGGAAATACCAATAACTGTCGATACATCCAAGGAATTCACTGAAAAATAGATTTTTGTCTTTGATATATATGTTTGTAGTAATTTCAGAAAAAGCCTGCTGTTTCTGCATAAAACATGCAATTTGAAGCAAAGTTCTCTCCAGGAAAGCCACCAAGTAGAGTGGCTTCACCATTTTGAAGATGTAGGAGAGCTCTTGCTGGCTTAGGGCAATTACTGTTTGTTGGAGGCTCTGTTTTGAATTTCTCACTGCATTCCTTAGAGTTCAAATTGTGTTACCCATTGCTGATGTCTATGAGCTTCTTGGGAAGCTGCTCTTCTTCCATATTTTTCTATTTCAGGATACCAGCTCATAGCACCAAGGTACTGAAATACATTGGAAATTGTATAATGTGTATCAATATAAGTAAGTGTCACGATTTTAAAGATCTATATTATAAATATTTATTTAATAAATAGATTTTATTATCCTTGTCAGAGTTACCTTTGACAGAAAATTAAATTTTGTCTTTTAATGTGAACTTCTACAGTAATAGTTCATACTTGGAGTTTCACAGTTTAAATATTCACACAATTTCAGAAAGTAGCATTCTACAATTGAATATGGAGTAAGAATGTGAGGAAAACTTGCTACCTAAAGTTCATTTTTCTAGTGCTATGAATCATACCTTGAAGATTTTATTAATGACTGAACTATATAAGTGGAAAAAAAAAAAGAGTTATCAAAAGGATTTATTATTTTTTTAGTAGCATCACTGCATTTCCCAGGTCTTGATCTTGTCCCCATTCTGGTTTTACTCACAGTTTGGTTTTCTGGTTTTACTCACAGTTTGGTTTTCTGGTTTTCCAAACAAAGAGACAGTTGATTACGCCAAAGAACAAGCAAGGGCCATGGAGAATGTGCCTTTCCATGGGAAAAAAAAATCCTATAATCTCTTCCATCTCATGTTATTTGCAGTGACAAGTGGAATGGTCTGGGACAAGTGCAAACCTCGCTGCAGCGACCACAAGAGCATGGCTGGGGGAGATCAGGAGTGAGAGGATATGATTACTGTGACCACACAGGAGGGGTATGTCAACAGGACAGCCTGGGAATGAACAAAAGTGTAGCAAGCTGCCTTTCCCTCAATACACTTTTTGGCTGGGCCTCTAGAAAACAGCAGTCTGCTCACTGCAAAACCGCTTGTGGTAACTGAAAATGAGGAACTGTCTTTGTGGTTGGAAGTGGGTTTGCAGCTGTGAAGATAACAAGTTCCCTTTTTTGAGTAAATTATATTTTTCTCAACAGAGACCCTGTTGAAGAGGATTGGGTTTGCACTGTTACCGAATCAATGTCAAATAACATATTAGTTATTTTACTGATAATAGCCTCATTCCCCTCTACTCTCTGTGTTCTGGGCCTTTAAAAGTTGAGGAATTGCAGCCCTGAAAGGTACCTCCCAGAGGTAACTGAATCATCTATTAAGTATGGGGTCATTTGGGATTCAGTCAGTGCATTTCCTTTCTCAGAAATTTTGCATTATCTGTTTCAGATGAGAAATAGTCTGGAAGAAAGAGGATCAAACCTATGGTGTTTTATTTTCTCCATATTGAATTTGTATGCTGTAGGTTTCAGTAACAGAATGACATGGTTTAGCAACAAAAGTTGCCAAAGATGAAGGTTAAGTCTTATTTTAGTGGGTCACTAAAGCCTCTGCTGATTCCATGTGGATGTGGAAGCGTGTCAGTAGGAAGCAGCCTCCCCCTTGGTGGGCAGGCTGTGCAGCAGAGTGTCCTTGCCGCAAGAGTGAGCAGGCTGCAGCCTGAGAACCAGTGCTGTGGTACAATAAGGTCTTTCATTTCTTGCACAAATCCTGTCTTAGATGCCAGCTAGAACTTTTCCTGTAGTGCCCCACTGTATATGTAATTTGTTTGTATCTTTTCTAGCCCTTATTTTTGACATCAGACTGCTTACTTGAAGAAAAGTAATTTGTGCCCTTCCAGTTTACTCAACAAAGGATAAGGTTGTTTTTTTCTTTGGATATAAAACTCTACTTTCAAGTTATGGGGATATCTAGCTCTTTTCAAGAGCTCCTCAGCAATTCCTTTGTGGCCTGAAGCATCAGACTATATTGCTCTCCTTTACAAGACTGTGAGGAAGATGGACCAAAAACATGCTGGAATTTGAGGTGTCCTCTCTCTCCTCTTACTTATTGACCATTGCCTGCAGCAACTGTGCAACAGTTCCGTAGCTGCTCTGCAAATTTGAGGAAAATATTTTTCTTTCCCCAGCCCAGGTAGCATCTAGCCTTGCATTAGAGCTCATCTTCAAAATTGTATGGCACAGGGTTTGTTGAAACACTCTTTATTCTCTTTGCTTGGTTTGTAACTGAGCAAAGGTATGACTTCTTGAATTTTATACTCAGCAGTAACCATGACTGGAGTAAATACGTTAATCTTGTTTTATTTGCAAGTATTAAAGGGAATATTTATTTCTTCCTATAGGTTTCCTGACAATTTTTTAATTCAGTGTAATGAAATCCCCCTTCAGCTATTAGTCAGCCACCATGGAGCTCAAGAACTTCACCAGTTAAAAGCAAAAGAGAAACATGTTTTTTCCTTACTGTGATCTGCAAATCTGTTGTTAGAGCACATTTCCTTAACAACAAAAATCTTGCTCTGGCTTTGAAGCGTCAGTTCTTATTTGCAGCGTGACTGACCTCCCACCCTGATCAGCATGGTTCTGACCAGGAAGCCTGGTCTTTGCTGAGAGAAGGGAAGCACAGGCAAGTGCATTCAAAATCCACCCTTTTTACTCTAAGTGCTAAGAACAAAGTACATACTTGCCCTCTAAAATCTGCCTTGAGGTCAATAGTTTGCTCTCAATAGGTCAATGAGCAACTGGGAAATATGTAATGCAACTCAGCAACAATTGCTTTTTGGATGCATGACTTAATAACTTTTATATAGTTTTTATTTTTTTTTAATTTTCTTTTTTTTTCTTTAATTCTCTATCTGTTAATTCTCTATTAACATCCTTAAGAAATAGGCATGAACTACACCTTTGTTCTCCATTGAGGTGGTGCTGTGGCTCACACCAGCAGATCCTTACTGCAGCTCTGTGGTGTGTCAGGGCTGGCCATGTCCTGGCAGTCCTGCTCTGCTGCTCTCCCGGAGGCCAAAGACTGTGATCCTGTCAAAGGGCAGATTTGGGTCCAGACCTGGGGCTTCTCTGTTGCGTCATACTGTCTCTGGTGCTTCTTTAATTGTTTTGCTTCTGTTCAGGTTTTGCCAGTGGATGAAAATATTTGTGGGGGAGGGGGAAAAGAGAGAGCAGTCTATGCATCAGTGTTCTTGCAGGTGTATGGCTCCACCTCATAAAGCAGGATTGAGAACATGCATATCTTGATCAGCCTGATTTTTGTGTTTGGGGAGGTTACTTATGTAAGCTGCAGGCCAATAGGGCAACTGGTACAGTGAATTATATTGTTTTTATAGGAAGAAGAGAATATACTTTAAAAAATCTAAAAGCTTAGCAAATGTATGCTGTAGAAGTTTTGACATATATAAAACAAAATTGAACATGCTTTAAACTGGCTTGAGAAGATGGATGAAAACTATCAATTTATTTCTTTTTCAAAACTCCTATATTACTTAGTGCATATGATCCATCAGTAAGAAAATCTGTAGTCTGTGTAGTTGTTTCACCTCTGAGAGAATTAAGTCTAAAGTACTTCTTTGGTTTTTATTGCGTTCTAGTAAGTAAAGACAGTTAAATTTCCTTAAGACCTTAGGAATATGTGGAATTTAGCACAGACAGCCAAGT
Source organism: Hylia prasina (assembly GCA_013397195.1). Taxonomy (NCBI): domain Eukaryota; kingdom Metazoa; phylum Chordata; class Aves; order Passeriformes; family Sylviidae; genus Hylia; species Hylia prasina. Next base: position 162,251 of record VYXD01009083.1, on the reverse strand, counting down.
TATTTTAATTGGTACGTTCCTGGCTACCCTATTATTACTTTCAATTAAGGACTCTTCCCATGGTATGTTAGGATGGCACATACAAATTATGTCAGTGCTTTATGTGGATATCTAATTCACTCATGCTCACCAACTCTACCTGAAGAAGTTGTCCAATAAGAACATACCTACCTGGCTTTTTCTTTTTATAACTAAAATCCTGGTATATGTGTAGCATAGCATTGCTTGAAGCCCTGTATAGTTTTGGTGCCTTTTAAGTGCATGTGAGAACCCAGTGGCTGATCTGGGGAGGACTTGTTGAACTTGGAGAACATCCACAGCAGTCCCCTCCTAAAACTAACCAGCCTTTGATGAATACTGATTCTGTGTGCTAGAGCCTGAAGTAGTGAAATTTAGTTATGTTTCTGTTCTTTGTGACCAAGAAATTTTGGAAGATGTGTAACTTTTTTANTATATATATATAAAAAATAGCTTCAGACCTGCCATTTGGAAATGAAATGTAGATTTGGTTTTGTAGTGTTTGTTGCTACAGCATAACATGTGATGCTGACCTGTTTTGTCTGGTTAGCCTTCTTGACCTTGAATTTTCTCATATCTATTTAAAAGATGAAACCCAGCATTTTTATTTAAAATACTGCCACAATAATTGAAGTACAGCGAGTTGCTGTTCAATAACTAGAAACCTACAGCACAGCTAATAAGGCTTTCTGAGAACATACTTGCTACTGCTGTAGCAGCTCTTTCACAGAGGTCATGGCGGGGAGCCAGAGGAGGTTGGTACACAGCTAGGCAACCAGAAAAGAACAAGTTTGTCAGCATGTACAGCTGATTAACATGAGGATAATTTTCCATAAGCATAGCCTGCAGTATTTGCTTAAGGTGGGGGGGTTTAATTTTTCACTAAACTTCCTAAAAGCTGAGCCATTTTTAGCTATGGTGGAAAGGAGTTTGTTCAATTCAAATGGAATAAGGCGCCATAAGATTTTTATGCTATTTTAACTCTGCCTACACATTGTGGTAGGCTGAGGTGTATTTCATATATAGGCAATATAAGGTTATTCCCATGAAGATACAATTATTTTTGATAGGTGGTTTTATTTCTACTAGTTAGAGTGATCAGAACAACAAAACATGAGAAACAATCAGTGACAAAAGAGGCAACCTTTAGTTCTCCTGCTTGTGAATGTCATCCAGATTGCCAACATATAACAGGAAATAAATTAGCTAGGTGGCTTATTGTTATAAATGTTACATAAATCTGTGGGAATATAAATGGTCTTCTAAGTTTTATGGTGTTCTGTAACGCAGAATCTCTGTTGAAGTATAACTGAATCACAGTTCCAATCTCCAAAGCAGGTTTAGGTGGATTCGCACTGAATCCATACTTCTCCTTTCTCCTGCTCTCTCCATGTGCAAGGTCAAGGCTGAAAAGAGAATATTATCCAGGTCTGTGTCATGCAGAGCCTTCCTTCAAACTGAAAAAACCCATTTTTTTGCCTAAGGAATGGGTATAAAGCAGATGGGCTAAAATAAATGCACAAACTCTAAACTTTCAAAAGAGAAGACAAAAATCAATTCTTATTTACACTGTTGGGTTTTTTAAAAAATGAACTAATAACTCACTCAATTCTTAATATTTTTCTTGAATATACAGGATATTTGCCAGAGTCTATAACCATGTGAGATTTATTTCAAATATGATGCAACCCATAACCTGCATTCTGCTCAGTTTTGCAGTAGGAACTGTCTTTATCCATTATTTATTGTGTTCAAATATGAAGAGGATCAGAACATTAGACAGAAAGAGCACAGTGACTTTGAGGATGAGCTGTAGAAATGAGAGGAAACTGAGTAGTAAAAACAGCAGTGCTTAAGTGTCTGGATTGAGAATGACTGAAGGGGAGATCCAGAAGTGGTTGGAAGTTGTCCTGGCAATGTGACCTTGGAAGAGGTGAATGTAGGTCCCTGCGGCTTCTGTGGGAGATTCCCACTAAAGCCAGGAAAGCATTAGTGCCATTGTGCAAGGCCCTAAAGCACCTTATCAGGAATAATGTGCATGATTCTCTCTGTCCATTTCCTAGAAGTGAATTTAGGTGGAACAGGTTCAGAGGACAGGTAGCATGTCTGGGAGAATAGGAAAGGGGAAATGAGATATCATGGCAAACCAAAATTACAGAAAGACGGAAGAAAAGATATAAAAGTTTAGGTATAGAATGCTTCCTGATCAAGGAATAGGTATAGTTTCTGTTAACTTGATAGGATTTCTGTTCCTACATGTAATTTCTTAACAATCAACACTGACTGCACTGTCATTTTTCAGGTGGTGAGGGACTTTATGAGCAACAGGGAGGAAATACTTTTTTTTTAAGTAAAAGATGATGTTAGTTCCAGAAAACATGTTTATAAATTAGTAACAGATACATTTCTAGAGACATTTACAGATTCCTAATTCTGAGGACAGTCTGTAACATGTCTCCAGCAGAATTATGTGAGGACAAAAAGATTTTACTGCTTTAAAGCTGGAGCTCAAGACAAAGTGATTCTCTACAGTGTTGCTTTTAACACCAAAGGACAGGACTCAGTTTAGAAAAATCCCTTTAGTTTTTCTGTTCATCTTTGTCTTTTAGATATCTTGCCATCTAAAAAGTAATAATAAACCAGATCACTGCTATGGAAGGAATTTAAAATCCTTCTGTCTGAAGTTGTCTAAAACTAATATTGATTTGGGGAGGCTGTTGAAGGGCAGTAGCGTCTAAACAAATCTGTCAAATATTAATTTAAGTCTCTGTTTAGTCTACAGCGGTGAAATTGCTCTGAATAGAAAATACATGATAAAATATGTGTAATGGGTCTTGTCAAAAAGCTTTTTTATTCTATTTCACATTTTCCAATAACAGACAATCTCCACTGCATTTAATAAAAAGTAATGAAACTTCTGAAGCCAGAACTGATTGCTGGTTAATTTAAAGGAAAGTTTATTACCTCTCTTTGCAGTATACTGCTCATTCTCTGCATCTAGAAGTCAGTGGTTAAATAAAGTCTCTCTGGGAGGAATTTTCCACGGTGAGTCATAAGCATTGGATTGACAACCTTTATAGAAATTTAAATGCAATCCTATTAAACAATACACTTCTATAAATGCTGAGGGGTGAATTTCTTCCACTGGGTGCGGAGGCACTAAGGTTCAGTATCTGAGAGAATGGCTTGTAGAGAGTTTATGTAGCTATGAGAAGCCATCTGCCTGGCTGGAACACCTGTAGTATCCCATCAGGAGGACAGGATATCTAATGGTATAGAGCCCATCAGCCAGCAGCAATTATCTAAATGGTGTTTGCCCACAGGAATAAAGCAATGGCCACATAAATAAAAAATAGTTTGGTTTCTTTCAATATCACATTAGAGCTGGATATTGCTCTTGCAAACATCACTTGAAACAAGTATTTCAGTAAAATGAAAATAACTATCACAATACTTTCTGTATTTTGAATGTACAAAATTTAGAAAAGTCCTCTAAACTTAGTTTGTGATTTCATCAACTTTGTCTCCCATAACTATCAGTTTGGCTTAATTTTGAGTTTTCCCCTATAAGCTCTGGGTGACCTATAAATGAAAAATGTAAATGTGTGCAAAATTATTAAAAATTTCAAACTGCTCCTGTCACACACACACACACACACACACAAAAAAAAAAAAAAAAAAAAAAAAAAAAAAAAAAAAACACCANACCCAACACAAAAAAAACAAAAAAAAAAAAAAAAAAAAGCATAGGGGAAATTACTGTTTCCTGTATTTAAAATAGTTGGCAAATATAGTGCCAGTCCACCCACTTGGGATGCTGAGCATACACGTGAAGGAGAAAACTAGAGAGATCACAGATGATGATGCATAGGAAGAATGCTGAGAAGAGGATATGTGAAAGTGCTGGACAGCATTCTGGGACAACCAAGAAGGCATCACCAGCATATATTTGGGGAATACATAACATCCCTGTTCTGACTGAATCCAAGCACTCAGAAATGCCAGTGTGTGACCACGATTTTGTGAAGCTGCCCCTGGTTGTGGGTTGGGCTTATGGTGAAGATTTTGGACATGGTCACTTCTTGGTGTTGGCCATTCCCAAGCAGTTTGCAAAGTCTACACAGCTACATGAGCTTAAACACCACCGCTCCCAGTATAATCCCTTCTGACATCAGGTCAGGCACCTGGTGCTGTGCAAGTTATTTCTTGTTTTCACCCTTCTGCTATCACACCCTCTAGATCACTTCAGATCTGGCACTGGAAGTGGCTTCCTGGGGGAGGGCATTGCAAGGTGATTGCAAGCAACATGAGTGGACACAAACCCCATGCAGCTCAGCACTGTGCTTCTCAGAAGACAGGAGTGCCAAAAGAGAAATGCAGTGAGGCCCTGCCACTGTTCGAGTGTTACTATTAACATTTTCTGTCTTGTAGCAATAATTTTTCTCAACATCCACTTTTACATGTTATTTCTTGTTTGTTAAAGCAGATTATTTTTTACTGCCAATGATCGACTGCTCTAACTTTCTCTTCTCCCTCAAAAACAGCTACTAATAAATCATCAAAGTTTGTGCTTTGCTGTACATATGTTTTTCTCTTGGTAAAACTGAATAGCTAAAGTTATGCCAAAAGTTTGAACAAGCAAACGAACAAAACCCAGTAAAGAATCTACACAAGTGAGTTGTGTTTCAACGCATTCTTCTGAGCCAGCAGAGATTTAAAGTATTTGGAAACAAAACAATCCCTTAACCAATGGAGTCCATAAAATTAATCAGCCATAATATACTCCCTAAGATTAGCAGTGATTTCCCACCAGCCATAACCTCTCTCCCTCCAGCAAAACAGGCACTTTACAGGTCTGTATCATTCCATGTCTCATGCCAGCCCACAATGCAGAGAGCAGCACAGGTGGAGCTGGTTTCATTAAAATTGCCATGTATTGCAAAGATGGGAGCGTTCATGCAAGTATGTGGATGTATGTATTTTATGTATATATGTATGTATTATTTGTACATATGTAATCACTGGGTTTTTTTGTCCTGCACTTCTATTCTGACAAGGATGCATCCTGTCCACTTGGGTAAAGGAGAACTCTCATGAGAGAAGAACCACTTACTTTCAACAATCTTGTAGAGCATTACTTGTCTTTGGCCTTTGGAAAACCTCCCACTCTCAAAGTCCTGATGTGTTTGCGAGTTTTGTAAGCAGTTGGCCTATAAATGTAAATTGCTTCCTATGAAGCAATTTATTCATTTGCAATCAACCAAAGAGATCTGCAGTGGGTGCATGTTGATTTCAACAGATATATGAGACTTCAAAGGCACTGCAAACATGACTGGTTCTCCAGTTGTAGTCTTACCTGCAGTGAGGTAGATGATGTTTTTACTAAGAAAAGGTGTGGGAATATTTCCAGACCCGAAAACAGCCATAGCTCAGTAGGCAACTCTTCTGTATTCTCTTTTCAGGCACTGCTGACTTAATATTCTAAATTATTCCATGAAATATCTTTTTAGTTTGTTAGCAAGAAGACCTCTGCATCTCTTGAGTTTAATTACAGACAGTGAAGGTACAGAGACTTGACCATCAGGATTAAGATTTTTTAAATGTATGATTATTAAATAAAGAAATTTCAAATTAATCTGCTTTGTGTAATATTTTTATCATAATGTTAACAAAATCTTTCTTGATTGATAAATATTGATGAAAGTAAATCTGGGTAAGTCTTCTGAGGGCTTGCCTTTCATAATATGTTTGTTTCCAGTGTTTCTAGTGGTCTCTCACTTTGCCCCAATAAAAATACTGAAAAAGAGAAACTATAATAAGGTGTTGTTCATTCTAGTACAGTTCATCAAGGAAGTGCAGAGAAAATGACAATTAGCATGGCAATCAGTATACCAGCTGATGGTGGCAATGCTTTCTGCAATTACAAACGTGGCTCTGGGTTCTCTCAGGCTCTCTCAAAATTTTGTTCAAGTTGATGAGGCAAAGTTTAATGTTCAGAAGATTTTCCACTGAACTTATGCCCTTGTCTTAATTCTGTGAGGATGGGATGCCAGTGGCAGGAGGAGAGATTTGGGCAAAGGCATCACACTTTCTGTCAGGCCCAGGATAGTGCAGGAATAGTTTCTAATCTTGGTGACATTTTCTACCGAAGAAGCACAGCGGGAGATAAAAAGGTGGGTGGAGTGGCTGGCATTTAGATGAGCCAGACTGCTTCTAACATCAAAAGAGTTTTTCAATTCAATAATTGGCCAAAGGGTCAACCAGATTCTTGTCTTGCCTAAGGCAGTATTTTCATAATGGTGTGGGTCTGTGCAATAGCATACAAACATGGAACCAAGGGAGCTTAGGCAAACTCCTTAACTCTTAGAGGGCTTTGTGTTGGGCTAGGAATTGTCATTTCCTTTAACACTGGACATGTAATGACACAGCTTATCTTCCCAAATTATGTTTATTGTGCAGTTCTGGTATCTTTTCTCATTGGTTGAATAATTGGGCTGGTTTGCAATAAACACTTTTAATCTGTGTTGCCTACTTTCTAGGTAATTATGGTCTTGCTAAATAAGTTTTTATGGCAGCATTTTCTTATGATTTGCCTTTACAACTTTATACATATATAGATATGTATATCTGTATATCTATATGTATATCTCTTTATATTCTTTTCCTACCTCATTTTTAAGTGGTGCCATTGTATTTCAGTGAATAAAAAGAACATTTATTGTTACTTCACACATTAACCTTTGTTAATGCCACTTTCTACATATATTTAGCAAAGGCAAAATTAACAGAAAGTGCCTCTAAATGTAAAGCAATTGGTGCTATAATATATAGTTCCTCCTGTAGGTTCACCACAGAGGATAATGCCAACCTCCTGACACAGCATGTGTAGTCAGCTATTTTATTATATTAAGCTATTTTAATGGCTCTTAATTTGTTGTTGGTTTTTATTTTATTTTATTTTATTTTTAGTGGTTGTTCTTGAAATATGTAGTTAAGATTCTGTATTTAAAGTCATTTGGACTTCTGAATTAAATATCATCCACAGAGCTCAAAAATGTTGATAATGTTATTTCTGGGAGGCACAAGGGGTAGGATTCATTTGACTGTGTGCAGATCACTGCAGGAGTCATCTGCACCTATGCTAATCACATCATTTTCCGTTTATAAGCAAAGAAAAGAAATAAGTATGAGTCAGCTGATCTACTTCTGATATCTGGTACAGGATGAGATGAACTGCATCCTAAAAGCAACACTTACTCCCTAGAGACTTCAGAACAAGCTTTGGTGACCAGTTCAGGTATAGACATTTGCACTGGTGATTATCTAAAGAGAGGTGAATCCCACCGAGGTGACTGACAGTAATTATGAGCCTGTGTTTAAACAAGCTTGAGCACTACACATTTACTCTTGGCTGTACAGCTGTTTGCATACTAAGCAATCTGGTAATACTCTGCTTCCACAATTGCCTTTTTTTTTTACTATCTTTACAGCAGATTGCTGACAATTCTGGCTAGTCCTTTAAAAGAAGAAATTTAGGTATTAAAAAAAAAAATTCTGCAGCTTGTAAGTTCTAGGAGTGAAGGCAGGGGTATCAGTTTTTAAGTAAATTGCTGTATAGCTATATTATTAGGTTTAAACTTGCAGTAACTTTACTAATGGTCCTGAAAACTCATGAGTAAAGGCAAACCCACACATTATGCTTAAATCTAGTTTGGATAATTTAATTGAGGCTTAAATTTTAGGCTTAAATATGTAAACAGATCTTCTGCATGTGGATTTGAAGAATTTTGACTCACTTCTTGGAGTAAGACATTGCCACTGCAAATGTAGGCATTATTTTCTTGATGAACATGCTTTAGCTAACTTTTTTTTTTTTTTTAATTTTACAGAGCTGACCTCAAAAGAATTTTTCAAAAATCTTTCTATGACATTAGCCAGCATGTCAGAAATCTGTGTTGCATGGTAGGTAATCATAATATGGCTCGTTTTTTGCTTAATAGATCTCAATTTTGTGCTAAAATTTTCTGAAACAATGATTAGTTTTTAGAATCAAAGGGGGCTGCTCTGTAGATTTATGAGAACCTAAAAAGAAAAGAGGGGGGAAATGAAAGAAAAGTGAAAAACAACTTCATTTGCTAAAGAAAGTACACTTTCATTTTCACCCACAAGATGGTGCCACTTCCTCAATTTAAACTATAATTTTGTTTTGAAAAAGGTATAAAAATTACATTTACCAAATTAATCCCAATGGAAAGAGTGAAGGAGCAGAGGAGTCCTACTAGTGCCTTTAAAATAACATTTAAATGGCATTTAAATGACACATGGTCCTTGTGCTGGCCCTCTGCAGAAGGCTAGGATATATCCTGCCTGAATTCAGGGACATATTTGCTAATTCACATGACAGAAATAGTCTTTTAGTGCATATGGTCACTTCCAGCTCTTCAGCAAGTCATGGTGCTCCATCTGAGTGGGTTTCTCTTTCTTTCTGTGTAGCACAAAAACAATTGTTTAGCAAATTTCAAAGCTTTCTATCTGAGGAAGTGTACTGAAGATTGGTGAGCTGCACAAAATACAACTGAAATTTGAGAAGAGTGGGGCTGCCGGTGTGTGGCTGAGAACTCATTTGACTCATTCACAATATTCTTTTTAGAGCCGTTTCAGAAGAAGACCTTTTGGGATACTAACCATGTTTTTTTTTTCTTTTCACCTTATATGGGTGAAAACCTGAAAGAAAAAAACCCCTATGGTTTGTGCAGCACTTTGTCTATAAAATTATCTTGAAGTCAGATTCTGAAAGAGTAGGAAATGACAAAAGAGGAAGTCTTTTGGCAGCTGTCTGTCCCCATGTTTGGCTCCATTTTGCTCATCCCTGCTGGTCCCTCTGGCGAGTTTGCCCTGACCTTCTCCAGGAATCTTCTACTTGCTTCCCTGGTTGTTTGCCCTGCTTCCCCTCACATTCATTTGATAGCTGCTTCCTCTGTGGTCACCCCCAAAAAGTACAGGGTAACAAAAGAGCATGGAGTGTCTCCCTGCTTTTACTTGGGGTTCAAGTACCCCAAAAATGGGGTGTAATGATGCAAAAATGTTGGACAAACTTGACCATGTGCATACTAGTACAACACATGATGAGACTATGTTGTAGTTTACTAAGAATAGAGGTGGAACACGTTTTATGAAGGAAATCCTAGTCTGTATTTAAGGTGGAAAAATCAACCTTTCACTCAAATGAGTTGTGTGAGTGATTCCTACTGAAAGTCAAAACACGTAGCCTCCTACGTCTCTCAGGTAGTCTTGTGAGGCTTATTTGAGAGTGTAACCCAAAACTGCTTTCCTTCACATACATAGGAACAGCAGTGTGAATATCTGAAATGCTTTGAAGCATTTTTATTGCCCAACAAACTCTTCTGAAATGTAGAAACCCTAATTTAGGCAGCCCGGTGACAAAGCATGAATGCACCTCCGACCCAGGAAGGAAGTCATTGTCTCAAGGTAGTTCCACACTCCCACCCCGGCCAGGTGATACAGTGTCATCCATGTGGTAACCCCAGGTTCTGGAGGAAACAAGTTATTCACCACCTGGGGCATGTCACCCTCCCAGTGGGTGTCAGAAGAAATCCTGCAACTCTGATTGCAAAAGTGTGGGATTCTGTGTGACTCACAGAAAGCTGATGACTCCGTGCCTCATTTGTTTAGGCAAGCTGCGAGCCCAAGGATGTGTCCCAGCCTACATCATGCAGGTTGTTGCTCCTGTTCCTTATGGGAGTTCCCCACATGCATATGCTCCTGTGCTTGAAAAACAAAAATTATTTAAAAGATGAGACATGACATTTTATGGGAAATTACTGTACTATTTCCTTGAAATCTGGAGTTGATCTTATGTGGCAAGGCCCTTGGATTTTACTAGTTATGTAAGAAGTAAAATTGCATTTTTTTACTAAAATGGCAACAAAGGGAAGGTAAATAGAGGGAAGGGAGAAAGAGAACGGAAAAAACTTTGAAATTAAGATTTTTAAGAGAGTGTTTAATTGAGTTTAATTTGAGTTAAAGCTTATTAAAAACCTCAGTACACCATATTTCTAAATAGTTCTATTTTATAATGCCATATTTTTTTATATTATAACATCTTTTAGAGGAAATAACCTCTCTTGATATTCTTTAAAGTCATAATTAATGCTTCTTCTGTGAAAAAAAAAGTATTACTTTGAGGCATTTTCTTTTGTATTTCACAGTTAAAATTGAATCATACTTCCTTGTAAATCAAAATAAACCCCTCTGTTAGGAAGGGAGAGGAGGAAGGCATAGCAGAGGCAGGAAAATATAGCTTCTGTATCCAGATAGCTTTTGGAGCACATGATCTAAACTGTGATCTTCAAACCAGGAAACACATTTGCATTTTTGCTCTTATTTTCCTCTCTACAATTCATGNTTTTTTTTTTTTCCCTTTTTAATCTAGATCTTATTGTTTGGGACAAGTTTTTATCTTGCAGCACTAGGCTAAATGTAGCAGCATTAGGGTGATGTGCCTGGTGAAGATGGAATCTCAGGGCAGAAAGCAGAAAGGATTGGAAAAAAATACTGCAAAGAGGGAAAAGAAGCTGGAGAGGAAGTTCATACATTAGAAGGATGGTTATTAGAAAGGCCTGTGTCAGAGACTTGGGGTGGCATTTTCCACTGATTGCTGCTGCTTCTTTGGAGCAAAGGGCTGCTGAGCCCGTGCCCTGCCTACACAGCACCCCCAGGCTGCCAGAGCGTCACCTGTGCTCTCTCTTGTAGGGTGCTGTAACAAAGGCGTGCAGGGACACTAACTTTTTTGTGCTGTTCTCTGTTCCTCCATCCCTTTCTCATCTTCAGCACTTTTTAGAACCCTTCCTCTTTCAGTTCTCCTGCCCAGAGAGCTTTTAAAAGGCCAGCAGGCATGACCAAAGTGAACACTTCTGCAAATATCTGTATTTATGATATTTCTACTAGCTGACAAACAAGTTTTTGGAAAAATTTCATGAATGTGAATGCTCAACAAAGAAAAGGATGGAATAGTTTCAAAACCACAAAATTCTTGATTTTATCAGTAGCTTACTGTTACCCTGTCTACTTACCCAAGTTTTGGTTAACAGCACAGACTAGAAAATGAGTCTAAAGTGTGAGGTGTTTTTTTGTGTACAGTGCATTTCTGACTGCCACTTGTGTATGCACACACACACAGAAAAGCAAACTTATTCCTCACAAAAATTTTTTCTCAACTGCTGTCTTATTATTTCCTATTAACATTCCAAAGCACTTATTGTTGCAGTTAAAAATCTTCTATTTCACATCCAAGAAATAACTTGATCTCCTGAGGTTTTTTAATGATCCCGCTTGCTTCCTTATCATGTGAGAAAATAAATGAAAATTAATGAGATGTGACTTAGCCACAGGCCTCAGCTTCTGCTTTCTGGCTATACAGTAGAAACAGAAGGAAGTTGCCATGCAGAAGTATGTGGGTAGTCATGGCTGTCCTTTAGCTTCCTCTTTAGTCAATATAAATTGACATTTTTTTTTCTCCTTATTCATTTATCTCCTGCTGTTGCCTGAAAGTACCGTCAGTCGCACAGGCCTATGAGTCAGCCACCTCTCTGCATGAAGCTGAACAATAAATTCCATTTCTTCCTCCTTACACTTTAAATATAGCTTCGTTCCTCTGTTCCACTGGGGCAAGGTCTGTTATTTATTCTCTTCCTGTGCGATTGGGTTACCACCTCCCTTTGGTGTGACAAGGAAAATTAATCTGCGTACATAAAAAGAGTGAATCCACACAACTTTTTCTAAGCCAGTGCCAAAATAATGGCAATATCACAGAAAAAAAAATAATGAGGAAGAGTTCTTTGAGTAAAGTGTCTCTTCAGACATCAGTGTCTCAGACCTGGTAACTTGAATCTTCAAACTCCATGTTTCTGTTTGAGTGATGCCCAAAGAGCAGGGACATCAAGATCTGATTTTCTTAGAGCTGTTAATAATGCATTAATTTCTTCAAAACTGTGTTCTGAGAATGATAGTCTTATAAATGTTTGCAGGCTTTGAGGTTTAAACACATCTATCTTTTATTGTAAATGACCATCACCAGAGTAAGATCCCTGAGTGCAAAGGCCCAACATGCCAAATGTGTTCTCAGGAGCTCCTTGTAAGGATACCTAAAAACTAAGGTTGGCCAAACCACTGGGTGGATCCAGAGAATGTTACTGAAGGGTAGGATATTTACATTTATCTGTAGAATTAAACATTTGTGGAAATGCAGAGGCATTGATGTAAGAGGCTCAGTCTTAACTGAATTTTTTTGTTCTTTAGAAAACATAAGGAAAGTGAAGGGGGGTTGTCTTGAATTTCTCATGATTAGTATTAGGCTAGGAGTAAGCATCAGATGTTCCTTGGGCAGAACCTCTAACGACATTGCAAAATTTCCATGTAACACTATTGAACCCCTGATCTTTCTTCCAATGAAGTGAGATTGCCAGCCCAAACTTAACATTGGTGTTGGCTGATTTGTAACTGCCTTGGTATACACAGGTCTGACCTTTTTTCACCCTAAAGCTGTGCACGCCCACTGTCCTTTCCTGTGTGCCAGGCACAAGTGCCACTCACATGTAGGTTGTACAGATGTTTTTCAGAGACACTTCTATGTGAAAGAGTTTGTATATATATATATATATACACACATATATATTTGTATGTATGTGTGCTTTGGAATCTGGGGGTTGTGTTGGCAGTTGCCTCCAAACAAAATACGTGGGGTATGTTGGATTTGGTCCTGCAGGTTGAGGGAGGTGAATATGACTCTGGGTTGGAGGCTGGGTGCTGGCAACAGGGACTAAGCACTTTTCTGGCAGAGGTGACCTGAGCATCCTTAGCTTCAGCCAGACTTCACCAAAAGCCTGTCACAACAGGTTCCCCAAAAAGTGGTGATAAGTTGGTGGTAAGTGTGGACAAAAATGTGGCTAACAATTGGTACCAGCACCCCAAACCTGTCCCTGTCCAAACAGAAAACTGGGAGAGGCAGCTAATTCTGTCTCGTGGTTAGCTAGATAGGTTCAGGGTGTGTTTTAGTTGTAGGTTATCTAGCCATAAAATCAAACTATTAAACATATTATTAAAAAACAAGACTCCAGAAGAATGGTAATAGTAAAATAGTAAAATGGAAAGAAATACTTAAAGATTAAACATATAACAATGATAGACTTATTTAAAAGAAGAGAGCAATAAGTATAAAGGAAAATACAATAGGACATACTGTTAAACATAGAGAAAAAGACAGAATGTCTTTTTCCACTTTTTTGGAGTCTGCAGGTGGTGTAACTAAGTTAAGAATTATTCATAATTCCAAAATAATGGGTTTTTTCCTCTTTTGTACTATTATCTTATACAACTATACTTTATGTCTGGTAAGGTTGTCTTTCTACTCATATCTGGTGGAATCTTGTTTTTTTCTTCTGGAAAATATTGGTTTTTTTAAAAAAATTTAAAAATTTAATTTTTAAAAAAAATTTAAACATATTATTAAAAACATAAAATCAAACTATCTATTATTTATGATTAATTGTGTTCAGAAAGGGAAGAGAGGAACCTAATCCTTTAACCCTTGAAGGGATAGATTTATAAAAGTTATAAGGGTGTAAAATGCGGTTAACAATTTAATACTTTCAAAATTAGCAAACCTGGTTCAGTACCATCAGTCTTATGCCCAGTGATAACCAAATGTCTCACTGCACTGAAATTGCCAATAAATAAGAATGAAGTGCTTGAATATTTTTACAGATATGGACCCTTATTCCTATGAGGCCCAATCAGCTCAACTGCTTTTAACAGCATCAGTAAGTGCCTGTTTGCATTTTTAGGCAATGATGCGACTTGGAAATCTGATTAGCCCTCTTACTTCACATGAACTTTAAATAAAGCAGATTCAGGAACAAAAGTCAGTTCTAGATATATGTATGAGCTTGAAATGAAACCCACAGTCCACAGGTCTAATTAATCTGACAACACTTATTTTAGAAATGGCTGTTAAAAGTCAGAGCAATGCTAAATTATTCCCATGCTCCTAGCTATGAAGCAAAACAAGTTATTCTGTAGGCAATGTTGAATTTTTTTTCCTAAAAATCTTAAAAGTAATTTTGTTATTAAATGCATATTCTGGATAGAATTGTCATTACCCCAGTTGAATTATGTCTGAGTTTTTTAGAAACCTTTATTTTTCCAAATGCATTTGTGACATGGCACAAAACCTGGGTTTTAATATGTATTAGGACTTGGTCTTTTTGTTAAAATCTGTAAACACTGATGTTAATAACCACTTGGTAATTAATTAGAAAATATGCATTCTAATTATTTTGTCAATAGTTTGAAAAAAAACCCCAAATCAGATCAGTTTTGTATTTGAGAACATATTACATTTTATTCAAGTAGAAACCCACATACCTATTGGGATTTCCTGAGGCATTTCTTCCTTGATACATTGGAAGCAGAATTACATTGATCAGGAATAAAATTGTAAATAAAAATATTATTCATAGATACATAAGAAGCTGGAGACAGCTGAGCTTTCTCTCCACCGCTAAACAAATGCTGCTTTACATAAAATATAGCACTCTCTCTTAAATTCCTCCCACTACAAAGAACTTGGTTTCATTTCTAATTCAAATAAAACCAAAGCATAAGTGTCTCTCTTTTTATCCCAATTTGTCTCCTTATAGTTCCCCCTTGTCTGATGCAGCCCATCATTCCTTCTGTCCCCCAGAACATTTTCTGCATGGCTGGGGATGAGGCCTGGCTGCCAAGAAGGAGCAGGACCTGGGAAGGCTCCTGATGTAGATGCTTACCCCCTGAGTTCAGGGTGACAGAGCAAGGCTGCTCTGGGCTTTTATTTTTAGCAGAAGTTTTGTATGGCACAGGAGGAGGTTGGCAGGAGCTAGACTGCAAATCCTGGTGTCATTCTCTTCTCCGTCAGAATTATATATATACACACAGAGCCTTCCTTTGTCAGATGGTGGGAATCAATAGCTGCTGACTCATGGCAATTGTTGCATCTCTCCCATGATCTCCATTTCCCAAATATCAAGCAAAACTACAATATCAAGTAAAACAAACAATATCTCAAATTTGTTGTTCTTTACCACTTTATTTGGGGAAATGCAGTATTTTCTACTGGTTTATCTAAGTTGTTTCTTCCACCCTTCCACTCTATTTTAAATATCTTCATCTTTATTTTTTGACTATAGCAAAGTTTTTACCTACAAATGTATATAACCCAAATACATGTGAGCAGTGTGCACATATTTACTCTTACATACTGATATTTTGTTAATATTTAATTGGGAAGTTATTCTTACGACATTTTTGAACAGAGAGAACAAAGAGATTAATGGGAAAAAAATCCTCATAAATTATGCTTCTGTTTGCTTCATATTCTGAGTGCAGATAAGAAAAAGGAAATGTTTAAGTGAGGTGAAATGAGACCTAGAAGAAGAATGATAGTAAAGGAGAGAGTATGGAACTGCAGATCAGTCAAGGCTGAGCTGCACAGAGCTGATGGTCTAAGGGGATGCTAACCCTTGCAAAAAGGGTAAGTGTGTATTAAGGAGGAGATGGACAGTACCTGGAATAGCAGCCACGCTCCAAAGGAAAAATTCATCTAGAAACACAGGGAGAAAGAGGATTTCAAACGTGTCAGATTGACCTTCACTCCCGAGCCTACAGGCTGAGATAATTTGGCTTAAAAAGAGAGGGATGTAAGGTCAAACATGAAAAGCTGTCTGTTTAATTTTACCCTTTGTCCTATAACCTATTTTAGGCAAATGGATGGCCCTTTGTTTTGAGTGAGGTGTAGCTGAGGTCTGGCAGGTGCCCAGGAAAGGCAGTGCTTGCTGGCTGATGCTGCTGTGTGCTCTGGATGGGACCTGAGCACCTCCGGGCTGTGGTCGGGTGCTGAGGGGCACCTACCTCAGCAGTGCTGCAGGGCTGCTCTGTGGCATGGCTGGGACAGCTGCTAAATGCAACTTCTAGCAGAACTACTGATTATATTGGGTAACAATCAGTAATCAGAAGTTATGTCAGCATTTCCCATTGTAGGAGTGATCTTCAAGCCCTCGCTGACAGTACAGATATGAGCAAAACCCTGTCTGCTTGTCTGTGCAAGTGCATGTCCCTTCCTGACAGCAAATATCAGCCAGACACTTGAGAGTGACTCTGGTTTCAGATACCATCTCAGATACCAACTCATTGATGGAAACAACCTGCTGAGTAAAAGGGAAGAAAAAAGGGAGTCACGCTGTAAGCTGGAGAACCAGTGCAGGAGAAATCTTCTGTACATGCCTCAGCCTTGGGAAACCTCAGTTTGGACCTCAGTCAAGGATGAGACACAGGCCCATGGGAAACTTGCCTTTATTATTTCCAAGGCTCAGGGAGCTACTTGTTTCCTATTTAATCCAAATAGCTCTGCAGGTTCGGAGACAAATGTGGCAACAACAATAACAAAAATGTCTGTAGTTCTTCCAACAATTCTTTGTACTTGTTTCCTGTATTTGTTTCTAGTTTAATGCTTAAATGGCAACTTGTCATGTTTGACAAGACGAGGAAACCCAGGGTTTCCTTCTTTTACACTTCACAGTTCCCACATGGAGATATGGACATTTCTGACCTCTTAGTCTGCATTGTTGGGATACAGAAATGCTCTTGACCATCTGGCTAGTCCCTAGCTCTGTACATAGGGACTCTTTCTATCCATCCCTATACATCTGATGGGGGTTTGACTGGTCATGGAGGTGGCATGTAGCTGTTGAAGCTGTTGTCATGCTGAACCATTTTAAAAGCCTCTTTATGGAGCTGTGATATCACTGGTCCCTTCTGCTTTTCGTTGGTCACTCACACCATCCCATGGCATGCAGGCACTAGAATCAGGCAACAATGGTCCCTGGGGTCCTCTTCCATGTGTCATGTTCAAGGAATAGCAAAGACTGAGCAGTTCATATTTAGTTTTGGGGAGGATTATGAACAAAGGATAGAATAATGAAATCAGTTTGGAAAAAATCATCCCTGGGGAACACCATTCGTGACTAGCTGCCAGTTGGATCTGAGTCCATTCACCACCAGTCTTTGGACTCAGCCATCCAGACAGTTTTCAAAATAACGCTTCCTGAACTATTTTGTTTGCTTGGTTTTGCCAGCATCCCTGCTTGTCCCCGTGCCGCAGTGACCTAGATGTCCCTTCTGCTAATGCCTGTCGCTGCTGAGTCCAGAGTGTGTAACTCTCAAAACACAACTTAATTCCATTCAAACATCAGTTTGGTTGATCCCAAATCAGGCCATAAAAGCAGGAGATATGAAATTATCAGAGTGAGAGCCCAGATGCTTACAAGTAATACATCTACCTTTTAAATGAATTTATTTATTTGTTTTACAATTTCATGGTGAGAGTTTAGGTGAAATTCTGCTTTCATCTTCAAAATGCCCTCATTTTCTCATTAGTTAAAAGCCCACTCATTAGGAGGAGCACATTCCTGGGACAAACGCATCAGCTGTTGTAAATTTTTTCAGCAAAGTTTCCTGCTATTCATTGATTTTATAGAGGTAAGTGCCATGTTATTTACTCAATTAATAATCACTAAAGACAAAGTGTTCACTTCTGCTTGTAGTCTACCAGTTAGGAAGGGTTTCTCTGTTGTTTTCTGTATCATGTCAATTCTGGACTGGTTTGTACTTTTATCTGTCAAATAGCTATTTGGTGTTAACACTCCAATGTGTAACAGCAATTTCAGACTAGAAAACTGATACTGACAGTCTATGAAAAAAATTCACATTTTCAAAAAAAAAGAGTAATGTTTTGACTTAAAGGATATTTCAGAATTTGATTTATCAATTTAGTACTTCAGCACACCGGGCTGTGCATGCAACACTGCTCACCCAGAGAGCAGCTAATCATATGCTGTTTGGGTATTTAATAATATGAATATGAATAATAAAAAAACACTTCTTTCATTAGAAACAGAACATTCAGGGGAATTGTTTCAAAATGTCAGTCACACCTACAAACAGTGCATTTTAAAATAATCTCAAGAGGACCCCAAAAGAAAATGCAGTTTGTTGTTTGAAAATGAGTTCTATTCATTAATGATTTGTGTCAATGTATTGTGCTGGGTTTTTGTAGAGCTAGAGGTATTTTAAATTCATTTATTTGAAACAATGTAGACAACAAACTAAGCTATGTATTGGCATGCAAATGGAGTGCAAAGTTAATTTTACCTCAAACACTTTACGCATATTTTCCAAATTGTCTTGAGTTTCTGTCGCCAAAGTGTAATATTGCCTTTTATACTATCCAAAGAATAGTAATTATTTACTGCAAGCAGAGATTTACAGTGGAAATACACACGTTTTAAGGGTTTGCCAACATATTAGGATTTTTTTAGCTGACTAAAGGATACAGTTTTCCTCTCCTAAGATTATAAATGCTTAATAACTCCATGAATTCAACTGGAATATTTCCAGATTTATACCCCTCAATTAATTTCAATTGAATTTTCTTGAATTACACTATCTGAAAGCATAATTTATCTTTGTGTGAGCTAAAGTTAATTTAGCTTAGAGCATTTTCTCAAGAATAAGACAAGGCCTGATTGTAGGCATTCTCTCTGTTATCAATTTGACTTAATTTTCTCTTTTATAAGTGCCTCTAATAACAATAAACCTTTCAGAAAATGAATGTGTGAATTTAGCAGATGGTGTGAAAGAAGCTAAATTATTTTAAATGCTTTGCAACAATGTAAACTCATGTATTATTTATTGTACAGTATTACCCATTCATACATTCTTATAAGCTATTAAAATTCCATGCCAGAAGGTAGGATGTATGTCACCCAGAATTTTCTTAGCCTTCTGATGTTTCATATTGGAGTCAGAGTTTCTCGCTTTCCCATGCCTTTTAACACAAACAAAGAATTGTTTGTTGTAAATATGGCCAGTGTTTGCATTCCTTCAAATGGGAGGAGAATGTGATTGACAGTCTGATTGACCAATGTGGTTGAGAGGTAGGAATTTCACCTTCCAATCCATTGTCACCTTGATAAAAGTATATATTTGGAAATTAATAAACAAAGGTCTCTTTTTCGGCTCAGCGCTGCATCTCAAAAGATTCCAAGTCTCTGTGTGATCATTTCGTGTCCTACTGCATCAGATGTATTCTATTAATGCCAATTAATGTTCATGGTTTTCAGTTAAGAATATTTAGTAATAAAATTAGAAGGAAAATCTATAAAAAAGTGAGAACTTCTTTACAGAATGCTGGTGGTTGGCACTTTAATTTTCACCCATTGAAGGTCAGAGCCAGAAGAGTGTACTGAACAATGCTGGGAACATTAGTCTTGATTATTCAGGGAATTAAGACTTTAACAGCTCTGCTAATCAATAGGGCTCCTCTAAAAGGTATAACCCAGCAATTTCTTTTCCCCCTTTAGTCTTTGCATATGGAGAAAAAATAATTATTAAATTGCATATAGAAATTCATACTTTTGACATAAATTTTGTGATTTTAATTTTGGAGGTTTTTTCCTAGAATACCTTTGTCTTCAGTTTACAGTGCAAGAGAAGCAAATGGACAGGAGTTGAAAATAAAAATGCATCAGGCTTTTAAAAAAAATTAGATCAGTGATTCATGTATTAGATGCAAGTTTAATTCATGTCTTCGATACATAAAATGGTATAATACTCCACACATTATGGGGTTTCTTCCACCCACAAAATACTTCTTTTACTCAATCCTTCAGTAATTGAAAAATTGTTTGTGGCGCATATATATTTAATCTCCCTCTACTGCACAGACAGATTTAAACCATATTACTTTATCTTCTTCTGGTATTCAAAGTGTCATCAATAATCTACAGTGATTTAAAATGACTGCACAATCTTTTAACTAGAATAATACTGGGAATCATGACCTGTATCTTTATTTGCTGTCTGTCATTGTACTGAGTAGCCCTCAGTCCTGCTGGTATTAAGGAAACAGCTTGCCATAAGAAACAATGTGCATGAACATGTAACAGTCTGGCCTCTAATAACTAGAGACAAAGGCAATACAGGTGGATGAGGATAGACCAGGATGTAGGAAGTACTAAAATGGTTAGTTTTAATAGAATAATTTCAGGCTCCATGGGAACAGTATCTTGTCAATACCAGTTTTTTCCCCTTTAATTTCCATGCTTCCTTGCAGTCTTTTCTCTCAGTTTAAGGCATGACACAAGCTGCATATAACAGAAAGAACAAAACTAAACAGGAAATGCCTAAGCAAAACTCTGCATCAAAAATGATTTACTGTAAATCTGTGATACGCACCAAAGAATGTCCTCTGGCATTTTCCACTTGATTTTACATGAATAATCCGCAGTTCACAAAAACGTCAGCAATGATAGCATATGCCTGGATCCCCATCTCCTTGGTCTTTGAATTTCTTTTGGTGTATTTTGCATGAAAATAAAGAGATGCTACTCCATTTGCAACCTGGTGTTTATGCTCACCTACTGGAAGTGAACTGTAATATGTCAATCATATGTTCATTTCTGAACTTTGATCTTTAAGGAAGATTACAAACATAGAATCATCGAATCACAGAATTATAGAATGGTTTGGGTTGTAAAAGACCTTTAACATCATCCAGTTCCAACCCCCCTGTCATGTGCAGGGATGCCACCCACTAGATCAGGTTGCTCAAAGCCACATCCGACCTGTCCTTGAACATTTCCAGCGATGGGGCACCCACAGCTCCTCTGGGCAACCTGTGCCAGAGCCTCACCACCCTCATAGTGAAGAATTTGTTCCCTGCATCTAATCTAAACTTACTAGTTTTCAGTTTGAAGCCGTTCCCCCTTGTCCTTTCACTACATGCCCTGGTAAAAAGTCCTTCTGCATCTCTCTTGTAGGCCCCTATTGGGAAGCAGAAGGCTGCTCTCCCCAGAGCCGTCTGTTCTCCAGGCTGAACCACCCCAGCTCTCTTAGCTTGTCTTTATATGTCTTTTATGTTCTGAGCATCTGAGCATCTTCATAACCCCCTTCTGGATACACTGGAACAAATCCATGTCCTTCTTATACTGGGGGTCCTGGAGCTGGATGCAGCATTCCAGGTGGGGTCTCACAGGGGCAGGGTAGAGGCAGAGTGAGCTCCCCCAGACTGCTGGTCAGTATTCTCTTCATGCAGCCCTGGGTGTGGTTGGCTTTCTGGGCTGCAAACACAGGATGCTGGGTCATGCTGAGGTTCTCATCAACCAACACCCCCAAGTCCTTCTGCTCAGGATGTTATTGTTCACTTTTTAACTCAGGATCTAATCTGCGAAATATCATTAGAGAATTACAAAGATTGGTAAGTGACTTTTCACTCCTGGTGAATCAAGAGACTGAAAACTGGTAGTTGTGAGGCTACAGAGGATGCTTAATTAATTAGAGAGACCTCTAATGCAGTTTTACCTTTTGGACCATGGGAGGTTTCAGATAGAATACTTCTGTTAAAATGGTATTCTCTGTCCATTTTTCCAGCTTACTAGTGCAAGCCGTTATTCAATAAAAACAGCAAAAGCAAGACTTCTTGCATCATTTTCATACCAAAAAATAACAACAGAGTAAGACCAAGACAGAAGCAGGCTGGACAGTTTTGATTATTCCTGTATTTCCTAAGAAGACTGAGAAATATATAAACATGTGTAAATAAACACATTGTCAATACATATGATATGCATATAAATTATACCTCATAGGAAATAATGTATCCATGCAAAAGATTTTTCAAATTATTTGGAAGCAACTTTGAAATGTGTTTGTGTGGCAAAAAAAGCCCCTAAATACAGTTGAAACATCTGTATTTCTTAGCCATAATGATAACTTCTACACCAAATGAGGTCAGCCTGCATTCAAAAAAGGAAAGGACACTTCTAGCTGCCAATTTTATACATCCTTTGGTGGAATTCAAATAATTCAGTTTCATTTTTTCCCTTTTTGTCATAAAGATTTTTCTTTTCCTAGAAAAATATTTTCCTACAAATATGAGAAATACTAGTCAAAATGAATATGTTTGCCATGAAACAAAGTGTGAAGTATGCTCAGCAGTTTCAAGACAGGAGTCAATATGAGAGACTGAAAACAAACTTGGAAAAATGTTGTAAATCTGGTTTTGATCACAAAACATGACTCTTCTGTTGGAAAAATCACCTTTCCTCTGTGAGTTAACTGTATTCTTTCCTATCCTGTTTTTTAAATTATGTTAATCATATACTGCTTATGAGGAAATCATAAGTGGCTGTTACCATAGGAACTACCTTTTTATTTTAAGTTTGTTTCTGAATTTTGAATTAATTATTGAGTTCAATGACAGTTGTTCAGCATAACACATAGTTCACAGGTTAAACCAATTGTATTGTAGCTAGTTGTATGGACTATACTTCAATTCAGCACATAGATGAATATAAAATGAGAGGATGAATTTGCTGGTTGTTATGAAGTTGTGTTGTCTGGTTATATGACCAACATAAAAATCATAATAAGCAGCAGCTGAAACGTCATGTGTTGAAGTGCAAAAATTGCTGGGATAATCAATAAAAAACATTAGAGAAGAAGAACTGTCCATTTAGAGAACATCATTGATCTGTATTGGAACACATGGTGTGCAAATAGGTTTCTTTAGCATGAGAGTCTATATTATTATGAATTTTAAGTAGTATATTTTGTTATCAAAGTGTGCAATTAGGATGTCTAATTCGGTTGTTTTCAACTATTTGGAAATCAAAATATAGTGGAATTCTGACTAATAAACACAGTTTAGTACAAATTGGACTAAGTTAACAGCAGTTGCTTGGGAAATGTTTGCAATTTTTACAAAAATTATGAGATGAATATTCAGAAATGAACTGATCCTGCCTACTCAAGAAATGGCAAAATTCAAACTTGCTACAGGATGTATTGAAGTCCAGCTATAACCTGCTTCACCCTAAACTGCACAACAGAAACTGTGGCAAGTAGAAAACTACATGTAATAATATGTAGTTTGTGCAGTGAAAACACAGTGATCTAGAATTTCCTGAATACAATAAAAATACCTCATCAGCTTCATGAGGTTTGTGATCAAGCCCCATTTCATTCACTTATGAAGAACTCATTTTTGTTTTTAGAATATAGAGCAGAAACTCTGAGAGCATATCCTGCTCTAAAAGCACTGTATTACCACTGAAAGCTATTTGCATGTTTGAGAAGTTAAACTGACCATGACAATGTGTCATTGAATTAAAAAAAAAAATAAAAAAAGAGAGAATTTGAACCAAAGTTGATAATGAGCTTCAGGAAGGAATCATTAGTGTCCGTGCTCATTAAAAAAAGGGATTAAAGCAGTACAATTAGTGCCGATGCACGAGAGTAAAAAGGATGAAGTCCAAAGACAAAGCAATGGAAACTATAATAAAAGATGTTTTGTTCTTGTTTAGAGGTTCCTTTATGCATTTGTGAAACAACAGATAATTTATTTTCTCATCATTCAGAACTATAGGCTTGTCTGCTTCTTTGAAAACTTGTTTCCCTTGCCTTCATAAGACTTTTTAAAGAAAAAGTATCTGTAATTAAATTCCCATCTGCAAATAACATCAGAATTAATTGCAGATTAATGCAACTAAATTGGAACTTCTTCAAATGATGATTTTTTTTCTTCTAATTATCTCCCCTTTAAGTAATTTGTGTATATGGTAATGCCTCCTGTGTGGAATAAAAAGTAGCACAAAAAGTGAGATGATTTAGCCATCTAAAAGGTAGGCATGTTATCTATGCACTTAGTATCTTATTTAGATTAATAGAGCTAGCTAGGTGGCTGATTCCATATAGCTTTAAGTAAGGAATTTACAGCAACTTTTGGAGGTATCAAGTACTCACTAGAGGATCCTGAATGACTGTCATTGACCAGATCCTAACTTCTAAACATCTTGAGCAGCATTTGACAGATTTCTCTGTGGGATTCATCTTGCAGGAGCAGAAATCTGCATGTCTAGAGTTGAGCAACGTCTAGACTTCTTCACAATTTCAAAGATTTGGTCAATCCAAATCTTGAGAATTACTTCACATTGCCTGAGACAAACATTTTCATTTTTTGTCTTGTGATGTTTTGTCCTGAATGACCAGCTCTGGGGGTGAGCCAGGTGACCTCCAGATGCTCCTTCCAGCTTCAACTGCTCCGTTATTTGAAGTCTTGTCAGGGACTTTAAAATCTTGTCAGGCAACAAGAATTGCCCAAGAACTAAAAATACATAAAATTACCCTGCAATATTATCTCATGACCTAACTCTGTTATGATTTATTATCTGCAATATTCTAGGGCTCTAGACAAGAACTGTACTGTATTAGTCATCAATATCTAACAAAATGTTATATGTGCATAGTAACATAAGGCTGAACAATCCAGCATTTGGATTGTGGGAATAGGAAGCTGGGATCTTTTCCCAGATCTTTTCTTATACAGAAATTCACTAAAGGTTTTTTCCTTTTTCCTGGTGCTCTTCCCATTTCATCTGAGCTACCACTTTTGGAGAAAATCGGTGTTTATCTTATGGATTTGTTCAAGTGTACTGCAAAGCAATCCAATCCAAATCACGAATTATCACTTACCAATGTAGTAAGATCATTTGCTACTTCAAAAAAGAAATGCAGAGTACTGTGTTACATTCCTTAGTTTGTATAAAGCAGGAAGGGAAAGGCAGTTTTTGTGGCTTGTTCTTTTGTTTGTTTGCTTGTTTTTCTCAGGTCATGGCATTACTTAGATGATTTTGCAAGACTGCAGGAAAATGGAGAAAAATGTACCAGCTGCAAGCATAAAACTTCCTTCCAACAGATGAGTCGAGTGAAAATAACCTTCCATTCTTTTTCAGCAGGCAAGCTTTTAAGTAATGTTGGCTTGGTGGCAATGGCCCATTTCACTCAAGGATGTTGTCCTCTACAGAATTATGAACAAAATTTTAAAACTTGGGTGCTATATCTATATTTAGGCCTACAGAACAAGCAGAGAGTGGGTGAGGAAACAATGGAGCATAACTCTCCAGCTTGGTAGTGAGGGCTTACTCCTGGGGAATCCTGCATTTTGGCTTCTTGCAGTCCTGCCCTTCACTCCCTGCCCCAGCCACTGTTCCATGAAAATTACTTCCTTCTCATCTTAGGAAGGGGCTCTCATATCAGACCACAGGTGAGGGAACTCAATGCTTTTCTGGGACTGAGGATGGAAAAACACAAAACTGAGGCTAGAGAGGGGCTGTTCTGTAGGAGACATTAAGGACAAAGTCGAGTCTAAGGGAAAGGCAGAAAAGTAGGAGAGCAGTGTCAGACAGGAAGAGATACATCAAACCCAGAGGATGGAAAAATGACATTGAAGGACAAATGACAGAGGAAGAAATCCTGGATTATATAACTCATAAGAGCAAACATATTTTCAAACAGGGGAAAGCTCTTCTAGTCTAGAAGAGGAATTCTGTGATTTACTGATGTTGACTGAGGAAATACCAGGGGCAAGTAAAGCTAGACTTTACAGGCAAGGAAAATCACTAAAATGGATGTAAAAATAGGGAAACATCCAGTTTCAGGACGTTTAAAATTCACGTCTGGTGATTGAATTGAACCTGCAATGCACACAGTGATTGCAGTGATTTAACATGTGCCTAAAATGGTGAATGATAGAAAATAACAACTGAGATGATAAACCATGTCATACTAAATATATATTCACAGAGAAAGCTTTTTAATGATCTCTGTATCACAAAAAGATCAGCAAAGAAACCCGAATAGCCAACCCAGGACAGAGCTGAGCTTCTTTGGTGGCAAGGCTGGAGCAGAGGCAGATTTTGGAGCCATTTGAGGACAGTGGGTGAACAGCTGCCCCATGGGGTGCAAAGTCAGGATGTGTCCAGGGTACCAGCAGCCTTGCAGCTCTGGCAGCTCCCAGATTACTGCAGCCCCAAGCCACTGTGACTGTCAGGGAAAACATCAGACCCTGAAAGGAAAAATTGAAATGAATACCCCTCATTTCTACAAACTATCCCCGTTTTCAGAGATACAGCATGCTCTTTCAGCTAGGTCAGATCTGTTTAATGTAATTTATCTTCTTTAATGTACAGATATTTCATTTGTTTTCAGAATAAGTAACTTAAACCACTAAGTCATTAGTAGTATGTCTCTTCTAGCCTGCAGATTGATTATCACTCTTGCATCTATTCATTTAGAAAATGAAGTTCAGAGGTAGATAACAATGTTTTCATATCCTGAAAATTGAAGAGTTTCTGAGTTGTCTTCATTAATCTGTGTGAGGTAGAAGTGCCTGCCTTTTGTTTAAATTGCCTTTCCTGTTGTGACCATTTGAATATACAGATATTAAAGGCTGTAGCCCCACTGTGATAGTCTCCTAAGCAAGTGAGACTGACCATAGCAGAGTTTGTTTGGAAGCTGAAATTTTAAATGAGTGCACATTCTTTTTTATAATATCATTTTAGGTTATTACTTTCTTATCTAGTTTTGTAGATATGAGGGAGCAAATAAGGAAAGGTCTGAATCAACTCTGTGAGGAGTCTGGGTGAAAAGGAAGTGGAGGTTTCCAGACAGTGTAGGCTATCAAAAAGTTTTTGAAAGCATTTGAAATTAGTGTTAACTTTTACAAGATCGGTTTTGCACTTTTCTCTCTTTGCGTTGAGTTTAATGTTATCAAAAGCAAATCAAACCAAAAGACATTCTCTTATCATCAAATTTGCCTCATTGCTGCCCTTCTAACATCTTATCTTGGTTGTGTTTTCAAGGGAGAACCATAGCAGTTTCCCGGAAGGAAAAGAGACATGGATGTTCGGGTCCAGCAGCTGGTGGTGATGGCAGTGCTCTCCCTGGCTGACGCTCCCCTGCCGAAGCCGGCGCGGGCCCCTCTGGCTCTGCACAAGCCGTTCATGGTCCTCTGGAACGCGCCCACCGAGCAGTGCCGGCTGCGGTACAAGGTGGACCTGGACCTCGGCGTTTTTGACATCGCATCCAACATCAATGAGACTCTGAGTGGATCCAATGTGACAATCTTCTATCACACTCATTTGGGTTACTATCCCTACTACTCAGATAATGGAGATCCCGTTAATGGAGGGCTGCCCCAGAATGAAAGTCTTATCAAACACCTCAGCAAAGCAAAGTCTGACATTGACTATTGCATACCCATGAAGAAATTTCAGGGACTTGCAGTCATTGACTGGGAAAACTGGAGGCCCCAGTGGGATAGGAACTGGGGCAATAAAAGCATTTATAGAAATAAATCTCTCGAGATTGTTAGGAGACGGCATCCTCAGTGGTCAGAGGACAAAATTAGGAAAGTGGCTAAAGAGGAATTTGAAAATGCTGGCAGGAGTTTTATGAATAACACCATCCTTCTGGCAGAGCATATGAGACCAAACGGTTTGTGGGGTTACTATCTTTACCCAGACTGCTACAACTATGATTACAAAGAACACCCCCAAACATACACAGGAAAATGCCCACCCATTGAATCTTTCCGGAATGACCTCCTGCTTTGGCTGTGGAAGGAAAGCACTGCTCTCTACCCTTCCATATATCTGGATTATATACTCAAGTCAAGTCCCAACGCACTAAAGTTTGTTCACTATCGGGTTAAAGAGGCAATACGTGTTGCCTCAATTGCTAGGAAAGACTATGTTTTGCCTGTGTTTGTATACTCCAGGCCATTTTATGCCTATACTTTTCATGTTTTAACAGAGGTAAGCAGACAGACTTCTTTCAAAATGCAGAAATTAGAAATAGCCTCTTAGAAAAAAAAATGTTCTAAAAGCTTTTCCAGTATAAAAGCACTTATGCATTTGTTTTTCATATTTAAGGCAGCCCCCTGAGAGGAAGTACTGTAGTCACAGTACAAAACTCTATTCCTTTCAAGAGTTAATATTGCAGTGGTTTGGTCTACCTCTGTGAGATAACATTGTATATTTTTAATGAAGGTAATTTAGAAAGAAAGAAATATACAATATTTCTATATAAAAATATAAATTTCTATATAAAAATATAAAGAAATATATTCTTTAAGGAAGTAATTAATTCTGATAATTTTATTCTTCAGGGCAGCTTGTGAAATGAGCTTGACAGATTTTGTGAAGTTTAAAATTAATAAGTGCAATGGAAAGACAAAGTTTCATGAGAAAGGAGCCTCAGGGCTTTTTTTTTTCCTTTATGCAAATGTAAATTCATTCAGTATAGAAATAAACTAGTCAAGTAAAGTAATCTGTCCTGGAGTTCCTAACTCCTGCATGATGAGCACTGGCGATCTGTCTCAGTTTTCAGAAGTACAACATCTTCATGTGTAACATTTAGTGCTAAACTGTGGAGTCCTTTTTTCAAAGAAACCCAGTTTTTGAGTCATGCAATGCTCCATCAGCCAGTCATCAAGTGCAATAACTAAGTCGTGGCCACAACACTGGTGGTAAATTATATATGTGCAAATCTCAGACTTTCTGGATATGTAATGATGATTGCTGCTCTGACTTTGTTTATGCCCATAATAGAGATGCACAGACACTTATTCAGTCTCTAATAGTTGCCTCAAGTGCCAAAATATTTTCTTTGGTTTCTATCAATTCCATGAGAAAGGAGAAAATCTGGGACAGGAAACTCGTGGAAATAACCCCTTGATGGCAAAGGGAATCTGCGGGTGCTCCCTCCCTTTATTTTATGGAGAGCTGCATGAGAGATTCCTTCTAATGCTGCCAGAGACAAGTTCTGGACTCAAACCAGAACAGATAAAGGGAGAAGTGGCAAGGGAAAAGGCAAAGTTCGGTCCAGTGAACCACAGGCTGTGGGGGCTTCAGCCTGGAGCTGGAGCTGAGGCAGTGCAGCAGAACCCTGAGAGCCTGAGAAATGTTTCAGGCTGACCTCAGGAAGCAAATGGTCCTTTCAGGCTGCCCCTGGGGAGCAAATTGTACATAGAAGTAATTAGGAATTTAGTCTGGTTCATTTTCAGCAACTGGGAAATCTCTGGAGCTGTTTTCTCTGTGGAAATCACAGGTGCTAGCTGACTCAGAAATCATGTGCAGCTAGGCCAGTCTAGTCCTGAAGGCAAGGAGTCACTGGGGTCAGTACGGGCAGGCTGTCATCCAGAACACCTTCCCTGAAGAACTCAGGCTAGGAGATACGTAAGAATTCTTCAAATGCTGTCTGTAATAATACATTTTTATAAAATTAATTAGTCCCTTCATCAATATAAAAATACCATGAATGTTACTGAAAGCTGTGAAAACTAGCATGCAGCTACCAGTTATGTGTGAGTTCGAAATCTGTGGTGCTACATAGTTACTGTTTTACCTTAAGCTATTTTCTGAACAGCGCAGTAGTAATTTGGAGTGACGGTCCTCTCAGGTTACATTCTTTAACTCACTAGCCTGTTTTCCAGTTGCATGAAGCCATTTACTTTTGGATGCTTGAAAGATTGTTTTACAGCTTGGCAGCCAGGAAAGATCTTTGCATAGCCAGAGAAACGTATTTGGATTATGCTCCACTACATATTTTCTAATAAGGACAGCATGGGCAGGGTCCTCCACATGGGACAGGGCTTAATGTGTACAGACTATACACATCATCTGTGAGAACAGCCTGGGGTCTGACAGGAGCTTGCAGGGTTGTGTTAAAAAACCTTCTACATAGAAATGATCCAGAAAATAATGATCTTGTATTCTTTCATAGCCCTGGATAATTTAAATGTGGTTTTGTATGTTCAGGTTTTAGACTAGATTGGAGCTTCTCATTTGACCCATGCCATGCCCATAAGTGATGCTCACAAAGTCACAAACAAGTCATGAAACCTCTGAGCTCCAGAAACAATGTGCATGAAGGTGAAAAGGAAAAGTTCCCAGGACAATGACATCCAGGCTAAATGGCCACAGAAAAATAGGGACAGTAGGCAGATGGGATAGTTACCTGACCTCTGTCAGGAACTGGGCCAGGACAACACAGCCTAGTTCCATCGAGCTGTGCAAGAGCTGTCCTTTCTACTCCAACAGAAACACTGCTGACATTCAAGATTTGTGTACAAGCCCTTCTGTACAAAGGGCTTATGTGAAATAGCACAGTGGAGTCAGAAAAAATGGTTGTGAGTCAGAGTCACTGAGGGAGAGACACTATCAAACCTTCAGAAAGGTGAAAGACCAGGTCAGGTCCCAGAGAGATGCTGTACCTGTGTGTGCTGTACCTTTCACCCTGACTGCAAATCAGGTGAGTTGTGCATGAAGTGTCTGAGAAATTAATCCTGCTTTTTATCTTGGAAACAATTTATAAATTCTGAACTGGGATCCAAATCATTATGAAAGGTTTTTGTATTTTCTAGAAATGTGTATAAGCAGTTTGCCATCTGTAGGGTATTTAGGAACTTTCTGCTTAGACAATTCACTACGAAGCGTGTGGGAGAGGGAAGTCACACAGTAGCATCTGTGCTTCCTGACTAGATGGCTGAAATCATTAATAAAGCAGGATGATAACTGACAAATGATTAATAATGGATAGCAATCCTGTTGTTCCCCTACAGATAATCTTCTCTGATGACCAGGTGTGCATGTGTATAGAGACCAGCCCCTGCAACCATGCCAGGCTTGAACTACTATTGCTCAACACAGTACACTCCCATCTGTAACTAAGGCTCTTCAAGATTACAGATATACTTATTTTTCTTTCCTCAACATGTAACTAGAACTGACTGTCTTGTTTCATCTCAAGCTCTGAAACTGATGGTTTAGTTCACCTCCTATTCTTTTAAGGTCCAGTGCAATGACTCGGGTGATCTAAATACAACGAAACATTAACACTAGAGCCTCCGCCTCCCTGCCAAGTCAGGTGTCCATTTGGGATAGCCCAGCCTAGTCTTGAGGACCTTAGGTAGTTGCACACTTTTGCCCCCAAAAGCCTGCACAAGAATGAGCATCACAAGGGAAGAGGCTTTGTTGACGTATTGATCATTTGGACAAATATCCATCGCCAAAGAACAAAGAACAAATTGGGATTCCCCAGCTAGACAAATGCTAAGATATTCATATTTAAAATATCTAATTTTTTTTTTTAAATTGCATGTTTTCTTCCATATGAGGCTTTTCTTATGCTCTCAAAGAAGAGCCATGCCAGTGAGCCCTCACCAAGGCCAGGCTGTGCTGTGTGAGTAGGGGCACTTGGTTCAGTCCCAAAAGCAGGACTGCTGTGTCTGAGGCTGCTGGTGGAGTTCGTGTGACTCAGTTCCCTCTTCAGGGAGGCTCCTTCTTATCTCTGGCCATAATTTGCCATTCTCAGCTATTAGGAAATGCACATATCTTTCTTTTTCTTGAAATACACAAATGAAGAATGAAACTTTTATTTTCTAACCCTGTCTGTGGCAGAGGAGGAGGAAGTAGGGGGTAGTGCCTCCTTCAGTGTATGACCATCCTCTGGTCAAAGCACCTGCCTTTAGTGTAGAAGCCCTTGGCTCTGTTCTTTTCCCAACCTACTGAGGATAAATCCAGCACCCTGTGTCAGGCACCAGAAAAGAGTTAAGGAATCATCAGACCAGAAAGAACAAGCCATCAGAGAGCAAAAATAAAAGCAAGGGTGCAACCTCCTGTAAACAGGTCATTTGAGGAAGAGCCTTTCTGTGTTGATGGCTTTTGAGGTACTGAACCTGACACGTTCATTAAGTAACAGACATAACTATGCCTAGAAATGACAGTCAGGAACCTTTCCTTGTGGGCAGGTTACCTAATTATTAACACAAATATATCATAAGCTGTAGTCAGGTTCCCACTTATTTCTCTTTCTCTCCTTTGAGCCTTCATTGAGTTGTTGCAAAGTGAAATGGCATCAGAGAGAGATGTCATCTGAAACCTCATGATGAAGGTAACCATCTCCAGAGAGTTATCTGGAGATTATGTATCAGACCAACCCTTTCTATTTCTCTCTTCTTCTGGGAAGGACTCTTAGCACTTGATCTTTGTTCCAAAAGATACAAAAAGAGGAACTGTAAGGTGCAAGGAAAGTGTTTAATGAAGTCTTATACAATATTTTTTCTGGTGAACTGCTGTTTTCGCCAGCATCTAACACCTGTGCAGGTGCTGTAAGAGTCCTTTAAGAATCCCTAGGAAAACATACCTTCCAATAAAATGCGAAATTTTGGGCTTAAGCCAAGATAATTGCTGAATTTCTGTGTTGTCAAGGTGGTAATTCTAGATTGCAGGTAAAGTGGAAGAGTAGGTGCCTCAGGAACTTAGGTGTGAAATTATCAGTGACATTGGACTTCAAACATCCAGGGGCCTGGATGAACTTTAAGGGTTAATTTTGTCTGTTTTATATCCGTATGACTTAGACATGAAGTGCTGTAATATTTTTGTGGATCTTATAAAACTAACAAAAGAAAGATGTGGAATATGGTGTTATAAAACTTGATTTACTGATTTCCAGTCAAGCACTCTAATTCTCAGAGCATATTACTTACAAAAAGCTTATTTCAGGGTTTTCTCAGGTCTTAGTTCATCCAACAATGCTAAATATTTATTGAGTATTTATTTTGGAGGTCTGATAAGTTTTAATTCATTTCTTAATGAGATCTGAAATGTATTAGTGCCAAATCACTGAACCTTCATGTGAGTAATGTAGAATCACAGTTCAGTCTTTGCATCTGGGTAAACTTAATAAAATGTGTTGCAGATGACGAAGGCCTGGGAGCCCTCATTACCAACACATCAGATTGTATTTCACGTTCTTTTAACATTAATTAACATACACTTTTTTTAAAAAAACCCCTGATTAATTAATTAATTAATTCCTGTAGGAAATTCCTCTCCTCCTTAACCCATTTGAAAAAAACACCTGCAGCCCACACTACAATCCTTTAAAAAGTACTACTGCTCTGTATAATTTTAAGAGTAATGGCAGTCTCTAAAAGAGTGTTTGGGTGATCAGCAGCCACATGAGCTTCAGGCAAGACCTTTTCAGGCAACACTTTAAATCACTCTGAGCTCTGCACTAAGAGCCAGTAGCCAAGCTCTACTCTTCCAGACTTTTGCAGGTTCTGCACTTTTTTGTCCAAACTTTAGTTGAGGGTCAAAGCCCCTCTGAATTCTCTGTATTTGTCTTCAACTCTTCAGTGGATTCTCCCTTTCCCACGACATTTATTTGTGGGTTTTTTATATCTCTCAGGTCACAAATGTTTCAGGAATAGAAATTCCATAAATATGCATTGATAAATCAATGGGCTCACTTATACAGGGGAATATTTTATTTAGTGGTAATTAATAATAATATGGTTATTCCACTCTGTAATTTTGCTTTTCTAAATTTGCCACCACCATACTGAGATAATTAGACTAGTATTTTTGATTGTTGTCTAGTTAAAAAATTTCAAAGACTGTATAAAACACCACAAGAATCTTTTTAAAGGAATTTTCATCAAATTGAGAAATATTGTAATTTCTGTCATTACAAATACTGATCAGGAATTACTTTTTAATCAATTATTGTAGACAGAAATGGTGTTAGATGTAATTGATTATGCCTTGCAAGCTGGGGGAAGAAGTTCCTTCCTATATAGTTTTGAAGATTTAATTGCATTTTTCTCGACACAATATTTATTCATAATCTCAGAGAATGTCTTGAAGACACTTCCAAAGTACATTGCCATGCTGTTGGCAAGGCACTGGTGACTCCTGTTCAACACTCAAGCTGCTCTGGTAGAATTGTATTACTGCTATTGCTACAACTCACCTCCTTATTGGTTCAGTTCTAAAAGTGGACATGGTGAAATCCATATGCAAATGTGTGCGCATTTGGTTTTTTTTCCCCCTCTTGTCCCTTGTAGCTGGGAGAGAGGTTCATTTTTCAAAGATATGGACTAATGGTGCTCATGCTGGTAGAAACAGCAGCCCTATAACTCTGTTGGCGTGCCTAAAGCAGCACGAGTTAGATGCCCTGCCTAAAGCCATCAACTGCAACCATACACTGTAAGGGTGAACCTGTGATACGTGATCCTACTGAACTTCACTTGCCAAAAATGTCACCTAGGTAGGCTGGTACCTTGGAAATCATTCAAGGACTAGTGGATAAAATAGATCACTAAACTCTTACTCCACCAGCTTGGTTGGAGGAACTCTTGCTAATAAACTATAAAGATTTCATTATTTAGTAGGCACACATGAAAACCTTTGTAGAGACACAGAAGAGCTTTCTAAAGTTAACAGTGATTTTACTGTGAAGAAGATACCACTGGACCAATGTTGCCTCTGGGGTAAAAAAAAGAAGTGATGCCCATATCCCAGTGCTTTTTTATGTTTATTTTTGTATATTTGTTTTTCTCATGTGTGGATTTGGCCTTCTTTTTCAGAGGGACCTGGTGAATACCATCGGGGAAAGTGCGGCTTTGGGAGCAGCTGGAGTGGTTCTCTGGGGCAGTATGCAGTATGCCAGCTCAAAGGTTGGTCCTATCAGTTTACCAGTTCTTAGGAATCACCTCAATGGCTCTTGTCTGACACCACACCCTCCATAACACTATCTTCCTTTATCAGTGTCATCAGCCAACAACTGAGGATGATGGCTCAGTACTACTTTCAGGTCTCATTAATCCTGTTAGGCTGAAAAGTCCCATTGTTCCAGAGAACATTGCTTTGGGCAAGTCATTTGTAGCTCAGTGGACTAATGAGTCCAGGTGAGGAGAAAGACATGTTTCAAAAAAATGCTATACATATATAAGCACAGCTTATTTTACAGTGTTCTACTTTGTAACCATGGCAATTGTCCAGACTGGGAAGGAATGGGGAGTCTGCATCTTAGGTATTTTCCCCAGTTGCTAATGTTGAAATGTTACGTGGAAAATAATGTCACAAGCCAAGCCCTAGTTACTTCTCCCAGGTTCTTCAGACTTTCCCAAATAAACCCTCTTGGGAAGATGGGAGGCAGCACTGGAGTTTCCCAGGAGGCATGGCAGGATAGCCCCCATCCCTAAACCTGGGCTTTGGTGCCCACTCTGCTTTTCATGCAGTCTGCTCTCCTAATCCTGAAATCTCTGGCAAAGTACCACTGACTTGGTCAGAGGAACCAGGAAATCTGAACGGGAACTTTCTAGTTGCAATTGCAGCAACTTCTGTGCTGGTTTATGAAAATTATGTGGCTCCTGGTAAACTGAATGTATTGGAGTGATCAGGGGCAGAGTGGTGACTTAATTTGTGCTTTAAAACCTATTAGTCCCATGCACTTCCCCTAGTCAGCAGTTACCAGAAATCTCTACTTAAGGAACCAGTTTGTCTCAGATGTCAACCTTATGAACCCTCTTTCTGCTTCCTGGGACTCCTCCCTAGTCTCACACTGTATCTTCCTACCAGGCCCTCAGATAGAAACTATAGTTGAGGTCAATACTTTTGTAATCTTATACATGGAAATAAACTCATTTAAACCAAATAAATCACTCCAATATGTAAGTCCAACCAGAGTTATCTCAATGGATTACTTTGGGCAAGAACAGTTTAAGTACTAGCATCTTTTTAGACCTAACAAACTTGGACATAGTGCTAGAAACTGAGAAATGTGTCATGGTCTCTTATGACTCCCAGGAGAGCTGCCTGACCGTGAAACAGTACATTGATGGACCTTTGGGGCATTATGTCATCAACGTGACCTCAGCAGCCAAGCTCTGCAGCAAAGTCCTGTGCAAGAAGAACGGAAGATGCATCCGCAAAAACAGCGACTCTTCTGCGTTCCTCCATTTGTCACCCGCTGATTTTAAGATCCATGACTCAGAGAGGGGCCCCAGGTTCCAGGTGACTGGTGAACCCAGCTTGGAGAGTATTGAAGCCATGAAGCAGAGATTTATTTGTCAGTGTTACCAGGGCTGGACTGGAATATTTTGTGAATTGCCTGACCAAAGGCTATTGGAGCACTGGGTTCATGTAGTGTTTAGTAGATCAAGAAAACAAAGCCTTTTTATCTTCCTCTTAGGAGCCATGCAGCTTCTTCTGCTTTGTTCTAGACATTAAGGTCTTCCTAAAGCGGTTCAAGGGAATGAAAATGTTGCCTCTAAGAGTTGTGTTTCTTAAAAAAAAACATTGTAAAGGGAAAAGGCATTCTTGATTAAATAATTTTATTCTGTTTTAGTAATTTTCCACTCCTGGAACTTTTTTAGACATTAAAAATTTTGAAAGCATTTTTTTTACCAGCTCCTTTACTCCTACCTTGTGTTTCACTCATGTGTTCGACAGATAAAGATTCTGTTGTTGCAGTGGAAGTTTTACCTGAGGAAAAAGTTGAATGAACTTGTACAAGATTCAACCATGTAGAAGTTTAAAAAGGAGAACACAGAATCTCTTTGTTTTGGGGTTGGATGATTTAACATGGTGATGAGGAGAGTCTTGTGGACCAGGGATTGGGAACTCTTCTCTGCAGCTCTTGCTGGAATCAAGTGGTACATTGTGTGAGCAGCTGCACTCTGTGCGCAGAGCCACATCCATTGAGCCTAGTGCTTCTGCATAAGCAATGTGAAGAGTATACAGTTATACATCAGTTATACATAATTTTTAAAAATTTATATTTCAGCATTCCAAGGCCTAATTTGATTCATGTTACTTCTAGAGGTATTGGTATTTCCAGTACTAGTGCTCTGCCATCAGTTTCAAAGATACAGTCTGACTGAACATCTCTGCAATTACTTTTAGGTGAAGGGATTCTGAGCACTGAGAGCAGTGCTGGCAGCTGGCACCCAGCAGCACTTCTGGCTGGGCAGGAAATAGGGAAGCTATTTGCTTCCTATTGCCTGGGTGAGCTTCTTTGCTCACCCCAACCCGTTAAGGAGGGATCCCTGCTGCCTTTGGAGCTGCTGCAGCTCCTTGCTTTCTGCTGATCAGTGAGTGGAAAATGAGAACAGGCTGACAGATCCTACTGCCAGTGTGCATTTCCCTCAGCAGGTCAGGAGAAAATGAAGAACTCTATTCATTGAAATATTTTGGCTTGCAGCCTTTGGCTTCAGATGGAGACCTCTCTGAAGGTGGTGTAGCTTAATGAACTACTGATTACTGGTTAATTTAGTGTCCATAACACGCTGTTCTGTCAGGCTATGCCATGTCCATTTGCAGTTATTCGTTGATTCACATTCACGTGTGAACAAATGTATTCCATCAAAGACCTATCTGTCTTCCAAATAGCCTTTCAATGTAAGAAACAATGGATGCCTTCACTGACTTGAAGACAAGCCCAAGAAATTTCCTACACCACTGTAACTTACTAAAATAATTTTATTTGAAGTGTTTGTATGATGTGTTGGACTGAGTATTGTTCCAGATCATGGACACAAACATTAATAAGAAAACCACATATGGGTCTATGACTTCTTTTTTGCCCTTGCCAGTGTTTGTATTGATCATCCGTGGCCTGACCACATTGCTGACATTACACAGTATCCTATTCCTGTAGCAGTTTGATAAAAATCAGCAAGCCTATATGGAGAAGATACTCAACTGTGTAAGGAGGTCTAAATCTGGCTCTTATCTAGGTCCTGGTCTTGAAACTGTCCTAAATTACTTTAAACATTAACATGTCTCTATGAGTCATAATCTGCTGTATTCTCTGTAATCTCCTTATTTCTGAACATTTCTTCATGGCAACCCCACATAACAAAATCTATCTTTGCTTTGCCCAGACCAGATTCCCAGCTGGTTTGAAAGGTGATGCTCAGAATCACTTGAACCAAAGATCCAGCTCATTACAGACCTGCTGTGGATGTTAAGGCTGTCTTTAAATCTAGACACTGAAATTGAACAGACTTCAGTCGGGACTGAGTGACTTGGGGCCTATAGTGAGTCATTGTAATGTCATATGCTGAGAAGCTCCAGGAGAGTTTTCCCATTGACCTTTTGCTTTGTAATGTGCGAGAGCAATGGATGACAGCAAAGGTAAAAAACTTCCTTATTTTGGTGGAGGAGAGGAAGGAATAAAACTGAAGTTTAGAAAAACTGACAGCTATTAAGAACTAAGCCTTTAAATTGAAGTTACTGAGTTAATCTTATAAAATTTTTATATCTACATCTATAGATATATTCTGCTTTAGCTTATTTATTCAGTTCAGATTTTGTTAAACTTCAAGGGAACTTACACCTACTTTAGAGTCTTGAGAGCATAGGAACTATTAGCCCAGTTTTGCATTGCAGTCACCAGTGTTAGTCTCTATTTAAACTGGATGCTCCTGGTTTATGTAATGCTGTCCCATAAAGCTGAAGTGAAAATGCTGTAATGCTTATGCACTGTGTCAATGAAATGTGTTTATAAAATGTTGTGTCACTTCATAATGTCTTTTCATTATATCTGTATGCTTATAAGAATAAATGATGTTGAGACTTAAATAGACAATTTATTTGGGTGGCATAAATTCAATTAAACTGACATAAGGTCTCCATCAGCTAAAGTTCTGGTAATTTATGGGAAATTTATGCAAACTAAACAAATGCTGTGGGTGAAATGTTCATATTCATGATTCAGTCTGTGGTGTATATCATGTATGAGGAAATGCTGGTAGAGACCTGTACAAGTACATAAGGCTCTGTTGCTTTATGTCAGGTCTGAATTTGTCCACTCCTTCTTCTTTAGCCTAGGGCACAATTTCACACAGAAGAGTGTGTAATGTCTGTGATGGTACATCTATCTGGACACAAAGACTTTTGAATTTGGGTCACATTTCTGTGAAG
Source organism: Hylia prasina (assembly GCA_013397195.1). Lineage (NCBI taxonomy): Eukaryota > Metazoa > Chordata > Aves > Passeriformes > Sylviidae > Hylia > Hylia prasina. The sequence continues at coordinate 123,510 of VYXD01009083.1, read as the reverse complement.
AACTGTGAGCCCCATTCTGCATCTGCATCACTAGGTTGTCTTAGGTAGAAGAGCAAAATCAGAATTTGGTCTAGGCCTCTTAATAATTATTAAAGGAATCAAGTATCTAAGTGGATGTAATTTTACAGTTTCCTTTCTATTTCACCAGGTTAGAGCCCTTTCTTTTGTGAAGAAAACAACATTTACCACATGACAATGTCCCTGGAAGAGGTGGAGTTGGAGGTAGCTCTGCTGCTGACTGAGGACAGGTAGAAGTTGCATATATGAATGTAAGATATCTCATATCTTGAGTGTCCCCATGTGGGACCACCAACTACACCAGCCAATACCAAAGTCAGGATGTATTTGATTCTTTAGCTCCACAAATGGGTCACCTTCTGGGAGAGGGTCACTATGTGGTGCTACATTAGTGCCTTTCACCAGGGAGAATCCAGGGTGGCTGGAAACTGATGCTGGGCAGGACCACAGAGCATGCACCACATGGAAAAACATGAAATATAGACAACACCTTGGTAACAACCAATTTTTCCCTTCAGTTACCCTTAAATTAATACTACTCTTAAAATTCAATTACGAACTAATTGGTTCACTTAATAATGGTTGTGCAGTTTAGTCTTTGGAGTGCCACAATCCAGCTTGTATCTATTGTACAACTGTTGGGGAAGGGAGAGCTTAAAGCAGCAGAGAACATTTACAATGATGTCCTTAGCTAGAACCAGTTCTTAAACCATAGTTAATCCTGGGAAATAGATATTGATTCCCAGAGACAACAGATATAAGAGTTTGATTTATTTTATCTTTTATCTATTTATTTATTTATTTAACCACTTCTGCTTCAAGATGATCATGGACCCAAACCCCAGTTCTTCCCAAATGTTGAGCTGTAGACTCCTCTAATTAGCTGAAGATAAGACTTACTAACACACAGATAGGCTTTCAGCTTTTATCAACTTTCCTGATTTAGCACTCAAAAACTTTGAAATTTGGGGAAATATTATGTCAATTTCCTATTTCTCTCTCACCACAGTTGGGTCTTGCACTTAATAAAATTTTATTTTGAGCAACTCTTAAAATGTAGGAAGCCTGGGACTCATTTTGTGCCACTTCCGTCTCACTGGTAAATGTGTGGGATTGTGGTTCCAACTTGACCAGCTTTAGGTGTCACTGGCATCTTCTTTCCACTCCCAAACTTTCCTCTCACTCCCATCCATCCATCATGGTGTGCTGTTCCCTGATTCTGCTGGCACTGCTGATCAGGGGCCTTTGACCTGATATGGATTGGGAAACCCTCCAGGTCAAATGTTTCCTTGTTAAAATACAGGTGTTTTCCCACAATGTTCTTTTTCTGAAAGTCACATTAATTCCTCTCTCTGACTCACCATTCTGCCCATAATGTTGAGCCAGCACTAAGGAAGCGGATGAAACCCAGAAGGAAGTGGTAAAAAGCCATGAGCTGAGTATTGTCACCCAAGACAATAAATTGTAAGGAGCCTTGGTTTGCAGTTGGCAGCACAGTCGTGGCTCACCCAGCCCGTGCCCCGGGTCTGTGTGGCAGGGGAAGGGCAATGCCTGGCAGCCCCTGCCCTCCTCCCTGCCTCCATGGGCAGCAGCACATCCATCCAAGGAGGGGGATACTGCCATGTCAGGGCACCTGCTGGATCCCCCAAAGCTGAGGGCTCCTTGCAGTGATCAGCCCAGACCTTGGTGCCTCACAATATGCCAAATTCAGGATAAGTAAAACTCTCTTGGGTGTGGCCCAACTCAGGAACATGGATATTAACGTGTTTTCTGAAGTATCCTTTTGCCACTGAGTCTTAAGATTGAAAAAAGATGAGAAAGGCTTCCTGGGTGAACATAATCATGTGGCTTTTTTGTGTTTCATCAGCTTTCTCCAAATGCAGTGTTCTTGGTTAGGGTCAGTGGGTTTCTAAAAATGGGAATGATAAGATTGTTTGGAAAGGAGCTAACAGCTCTCAGCAATGAAAGCATCAGAATAAAATCTCAAAACTGTTTGGATTTGTAATAATGCATGTAAATACATTTTTGCATACAGATGTTCTTTTAAAGATCCTTGCTAAGATTAAAAAATGCTGCTTAAATTAAAAATATCAGTTTTGCACTGAGACCGCTTGTTGTAGATAATGAATTAAATTTGCACATCATGCAGAATAAAGATACATATGAAAGTTTTTGCCAAAGAAACTTGGATATGCTTAAGATGCTATGGCAGCCACAACTTCTCCTTTTTTTACCTTTCAGGAAAAATAATTTCCTGTCGATCTGTGCCAGACTCAGAGGGTAGAAGTCTTTGCAAACACAGGTTACTCTAAAAACAAGTTGGAAATTATAGTTCTGTACACTTTGAAGAACCATACTGATGGGGAACAGTGCAGCTTCTCAGATACAAAAGTTCTATCCTTCTAAAAGCCTAAGGAAAAACAATTCTGTTGCATATTGCTTAATGAATTTTAAACCTCTGAGTTGTTATCACTCAGCCTTTTGCACTGTGTGTCTTCCACATTAGAGGTCCCATCAGGAAAGAGAATTCCTTCATGGCTTCCCAAATTAAGTTTGATTTAACTTTGAGAGCTAACTGCTGCTTTTAACAGTTACAACATTTCAGATTATCCCGTGTTGAATGTCAACAGAGTAATTCCAGGGTGGCATTTTTCTGATTCAAGGAATAGCTTGTTTAAGCTGTAATTGGAAAACAAGGGGATATGTGACTGCGTGTTGATATCCATATACGTTTGCATGCACATGTAAATGAGAGTATGCATGTTCATACTGTAATGTAATGTGTCTGTGAGCCTGACTCAGAAGTAGTAGGGCAGTTCTGAGGGGTGTGAGACTTTTTCTGCGTGGCATGAGCAAGCTTGGAGCAGTTGCATAACCTTACAGCCTGGCATGTATGGCCTGCGCTGCTGCGTGGATTATGTCTCTTATGTAACCCCTTTTACACAGGAAGCTAACAGCATCTAACAAGCTAAAAATAAGCAGACTTCTATAGTTTCTAACAACAATATTTTAAACTTCACTTATGTGGCTGCTTCTATTTCAGCATTAAATTTGGCCTCTCCAAAAATTTTATTTTTTGAGTAGGGTGGTACTTTAACACACTGGCAGCCTGTTTTCTCAGAGAAAGTCAGAGTTCTTTTGTCATTTTCCCATTGCAGCAAGAACTTTCCTTGTTTTATTGAAGGCGCTCTCCAACGCCTATGAAAACAAAGCAGCCTAAAGTATCAGTCCTGCTTTTTTTTCCTCAGACAATCAAGAAGTCTGATATTTGTGGGCAATTTTTGGAAAAATGATCTTTGTTTTCATGGTAGTAATAACCTTTTCAGTCAGTTAGACAGCAGATTATTAAGAGCATTTCTTGTATTGCTCCTTCCAATGCTGAGTTTGCATGGTAGAACTAAAAGCATTTAGTTTTTTCCTCTGCTGAAGGTTCTCCTTACCTTGGTGTTGTGTCCAAATACCCTGTGTGCTGTGGAAACCCTGCAGGGTTGATGCCTCCCTCCTGGGCAGCAATATGGTCAGTGGCTCATGTACACAGAGGACAGCTGAGGTTTTAGCTGACACTTGCATTTATCTTGTGTTGCTACCCTTGCCCTCCACGTGTGGCTGTGCTTGCCTGTCCCCATCATGAGGATATGTCAGCATTTTAATGCCCAGGGGATCTGCCTCTCCATTTTTGCACATGGCTCCCAATGGAAGTGTTCAAAAGGCTCATGGCAGGAATTGCCTCTCCCTTGCTGGGCTGTCTTAGCTCTGTGGGTACAGGGAGTACCCAAAACACTGGCAGGGCAGTTAGATAAAGGATTTCCCTACGTGGGATACCACAGGCCCTAGTGACAATTCTGATCTCCCTCCAGTGGGACCCAGGGATGGAGGAACACTGGCCCCAGGCAAGATGCAAGCTGGTCTTCGTAGGGACAACACAGTGCTTCCTCAAGCTTTATAAAACAGAGTCAGGCTCAATGATGCCAGAGACCCTGAGTACCTGCAATGAACAGGGATGCTCTTTGCACAGGGTTAATTAATATAGGCATGCAGTGAAGTCCTTTGGAAGCTTTGGACTGCTCCTTGGACAAGTATTCTTTTCCCAAGTGTCAGCATCAAACATTATGATGTGGCATTTTTTTCTAAACCTAGAAGTGGGAGGAACGAGACAAACTCTCTCTGGGCCTCAGAGGAATTCAGGTACCAATACACCTTGATTTAAAAGGAGTAATGACATGTAAGCACCACTGTTTTATTCATATCTCAGCAGCAATTCTCAGGTCTGGGCATACTTGGCATCAAAACCAATAAAAAGCCAATCTGATTTCACTGAAGATGCTAATTGGAATGGTAGAGCTACCTCACTTTTCACATTAACTTCACCAGAAAACAATCTCCTATTTTAATGTGTTGATTTCTCTATTTTTACAGGGGCACAACCTCATCTTCTGTAAGATGGTTTATCATCCTAGACTTGGAGTAGTTGAAAAGCAGGCATGAAATATTCATGTTTGCTTTGTTCACCCTTGGAATTTTTGTTTTAGACTGGCATTAGTCCATTAGTTCCCAGCACCCACCAGCTGCTGTGAGGACTGTCAGTAGCAGTTCCTCAAAATATCCCCTCTGTGCTCATTGCAGTGAGGCAGCAGGTCCTGTGACAGCTGACAGGGGCTAGAGGGAAAGGCAGGACAGGGCATGGCCAGTGAGAGAGGCTCATTAGCTTTGTTCAAAGTCCCCATCCATACATGAGGCTTACCGAGGTTTACACGACCCCCAGCTCAAAATAATTGCAATAATCCCTCAGACTGACAACACTGAATTGTTGTATTTTCTGCAACACTAACATTTAGCTCTACTCTAAGGCTCAGCTGCTGGGCATGAAAAAATCTAACTTCTTGTTGTTGTGTTACATCTATTCCGTAGGAGTAGGAAGAGAGGAACGTCACCCATATCTGCTGGTGCCGGGTGCAAGCTGTAATCACTCCACTGTGTGTGTGGGTGCTTGTTCTGCTCAGGTTGGGGGCCAATCTTACCCTATTTCAAGTACACAGTAACTCTGCTGGACCCCAGGAAGGGTGGTGGGAGGAGAGTCAGCTCCTTTCTGTTGCACAGGGCTAGCTTCCTATCTAATTTCTATGAGAAGGACATGCTCAGAACATCACTGGTTTAGTTTTCAGTTAGGATTTGCCTTGCAATTGCATCAGCAAAGTGAGCACAGAGGAAAGCTGCTTCTCAAAAGAACCAGTTGAGCACAATTTAAACTGCTATAAGCAGTAAGAGGCAGAGGGAGAGCCCAAGCAGTTCTGATGCTTTTAAGTGGGCTCTTACATTTTTTCTGATGCAGCCTGAAGTCAGGTGGCTGGCTCTGCTGGACTGTGGTCCTCTGAGCACATGCCCCATCTCCTGCTCTTTGCAGTGTGGGTATTTTGAACTACAGGTAAATGAGCAGTGGGGCAGGAAACCTGGGCATCCTGGCAGCCAGCTGAGGCCACCTCCTGAACACAGTTTTTATGTCTTGAGGCTGATGTACCCTCAAAGAATGTGAAACTTCTTGCTGTGCACATGCTGTAATCCACATATTTTTTAATATTCTATACCCCCTGAAGACGATTGAGTAGCAATGCAGCCCACTCAGGCTGTTTTAGAACTCAGGCCACTGTGCTGACTCCATAGTGTAAGCATGCAAAATATAGCTCCTAATGTAAATGCTACCATCTTTGGAAAAGGCAGATTCTGGAAAACCTTTGGGCTTAAAACAGGTGGAAAATTGTGGTATTGACCACTGAGAACCTTGTAAGGCTGGGCATGGGCCAAAGAGGCTTTGTGATTATTTCAGTTTATGCCAGAAAATGACCCAGTCATTGGATCAAGAGCATGAGGAAAGTACAAGCTAAGCATAACAACTGCTTCTATGGATGTTTCAGTGGGCCATTAAATCAATCCATCAAAACATCTGCCTTTTGCTAGGACTAAGTATGAGTCTAGTCTCCCAGGCTGGACCACTGCCAGGTGAAATTAGGCCCTGCTCTAATTTTGAAATATCCCTCAGCAGTTAATGCTGCTCAGTTTTTCTAGCATCTTCATCAGGATCAGTGAAGGACTGTACTAGAAGAGTTTGAATCTTGGTTATAATCAGCCATCAGTGTTACTGGGTCAGGCAGATAACTGTGAGAGGAAGTCCATTTTTATTATCTATCACCCATTTTATCACCATTATTATTTTCTCCATTTTTATTTTCTGGTATGCTGTATATTCTATCCCCTGCATTTACTAACATAACTCTGCAGAATCTCAGCAAGGCAAATCACTAAAGGTTGCCTTGATCTAATAATCCTCCATCCATATGAAGAAAAGTAGAGAGACAGCAGCAGTGCATCCTGTCATACCCCCCTCCCCAAGGCTGCTGCAAGTTCTGTGGCTCTTGAGGTCATTTCCTTTGTCACCAGCCCCCAAGCACATTGCCACCAAATCTGGGTCCAGCACAGACAGCAAGATTCATTGCTGGAAGCATGACTTCCACTGGGAAAAAACTCATTCTACCATCAGACTTCTGCGTGTATCAACTTCAGCTTTGCTGATAAAAAGTCAACAAAAGGATTATTTTGTAAAAATCCAGGGATTTTATTGGATCTCTGTGGGTGTGAAAATTCTTCTTTCTAAAAACATTCCTGTCTTTGATAAGAGTATTTTTGGCAACTGGCTTGCCTGTTGAAACAGCCTGGTTTAAACCCATCAAGGTTGTGCCCTGTCAATGCCATATTGTTGTGGAAAGGAGAAAATATCACTGTCTTTATTCATAATTTGTAATTTTTCTAATCCCTTGATATGAATAGTGTAACATCACTGGAGTAGGCTTTCTGTTACAAGATAGATGATAAAGCTTGAAAATGCATTCCTGTGTTCGAGATTAACTGGGGGAAAGAGATACAGGGTTTATATCAACTGATGAATGCTTAGTCAATTTCTTATCATTTTGCCAGCTATTTTTTTCAGCAGTATCTTTTGTTCTGGTTCAAGTACTTCTCTCTATGTGTCATCATTCCTGAACTGCCCTTTCAAAGCTGATTTTGCTTATTCTCATCTAGAGCTGTTTGCTGCCCAGTAAAGACACACAGTTTCTACTTTCTCTCTATTGGAAATTGTTGTCCCCTCTGCATTTTTACTGTCAGCTGGACACTCAGATGGGCTGCCTCTGTGTTCCCCTTGCCAAAGGAAAATCTAGTTAGCAGAAAGGGTATTCTGAGCTTTGTCAACTCTGATAGATACAAGTGAAAGAAATACCAGGCAAAAAGAGCAGGATACTTTTTTACCGATCCTGCACAACTGAAAGCAAATTTTAAAAGTCTAGGGAAAGGGAAAAATATTGAGCAGAGCTTGGGCACACCCCTCCTGCATGTTGCAATCAAGTGACTTCAGAGACTGTTCTCAGATGGAGCACCTATTTGTATTGTGGCTAAATGCATCAAATGGAATAAAATTTGAAGTCAGAAGTCAATTATTTGCCATCACACTGAATAAAAAAGAGCAACTGTTTCCTCCTTTACAATAGAGGTCCTGCAAATATCTTTCTGTGCTACATTCCCCAGGAAAGGTTTTTCTCAGGGAGCAAGGTGGTCTGTCACTCCCTTGCAGTCTTCAGTAGCCTATAATAATATTATTGTGGTTGTTATGTTGCTGTTGTTGTTGCTGCTGCTTCTGCTGCTGCTTCTGCTGCTGCTGCTGCTGCTGATTATTATTATTATTATTATTATTATTATTATTATTATTATTTTCTTCAGTTTGCTGATACTTTGCCATGTGCCAGCTCAGAGGACTTTGGAGCAGCATTCAGTACATTCAGCATGAAGTAAATCCTGGGGCTATTTGCACCCCAGTCCTGCCTGAGGGGAGATGTTGGACCCACAGTGTGGGAGAATTGAGCCTCCCCCTTCCCAGCGGTAGGCAGATCCCGGGAAGAGCAGCCTGGGTGAGCCCCCTGGGTTTTGGCGTGATGCCACGAGGTGGCCTAGGACATCTGCTAGTGCACACCACTGGCGGGCTTGTGCCAAGTGACAGAGGTCCTGCGTGGGAAGTGCTCCATGGAATCGGGTGTAAATCACCTGAGGATGTGCTCAGCACAGGCAGTGACACCTCCCTGGACCAGTCTGCACAAACGTGGAGGCAGAGGGGTTGTACAGCTCTAATTGAGGAAGCTTGCTGCAATTTGGAATCACAATGTGCAAAACGAGCAATTGTAGGGATTTGCTGCCCTCTGGCAGGATTTTGTTACAGCTCAGATTTTCTGTGAAGTGCAAGAGCAATGCTCAGCAATAGTGCTCCAGCACAGCAAGGTTGGCATTTTCCATCTTTTTTTTTTGTCAAAGCTGCTGGTCAGCAGTGCTGCAGCCTCATGGAACCTCCCTGGAAAACCAGAAGTACATGTTGATCCCAGACATGGGCTGGTGTAAGGAGCAGGGCTGCTGGACTGGCAGGAGATCCCTGTCCCTTTTGTCCATCTCTTTGCAGCTATGGGGCAGGCTGACTCTCTAAAGGTGGTCCTTTTGTTGATTGTCTCCTCAAAAGAGCAAGCTCACCATCTTCCACCTTTGGCTGTGCAGCCTTTTGGTGAGAAAGTCAGTTTGGCCTCCCACTAATGCTGACAAGCCCTGAGTGGCTTTACCAAGTTTGATTTCTAGTATATACTTTCTGTGAGATGAGCAGGCAAATCAGGCTAATTTTCTTTAACCATTTTCTAAAAGTAATGCTGGTATGGCACTTGTGGGTATGTGGGTACAGAGTTTAAAAACCTGGGTTTGCTCTGTACTGTGAGTCTCATGGGGCAAGATTCTCTGACAAAACACTGAGTTCTGCTGTGTCTGCCCCACTGTGGCCTGCCTGGTCAGCAGGAGAAACAGGCACACCTTGTGTACTGTAAAACAATCTGGTGTCTCAGGCTGTCAGAAGACTATATCCTAAAAGCATCAAAGGCTTATTAAAAATACCTAGGCTAGTTACCTTGGATGTTGGTGGCTTTGATGAAATTAGGTTATGCTAGGCCTACCCTAAAATAACAGAAAAAGGGGGGGATTGGGGAGGCCCATAAAATTACTCAGGTGTGCAGGTATTCCTCACTGTTTTTCTGTTTTGAGAGAAAGGAAGGATAGCATAGCTACACTATTCCCAACAGAATATATATAACAGCCTGGCTGCCCATATGACACCCGTGATCCTCACCTCCAGTAGGTCACAATCCCAGGAGAGATAAATAAATAGGCTAGGACTGAGAAAGGAGAACAATAGAACTCAAATACAAATCCATGGTGGTTGATTGTATAAGTGTGTGGGATTTTCCCAGGGTTTTGAATGCATGGGAGAACTTGGAGTTGGAAAATAATACGACTCTCTCTCTCTCTCTCACATATAAGTATGTAGGGTTTGCTGTAGGGACCTTGTGATTAATGATGCTCTTGTAGCAGCAAAGTCCACAGTGCACACTGTAGTGCTGTGCAGAGATATCACACATGGTCTGGAAGGCACTTAGCTGCATGTGATAGTGTAGCCAGGCTAATAAATAGCTCAGAACAAGTGTTTATGTATCTGCTTTATTGCTATCAAGGGTTTGAACTTGGATCCCTTTATGGTACTGCACAATGACAATGTGTGCTTGTTTAGAGTTATTTGGAGTATCTCTGGCTGGCATTGCATAGACATGTCAGGGATGCTCATGAAATTGTGAAGATGGTGATAAAAGCCAAGGTTTGATTTTAGAGTTACACTGGTTGTTATTGAGAAAGCTTGAATGATAAGGAAACCATGTCTTCATCAGGCTTTCCACTACAACAGCCACAGCCACTAAGATATCCTGGGGCCCACTGAAGTGATGGCAACACCCTCAGTGAATTGATGAGAAAAGCAACTCCAGTATGCTGGCTTCCAGACTTACACCAATTTACTTTGGCTGGGAATTTCCCCCCTTTGTTTGGGTTAGATTGGGCTCACCTTGTTTCTTCAGTGTTAGCACGGTAGATGCCTTAGAACTGACTGATACCAATTCATATATTTATATATGGAATAACTAATAATAGATTTTCTGTTGTGTTCTACAAACAAATTGGGAGATCTGCCCAATGTCATGTCTTAAGTTATGGAAGTACTTCCTGGAAATGGAACACAGTTATGCACTGTTCACCTTTCAGCCCCTGGCATGGCTGCATGTACCACTCATCTGGACTTCTCTTGCTTTGAAATCAGCCTGACCACCAGTTTGGGAGAGGCCTTTCAAGACTCCTGGAATACCTGACAGAACTGTGCTTCCTGAGGTACAATGTACTGGACCTGAAAATGTTCTGTATGATTTGAAGCCCCCTAGTTAAAGCAAGAGGGCAGGCACATCACAGGAAATCTGTGTTAATGGTGGCATGCCCTAAAACTTCAGTTTTCAAGACCATCCAGAAAAACAAAGGCATGGCATTAACTATTACATCCCAGCTGAGGTCTTCTCTGAGGTGACTGTCACAGGCTGGGCACACTGGAGACCTCAGTGGGCCTGCAACTGTGGTGCAAAAGATGTCTACAGAGGAAAGTCCAGGAAACTCGTAACTGAAATGGACGGGAATATTTCAGAAAATGATGTTAAAAGCTATCAATTTTCTTTGAAGAAAGTGCAAAAACTTTAATGAAAAAAACAATTGCTTTAGGGATGGAAAGCAAACCAAAGGGCCTGTGGGAATGCTACTTATACCCTGACTGCCATAATTACAGTTTCCATGATTAGAACTACGCTGGTTCCTGCCCAAAGAGTGAAATTTCGAGGAACAATGAATTTTCCTGCCTCTAGAATAGCTTTGCAGCCCTGTATCTTTCCATTGACATTTAGAAACCCCTTGGAAACCATCAAAAACATTTTGTGCTTTTTCTCAGTTTAGGTTGAATGAATCCATAGGGATTTCCTCCATGGCATCCCAAGATTGTGCTTTGCCTGTATTTGTGTGTATCTGACTAGGCTATAGAGAGGAGCCTTTATTAGTTCTCTCTACTGGAAGTTTTTGCTGGAACAATGTAGGTTGCATTTATCCTTTAACCATTCTTGCAGATGGTGCATCAGGATGGAAAACCTCCTACTTGGGCCAGCTCTGCTGGTTCATGCTAATTATCCACATGCTTTAAAGAGCACAATGTTCTGAAGAAAAAACACAGCCTTTAATGTATTTTTTCCCCTTTTTACTTTAATTCCTAACTAGGCTGTACTCAAGCAAGCATTTGAAGAGATTAAAAGGATTTCAGAAATCTGATGTAGTACAGAGGAGGCTGTTAATACATTAATCCTCCCTCATGTACTTTCTTCTGCTCAGGTATGCAACCACTAATCCCAGATACCTGCTCTTTTTTTAGAAGAGAAACTGAGGCAGAGATGTTAGCAACTTGTTCAGTGTACCTAACAGTGAAAAATTGGAACCAGCAGTCTTTCTGCATGCCTCCACCTCAAAACTATTTAATTTAGTCCCATAATACCTATATTATTCCAGGCCAGTGGTGCCCCAGAACAGAGGAGTACATCAGCTGAACACATACAAGCACACACATAACAGTATTTTTGAAATAAGTGCATTACCCTAGGCCTTTTTTAATGTGATTGTGGTCATCCCCCCAGAACCTGGATGAGGGCAGCAGACTTCCCGTGAAAAAGCAGCATGGTTTGTCTGCCACTGCCCTGGCTCTGTTCTCACCTGTAGACAGTGACTGTGCTACCAGCAGACCTCAGTTTCTCTGTTTCAGAATTTAACAAGTGAACTATACTAGCTTTTTAAAGCTATGTTTAAATTTTCATCCCAGGTACTGAATCTGAAGTTGGCATCCTGTCTGAGGAGGAGCATTAGCTCCCTCTCCTATTAGGTTTCACTACTCCCTGATCACTGCCATTACTCACCCACTACACTTCCCAGCCAGGGGCTTCACTTCTCTTGGTCTTGAAGACATTAAAGGAGATGGAGACACCTGCCTTGGTGATTTTACCCAGCCTGCTCTTCCTTAGCTTTGCAAGGAGAGGATGTACAGACATCAATAACTGCTGCATCCTCTTTGCCATTTTATATCCAGTTCCTGTGTCTTTTCCCCTTTAGGCAACATATCTCTGTGAAGAAGTTTTTTTCACATCAAGTCATTTCTTGATGTATTGCAGCCTTCAAACTTCCCTAAATCAGTGATGTTGTCTAGGGAGTCACTTTCTTGTCAATGGCCTTTCAAATTCAGTGCTTATGGCATAGCAATTCACTTTTGTGGATCCTTAGTCATGGTTCAAATTAAGGACAAATATCCAAGCACCAAATACCTTCTCCTTAAGCCTGCTCTATGAGCAGTGAAAGACGTCTCTCTGGAACAAAACTAGAAAGAATGTAAACTTGAAAGAATATTTTAACTGATATTCTTAAAATTCACCAAGTGTTGCATTTTCTCTTTCATTTAAGGTTGCACAGTGCTGGTATTTCCCTCCTACAGTGTGGGCCTTTTTATGGTTGCTTTTCCTAGGTTTTTATGACAATCTGAGTGAGCTCCTAGGGAAAGAAGCAAGAATAATTCATGCCTTAGGAATCACAGCTTTCCAACTGGAGAGGGATGGGAAAAAAACTATTTGATATGGCTCTCTCCTTCCCCTTATCAACAAAAAGAGAACTAAGGCAATATTTTGGGAAATTCTCATGTAAAAAAATCTCACTTTGATGAAAGGATTTAAGTTGCTTCTAGTAACTGATGATTTATCAAATAACTGTGATTAAATTTTTGCATCAAAGTGGATTAAAATGCTTTTTTTCCCCCCAGTTTATTCAATTCCTTACAACCAACATCTCAGGCAGTACCTAAGTTTGCAACTTCAGTTTACTACTCATTGTCATCTAGATAGCAAACCTTTAGCCAGAATAAAATATAGTTCATAGGGACCAGAATGAAGCCCTAGTCTGAGAGACAGCCACATAAAATACCACTGGATTACTTTAGAAAGGCTGTGAAATTACCTGTGAATTAACCTGACAGTATGAGGTTAATTTTAGGAAATGATTAGGTAAGAAGGAGTATTTTATTAGGAAAAAAGAGATTATTTTACCTAAATCTTGGGTAAAATTAGATAGGTTAACCTATCTTTACTCTTTTCACTGTAGCAAGATCTCTTTAACACTATTAGAGAGAATGCCCTGGGAGCTGCAGGCATTGTTATTTGGTGAGATGTGAATTTAATTTCTTTAGAGGTCAACCTTAGCCTGACTTAAATGCATTTTGCAAGATCCTCATTTTATCCTGTTAACAGAGAGTATCTGACTGCACCAGTCTTGAGTGCAGGAGCACCAGCAGATCTGACTGCTTAACCAGCCTTTGCTGTCCTCCAGTCAGGACAACATGGAACATGGTCAAGTCTTCCTGGCCTAACAAGCCTCTTGCGAGGCAACCAGCAGTAGGAAGCCAATGGCCAATACCAGGAATTTTGGAAGACTGCTCGTCAGTAGTTATCATCCAGCTGGGTGAAACACTAGGAAATTATCTAGAGCATGATTAGCACACCAGACAAGGTTTAGTGTTGGTGCTTGGCAATATGTCAGGTTATGAGAGCTGTCCTTGTGTGTGGGCAAGAAAAATAAAGCAGGCTGTTAATATCAGATGGAAACGTTTTGTATTACATATCAGACCTAGCCACATTAAAACCAAAGCTTGATTTTTGAGGCTCTGCCATGTCCTGGAGTTTTCAGAAAGTCACATATAAAACTTTGTCATAAAAAAAGACTTTTTCCTTACAGCTGTGTGAAATGGGTGTTCTGGGCTGTTTTTCTCCTGGCAGATAGCATAGAAAACCCAGCCAGCATGAGAATGAATGGCTGAAAATAAGTGTTCAGTTGTCGCCCGCAAATTCAATTACTTCAGCCAATTTTTTAAACATTTGGACGTGGCCTCTGTCAGAATCAATATGAATAGGAGGGTGAACTTCCTTCCACCCCAGTCAAGTGACAAAGGCAAGCTTTTGGAGTTCCTCTATCAGCTCCAGACACCCACAGTCTTGCCACACAGCCACGCTGACATCACCTGCTTTTCTAGCATATAACATGGTTTTTTGAAAGATCTACACACTGCTGTTTCCTGGGGAATGCAAGTTGCTGAACTCATTTGTACCTCAATAGGATTATATTTCCTGTATAAAAATTTGTATTAATCCTTTAAATTAGGGAAATTTATGTTATTCTGGATGAATTAATTAATGCAGTCTCCTTAAATATTGCAGATTTTTTAGAATGTAAAAGGAAAAAATAAAGTGGGTAGTGTCATATTAGCTAAAATTTCTACCATTTACAGAGCAGCTGCAGAGAAGTGCAAAAATTAATTGATTCTGAATTGGAGCCCTACATTATCAATGTCACAGCAGCAGCTGTGGTGTGAAGGAGGCATCTTTGTCAGGACAATGTATCATGTGTGCAAAGAACCTGGAGGGCACATATCTACACTTAAATTTTAAGACCTTCCAGATAGATGCCTTGGAGAACCAAGGATTTATTGTGAGAGGAGAAACATCAAATGAAGATCTGGAAGTAAAGGCAGAGACATTGTCTGCCACTGTTGTCAGGGCTATGAGGGAACCAACTGTGATGCAGTTAAAGTTTTGAGGATCATTCAGAGAGCTCTGCAGACTCTGTCTCCCCCAGATTTGCAGTACTCTTCTCTAAGTACTGCTTAGCCAAAGGGCTGGCTTCAGTCAGTCAAGGAGAAAGGTAGCATGGATCCAAGGAAAAGTTTCACATGCTCCTCAGCTGGGAGCTGAACGTGTCATTCTCCCAGACAAAATCCAAACCCTGCAGCTGTGCCCTGAGGTTTAATGCCCTTAAAGCACAGAGGGGAGTGGAGCACCTTGGAGGCTGAGTCAAAAATGAGAAGATCTCAGGAACATGTCTGGCCCTGGATCCCATATTCTGAGATTAGGCTGTTTAGCAGTCTAGAAGCCTGGCCTCTGCTCAGCTGACAGCCACCACCAGGACAGCAGAAGACTGCTGCCTCTGAATAAAACAGCATGAGGTCACTTTTCTTCTTTGGAAAGAAAGGAAGAGTCTACCCACATCATACTGGATGTTATACTGGACAGACCATCCTCCCAGAAAATGAATGATGAAAGGAGATTCCTAGTTTCTTTTCCATTTGAGTGAATTCAAGTTCATGTTTTCCTCTTTCATGATCAGTGTCATTAAGGTGTTCATGCCTTGAGTCATCCACAAGATAAAGAGGAATGAAAAGTCAGGAGCTGAGGAAGAAAAAGTATTAGTATATTAGTATATATACTGACAGAAGAAAGCATATATTCTACTCCAAAACAAATTCTCTGTGTTTTTTTAAAGCCATGACTATTAAAAATAAAACTAATAAGTAGTGCTAGAGGCAGGAGTATTATACATGTCTTTGATAGGGAAAACAGAGATCAGTGAGACCTGTGCTGAGTTCCCTGCTTTTTCTTCTGTATGATCCAGGCAACATTTGCAACATAACACCCAACTCCCACATCCATATTTTTTTGTTTGTTTGTTTCAGAACACTAAAGATCCCATCAGGCTTTGACCTTTGTGAATTAGCACCTCTTAGCAGCTTTTCCTTCTTTAAACATGCATTACTATCCTCATATATCATCAGTGAATTATTGCCATAATAACTATGTTGAAAAAGCAATTGTGCATTGAACAAATATTATGTTAACAGAGCTCTTGAAGGCACATGAGAAGAACTTCCATTTTTAAAAAAAAAATTAGAAAGAAATATTTTACATTCCATTTATGTTGGGAGAGACTGTGACTAAAACCACAGCCAATTAACAAAAAATTAATTAACTTTAAAATGATCCTTCTCTAAAAGAAAAAAATGTAAACTAAATTCAGGCTATTTATTTTCAAAAAATAAATGAAAGATATCTACCAAAATTTTTCTGAAGCATATTTTTATAGTGATGAAAACTAGAGATATTTTGCCTTTTTTTTTTTTTTCTTTCCCTTGGAATGGCTTTCTCAGAGAAATGCAGTTTTGTAAAAATCAGAGTATGTTTGTGGTGGATTTTGCAAAGGAAGGGTGCAAAAATGATTCATTTGACATTTTGCTTGTGCTGTAGGACTGAAGTACATGTTAGTAGGAAACAAAATGCTTCAATGTTTTCTGAGCAGCATTGAATTAGATGTTAGTTTGGTTCTTCTTGCTGTCTCCATTAAGGTCGCATCTTACAGAAAGATAATCACACTCATGGAACAACAGGGTAGTGAAACAGTATTTTATAAAATCTTCTGTGAATATGTTAAATTTGCAACTGTCTGTAATACATTAGTGCATCCTCTACAAAGGTCTATCCAGGTATGCAGGCCCAAATTTCTCCCACTGAATATATCCACTGAAGTGGGGCAGCTAAACTAGATTAGCACCTTTTAGGTGGGAGGGCACCTCCAGTGGGCTTTAGGTGGTTTCTGTCTCAACACTCTTGGCAGGCCAGATGATTTTGTGCAGGTCAGGTATCTGGGATCTGCAGTGTGAGAGTATGTGCAGGATGGCACAGTGGAGAGATGCTTCCCAACCCCCACAGACAGGGTCTGTTCTCATGGGGAAAGCTGAGCCAGGTGCTCCTTCAGACTCCCCTGCTAGCATCCCTCTCCTTTTGAGGCTGGACACAGGCTGTGGGAGGTACGTTTGCATACATTTGTATCAGCTGCACTGCTAAGATCAAATCCTCCCTCTTCTGTTCTCCTGTGAAAAGCACATCTGATTTCTAATTTTATAACTTTTTGGACTTCTGTTTTCTTCTCTTTGTGTTTCCTGTTGGCCACATTTTGCTGTCTTTAACCCATATGCTGTCATTTGCACATTTCTTTCCCTAACCATCACAGAGCATCCTGTGAAGAATCAGATGCCATAAACTTCACATCATGAGTTTCTCTCAGTGCCTATACCCTTAAGGTGTAGACATACGAAACCTTACCATTACAGTCACTACATTATTTTATAGTATAAATTAGATACCTGGACAGGCCTGAAAATCTGCACCTGGGGTGTCAGCAGCTGCATGGTTAAAACTGTTGCAGTGTGGGATATGGAACATAATGCTATGTGTCATAATGGATTTGACAGTGCAAAAATATTATTGTAGCTGTACACTTTTTTTCCTGCAGAGGATTGAAGTTCAATTTGTGTTATTATACCTACTGAGTGGTAGTGATAAAATTAAGTAATCTCTGTACATCCATGAGAATATCCATTATAAATCCATGCTTTTAACTAGAATAAACATACTTTCTCCTATTATAGTACAAACTGTGATTCTTTCCTTCATGTTTGTGAAGCTTAACATTTCTTAGCAATATCAAGTGGAAATAATACATGAAACTAAAAGGGGCAGATGACAAGCAGAGGACCCTCGTAATACTTTTGATGGTCTGATCCAAAGCCATATGAAGTCAGTGGTAAGCTCCCTTGGTTTCATTAGGCCCAGCATCAGGCTGGGGTGCCTCCCAGGGAGTGACACCACAAGGGTTTTGTGATCTTGATAGGTGTCACTTCCATGTTAGAACATTCCTAAAATAAATCAGCATGCATTGCAATCAAAAACATGTTTCAAAGATTTCGGTATAGACACCTAAGCACAGAAATATCTAAAAGCGCTTGTTATCCAAGTTGGTAAAGATTTTGATAAGCTACTGAGTATTTAGATAACAAATAAATATCCTATGTGATTTGGATTTTAACAATACTTTTTGGTACAAGGTATGAGAATATGTTCTTTTGCCTAACCAAAAAATTAGCAAACAGATACAAAACTGCTAGTATCTCACTAATAACTGAAACCATGTACAGTTTTCAGCACACGTAATCTTTTAGCAGAGGCAACCATGGTTATGGAAATGGTTTTGTAGATGGGAATGAAAACAGGACAGAAGGAAAGCTGCTCTGACATAATTACCTGCTGATCACCCTCACAGGCTTTTCTGAGTCACTTTGAAATGGGAAATCTGATATTAATTCTGAATTTCAGATTATTTGGAACATTCATTCTTAGCAATTCTCTGGTATTGTGTACTGCATTTCTCACCTCCTTTTTTAACAAAGGTATCTTCTTGTTTCTCTTCTGTTTCTTCTCATCCCAGAAAAGGACAGATGATTGATGCTGGCACCTGGTTGCTGTTATACCATGAAGTGGCTGTAAAATTCACGGCCTTGTTTCTTTATCTAGATCCAATCAAGCAAACCCCATCTGTATGTTCAGACAGTTAGGAGCTACAGATCCATGTGACAGCAAGGTTCAGTTAGTGTTACAAATTAAATCAGCAATTCTGATCCAGTGTAGGCAGCCCACATCCCAACCATCCTGCCTTATTCAGTATTAAATTATTTTTCTCCCATTAGCCTTGAGGCAGATGAAGGGTAATGCTGCACCTTCTTGCCCATTTCTGCTGCTTGATATTACTGTCAGGATTTTTCTTTATCACTCAACCAGTTCCAGATGTCTGGATGTTGATCTTAATCCCAGTCTGGGGCTTTGCTGCAAATCAGTTTGACAGTCAAGTGCAAAGTAGATTTGCCTTGGCATAATTCAGGTGCTTAACTCTCTGAAATGATGCTTAAACTCAGCAATAACACTATTAAATACAGCACTTTAAACACTGTACAGATTGCATCTCACATTCATTTTTGTGTTCTACACTGAAATTGGTGGGAATAGGGCTCCTAAGTACACCTAATGAGTCAGATTAATAGTTAGGAGTTTGTTTCTATTATTCCCATTTTTATGTAGAGTGGATTAAAAGGCAACTACCGATCTGAGTCATCATACCCTAAACCATGACAGATTATTTTATGCTTATATTGAATAATTTAATCACCAGTAATAATCAGTCATTGTACTGGGAATAGTGAAACAAATTATGTATCTCTTCTATCTTTTTACACATACTTCCACCTTGTGCTCCTCAGTGGGAAGACTGAGGAATGCCATTCTGAAAATTACAGAATTATATCTAAATCTTAATATATCTTGAACCCTAATGTGCTGAATTGGTACCTGAATTTTCTGCTAGGCTCCAAATTTAATGGAGGATTTTCTAACTTAGCCAATGTGGCTGCTTACTCAGATCAGTTTTCACAGCTTCCCTACAAAACTACAAACCCCTACAGAAAAATGAAGTCTCAACTAAATGTGACTTTCTCAGCATTTAGAAGTGTGGAAAATGTGGCTCTTTTTTAAACCCTCACTGGATGTGGCCATTGAAGGTTTGAGCATTTATTCCCTGAAGATTTGTTGGGAGCTGGAGCAGCTCTGCACCTTCCTGCTGCACATGGAATTTGCCAAGTAAAGCCCAGCCTTGTTCCAAATCTTCAGGCACAGGTCACTGAAATGGGCTCAGTACTGAAGGCAAAGGCTTTCCCAGTTTTCCCTGTGTCTGTCAGAGCCATCTATGTTAAACCAACGGGACAATGGTGAGTTTCCCCCAGAGAGGGGGAGGAAGGATGGCAGCTAAGCATTTAGGGAAAAAGTCCTTAGTTTAAAAGACTGCATTTCTGAAATAAAGACTAATACATGCCTCTGCTACCACGAAATCACTATTTATTAGAACACAGCACAGATTTTAATATCATTCACTTAAGGCAACATAAGCACAAAAGGTTTACAAGTAGCTCCTGAGAGGGAAGAAGTGGGTGTTCCTATAGGTAGTAAAATATCACATATATCATTGTCTTATCTTGATATAATATAGACTTCACTAGCAGTGACATGCTTGCCCAACAATGTGAAGCAGAGAAAACAGTATGGCCTAACTCATGTCCAGAAATAAGATGCATGCACTGAAGAGCAGGAGCCCCAAACCAATACTGTTTCGTCAGGCAGCTGCAGGAAATATAGGAAGTGCTCCCAGAGTTACAGAGTTTACAAAAGCTCTCTAATATACATGGACGTTAGAGACAGACCTACTGTTAGACTTCCCAGAAGATATGAGCCAAGTTCAGGCAATGCTTGTTTATCTCCTAAGACAAAGTCTTTGTCTGTTACAGGAGAAAAGGATGATTCCGGAACTTTCACCAACCTCCTTTGCCGCTCTAATTCTCCCAAGGCTGTTCAGCTCCTGGGCCTTTAGTTTCATTAGAACATTTGTCTGGAACAGCGGTGAGTTGAATGTTTTGAGAAGCAGAACTGAAGAGAAAGGAAACAAAATGCAACAACTGTGCTGTGCACACAGGCAATATCCACACCTGCTGGGGAATTGGGCTTCACAAGGGAGTCAGTCCACCACCAGCAAGAGCTACCAAAATCCTTCCAGTCACTTTGACAGGAGCGTCAGACTTCCATCCAAGAGGCAGAGGAACTGTTAAAAATTAGTTTTGATTCATTATGATAATGAACACACATCTGTAAAGATGTAAAATTTGATTCTGCATTTTGACTCTTATTCTTAAAACTTACGTTTATCAGATCCATGCTTTCTTGGGTTTTGTTTTTTTTTAAACCCTGAATTTTCACTTTAGCTTTTGTATTGATTACATCTGGCCCATTAGGAATACCTAATATCAAAGAGCATTACAGAAAATGTGCTGTATTTCTGAATTTTATCCAGCTGTTGGATGGATAACATTGGCAGTTTAAAGCTGAATTTTTTACCATTCGGAAAATGAATCAGAGACTTCAGTGGCATTTCTCTGATTTATACCAGTTTTGAGTCTGAGTTTTTCAGAACTGGCTAATTGCTAATCAATTAGAAAACCTTTCAGTTGGTATGTGAAAAAGAGCGTTGAACTGCCAGTTCAGTCCTTGGCTTTTCTGGTGGAATTTTGGCAAAGGAAATTGTCTCAATCTTTTTAGTGGCTGCCCAGGCAGCAATTACAGCTTCTCTTCAAAGTAGCTGCTATGGCCTCTTGTGATTTTAGGGCAGTAGAGGAAGGAGACAGGAAATACGTGAAAGGGAGAGAAGGGGGAATACAGCCATTTGGGATTTGTGTGCCGGGATACTTTCTCTTATCAGATGGGTAGGAAAAGGCAAAGGATTGGCCATCAACGTGGATCCAAAGAAAGAGCCCAGGTGACTGTGTCAAAATGATGTCCCACACAAATCATCCTGGAGCTGCTGTGAGTCCAAAAAGGACCTACTTAGCATCACTGTGCCTAAAATTAGCATCAGCTCCTTGATGCTAACCAGATTTTTAATAGGCACAGGGAGAAGGATAGTGCCAGTAAAAGATGATCCATGTAGGATTGAAGGTGTTATGCTCAGTGTGTGAACCAAGTATATTAAAAATAGCAAAAGTCAAATACCCAACCTGAACAAGTTCTCAGCACAAGTCTGGCCAACCTCTGCTCCCACTGAGGCTCTGCAGAATCACCCATGTTCTGACTCCTACCAGAGGTGCTGACTACCATCTTTTGGGCAACAGCTTCAAAACATTTATAGCTATTGCCATCATTTACAGCTATAGCGCTGGCCCAGGGGCTGGGCCTGATCTCAGCAGCAAGCTGTAAAATTTAGCTTCCTTCTTGCTTCTGCTGTCTATATGCCTAGAATTTATCTTGCCAACTTCATACAGTCATCTAGGGCTGCAAGGTATTTTGAGTAAAGCAGACTATTCAATGCCAAACAGAAGACCTAAAATGGTCTTAGGCCTGGTTTTCTTTTTCCCAATGTCTGCATATCTGAGGCTGCTGATCCAGCTCCTTTCATAAGACACCCCTGATTTTGTAGCCCAGTAATATGGTTTATTTCATCTGTTCTTACCATTAATTTTTTAGTCATATGGAGGATGGATGGAAAAGACTGTTTGAAAGATGTCACACTGGCATCCCCCCATCTTGGATTCCTGCCTCTCATCAGCTTGGCTTGAGCAGCATGTCTGCCACTCTTGGCTGAGTCTGGAGCAGCAGGCACACAAATGGCCCAGGTGGAATTATCTATTTTTAAACTGATTTCTGCATCAGCAGGAATTGGAAGCTATTCTATAAATCCAAAAAGAGCTTTAAATCTCTCTCATATCCACTCCCACACCAAGCTTGCAACCTATTTCCCTGAAGTTAAAGCTTTACTCAGAGAAATCTGCTTCAGGTGGATCAATTTCCTCAAATGCATTCATTAGTTACTGCTGGCATAGCACAGTGAAGGTGGAGTGTTACACAAACAAGTAATAATGCCACTAATATGTGCTATTATTAAGGNAGGTGTCATTAAACATATATTAGGTTTTATAATGAACAATCAGCATGACTGGTCCTGTGCAATCTTGGCAAACAGAGTTAGAGAGGAACAATTTCACTTGGCAGCTCTGTAGTGGCAGGACTGTGCTCTGTGGTGGGAAGTGGAGGCAGCGCAGAGAGGGCAGTGGAGTCTCACAGTGGAGCCAGGCCTGGGGAGCAGCAGGGCATGCAGGGGTGCCCACAGTGCTGTCTGCTCCCTGGTCTGCCACAGATGTGACCTCTGGGGACGTGACCCCTCTGCTCTGCAGAATCACAGGAAGGTGACTTGCTGGGCTACTTGTTGGTTGCCCTCAGTCAGCTCCTTGCCTGGTGTATTGGTAACCAACTTTGCTAATTCCTACACACTTACTATGGCTTTTCAACACCTGGAGGATTTCCTCCAGTGCTGTCTGGCAAATACAGAGTACAGAAGAAATAATAATTTGCATTATAATGTGAAGGAACACATTTGGCTTGTAAATAGATTTCCCCAAGCATGCCCATTTTTTTTTTTTCTGACTGAAAATTTAGTCTGGCATTTCTTTTCAGTTTCATGGCTACATAAGTGACATCTGAGCATTGAATATGACCTTTTCAAAAAATGGCATGTCTATTCTGAGCATGTCTCAGATCCAGCGTATCTCAGACACAGTAGATTTTCTCTGCAGATCAGCTCTAAAACCTCTGCCCCACTTCCACTTCCCAATGGTGCTGGACCACTGATCAAGGCATGCTGTTTTATCTGTGTGGTGTGAAGAAATGACTGAAAACTCATAAAGCCAAATGCCAAAAGGAGTTTAATGTGTATTGTTAGTAATAGTTGGTGGCTTTTAAGTCACTCATATAATGTTTCCAGTAAATACCTGCTCTTTTATAGCATGGCCAGCCCATGAATCTTGAAATGCTTTACAAAGCCCTAAACAACCATTTTACAGATAGTCAAACTGTAGTCCAAGGAGACAGTTTTGCTGATGGCTGAGCCATGAGCAGGGTAAGAGCCCTCAGACCCCAGATGAACTGGCTATCCTCAAATCCAAAGGATGAACTCACCCTTCCACAAACTACTGCGACTGTACATACTGCAAAAGCAGAGCACAGGGAGGGTCCAAAGGACAAATGGTCCTTTCTTCACCTCAGAAGTCTGCTATGTTTTCCCTGGGGTCTTTCCCATCTGTATCAATGCCTGTGCACTGCCAGAGGTCTTGTAAGAGCAGTTATGGCACTGCTGCACTCCTGATCCTGTCTGTTCTCAGCAAAAGCAGATAAATGGGAGGAGTGGTACCAGAAATGACATATGGTCCATCTCTACTGTGCATTTTCATTCATTCATTCAAAATAAAGACATCACAGACTTGCATAAAAACAACTAAAACCATGAATTGCGATTAGCAGGGGTTTCCAGAGTTTGCCAAGTGATGCCATAAGCAGTTTATCTGTCTTAACTGGTTTACTAAACTACATCATATCCTTTCTTGAATGCTTTCTAGCTGTTAAAAGTAGATTTTATTCACCCTTCGTCCTTATACTCTTACAATGATTTAAAGAAACTCAAGCAAAGGCCCCTTTACTTTTGAATAAAAATGCCACACAAGGATTTTAAAGTATTCAGTCTCACTCCAAACTCACACCTAGTTTATCCAGTTCACAGCACCATTCCCAGCTCTCCCATCAACCTGCTCCCAGTTTCAGCTGCTGAACAAAAAAGTCCTAAATCACTGACTCCTGAGCCTGCTGATGCAAGCCTCAAAAAATTGCCCTCGGGCTCAAGATCGAGAAAGCAGGGAGGAACTCAGGTCAAGAAAAAAGTGTCTCTAAAATTTCTATGATCAGTTTCTGGTACCCTGTGGCACTGTCACAGGCTGTTCCTGGAGCAGCTCTGCTCTCGTGCTGCCCGTGTCGCAGTGGTGGGAACAAACCTCCCTGGGCACATGGGAGCATGGCACTGGGAGCAGAGATCAGAACCTCCCCTGTGGTGTCTGGTTAGTGTCTGCTTAGTTCTGCTTAGACCTATAGACATATAAGCACTGTGAGGACTGTCTTGTCTACTTGTTTAAAACATTATTGCATATACATGATTCAACATAATGGAACTACAGTGCACGAAAAGGTATTTCTTTATGTTGTCACCAAACCTAAGAAATAAAAATTTGCCTTAGTTGTAACAGACTACCTTTTCTTACATGGTTTGCCTGCTTATGGAATAGAATGCCTGAATACCTGAATTTTACATTAAATCTTTAATTTTTTTATGTTCTGTCATTTTTAGGGATGGATTTCTTACACACGAATTTATTGTGCTTTCTGAGGCACTCAAACTTTCTGACCAGATCAATCAAATTCTTTCAATCAGTCTTCAAGGCAAATGTTAATGGAGAAAGATGTAAAATGCATTTTTTTAGAAATTTTTTCTCCTTTCCAATGAAATTTGCTGTTTCCTCAAGAGGCTTGCTGAAGAAAACTTGCTCATTAGTAAGTCCCCAAGGGGACTTCCCAAAGGGGACTTGCTCTGAATTGAGAGAGCCTAGGGGCTGTGTACTCTCCAAGGGAGTGAATTGTTCTCTGCAGATGGTCTAGGGACCACCACAAAGGTGTAGAAATTAACAAATTTGATTTATCCGTATTATCTCATATTTCCTGGGAATGGACCACTTCCAAAGTAAGGTGAATTTGTCTGCTGATTGAAATATGAGTGACATAATCTTTTCTTATTCTAAACTTCTTTACTGAGTATATATTTGAACACAGTGCTGTCAAAATCTTTTTCCAGGATGACTCAAAAACCCACAGATGTTTTGCAAGTCAGTTTGCCTCGGTAACTGTGTCCCATGCTGGCTTCCAAGGCTCTGCTTTCTGAATAGTTCTGTGTCCCTTCCTGTTCCATGGTGCTCCAGACAGGAGCCCACGCAGCTGGTGAAGCAGCTCAGCAACAGGGTCAACAAACCAAACTCCTCTGTGTGATTAGC
Organism: Hylia prasina; assembly: GCA_013397195.1. Classification (NCBI taxonomy): domain Eukaryota; kingdom Metazoa; phylum Chordata; class Aves; order Passeriformes; family Sylviidae; genus Hylia; species Hylia prasina. The sequence continues at coordinate 98,357 of VYXD01009083.1, read as the reverse complement.
TGGGCCTCACAGGGAGAGGGAATCAGAAATGCAGCCTGTGTGCCCTGGCAGAGGTGGGCACCCCTTGCTTTTCTCCTCCTCATGAGGAGCAGAATTTGTACAGCTCCTTGGCAGCTCTGCCCTTCAGACTTGCTGGGTCTGTCATATGAGCAGAGGTTTCATAAATGTGCTGGGGCTGCCCGAGCACCCCCAGAGCCAGGGCTGTGCAGCATTGCTTGTCAGGGGGTTATTCCAGCTCCACCAAGGAGCCTGGTGCATGAGGAGTCAGTCAAAAGCACAAACACTCTCACTTCAAGCCTCCACCTGTCTGTCACATTTCTGACTTGTGCCGTTTCAGGAGCTTGCAGATTTTCCAATGGCTGGTTTTCGTTCTCTTCATATCTATGATCAGGGACTTCAGTTTTTACAAAGCACCGAGTGCTTCCGTCTGCATTCCAAGGGCCCTCACCCCTCCTGACCTCAAATGCTGGGAGGAGGTTGGGGTTGCTTTGTTTACTGTGCCAAAGAGTACATGCTGTAACAAGTCAATGTGGGCATAAGTGGTGTGCCACAAACTTCACTCCGTGCCACTTAGAGAAGGACTGGAAGAACTGAGTGTCTGCCAGCCAGTATAAACGTAAGGTAGCCTGGGAACAGACAGTTCTGGTAGCTCTCTCCTGCAAAGCCTTGTAAGCAGCAGATCTCATCAGAACCAGGTAAAAAAACCTCTGTATGAATTTACTTATTTTGGTTTAAGCCTGCTACAGGCTGAGCTGGGTCATTCCTAAGTGAAGGGTGGGATTCAGGTATACCTTACCTGGCCTTCAGCTACTGTCCCAGATGGATATGGAACTCCTGCGTACCCTGTGTCATACCTGCCAACCCTGTGGAGTTACCTGGGACAGAAAACAATACTTAAAATATATTGTATATAGACAGGTAAGTCATCATCAAGCGTTTTTAAAATCGCTTGCACTGGGGTTTTGTGGTTTTAGTCTGCATAAATTTGTGTTTTTAAAAGAAATGTCTGTGTCCCAATATATGGGAACACCCACAAAGACAGTTTGTTTTGCTGTGCTTGCTAATAAATGCAGAATGGTGGCAACCACAATGAACCAAGATTCTTACACCTGGCCTGTAGATGTTACCAAACCCCTAAAATCTTCTGCTAAGGTACTTCCTAGCACTCTAGTCTGCTACATTCCTTCAACACAGCAGGTTTTCCTAGCAATGTCTCATCACCACTTGACCCCTCTTGACATATGGCTACCTGGAGACTTATTTCACATTTATGATTTGCTGCCATTCTCTGGAATTCTCAACTATGTGACCAGCAGAGAGTTGCTAAATGTCCTTAGAACATATCTTCTGAATATCTGAGGGAGAACCAGATAATGCTGATAAACCCCAACTGTATCCCATTTCATTCAACAGCCTAGTACTGTAGTTTCAGGTTTGGAAACCAATAAAGGGTCTAACAAAGTTGGGAAGATATTTGGTCTAAATTCAGGACCCTGACTGGAATAATATGCTGAATAAGTAGGAATGACTTGAGTTTTGCTCTACCTTTGGTTTCCCCGAGGCAGCCAGTCTGTTATATAGTAGAATTTTTACTTAACGCTCCTCTCCTGTGCTGCAGCCTGACCCCATGGTTGCTGAAGGGCATAAGGGTGCTAGTCTGGGATGTGATATTTGTTCAGCTGACTGAATGGGTCCGAGGCAGAGACACAGAGACACAGAGACTGGAGACTGGCATCTCTGCCACATCTCTGGGGCAGGGACCAATTGCCCCAGGCTGGATCGAACTGGAGCTCCTGGGACATGGGTTGGGGGGAGGGACAGAAAGGCCATCAATGGCCCCAGGGCCACAGCAGGGAAGTGTCTGATCCTTTGTCAATCACCAAGAACACATTGAAGATGTGACCTCCAGGCACATGGAGGAACTATAGCCATGAGAAACTTTGGAGCTGAGAGTACTTCTCCTAACACTCAGGTGCAGCAGGAAGAAATCTCAAGCTCCCTAAACCATCATGGTTCTCTGTCTGGGTGTTTATCCTGAGAAAGGTGGGGCAAAAGAACTTTCTGAAGCCTGCAAGTAGAACGCTTAAAACCAGATCCCTCCCTGTCAGGTGAGAACTCTGCAGGCAAAGTGCTGAGTCAAGACCTGTCAGAACTTCCCTGCCTTCTGTCCTCAACATATTTTGTGAACATATGAAGATCTGTGATTGTTTTTCACCTTCAAAAAGCTTCTTAATTCATCATCTTCATGGGCTCTGATGTGGAAATACCCAGCACTAACTACTCCTAATACATTTTTTCCTGACTGAAATTTACATATTTTAAAGGACCGTCTGTCTCATTTAACCTTAGAATTGAATAGAGACAAGTCAGTAATGCAGACAACTAGAAATACAAGGAAAATTAAGACAGACATGGGGAACCTCCTTTAGTAACAAGCTAAGAGGAATAAAAGAATAGCTGTACCACACAGATTCTCTGCTGACAAGTTTGAAAACCCCTCCAAATCACCTAACATCTTAAGTGCACAGTCCCTTCATTTTGAGCACAAAGCTTCTAATATCCTAATGAGCCAGGAAAAAAAAAGTCAAGAGCTTGACACACAGAAATAGCAAATGATTTCTAATATGCATTGCTTCCTTTGGAAAAAAATAGCTGAACTCTGTGAGTAATAGCTACTAAAAGCTGTTTTTTGAGGATACCGAGAATTTCATTAATAAATTGCACAATCTGTCAAAATTATTTGCATGTACACAGACAGACCTGTTATAAACAGTACAGCATTGGTTGCTTCTCTTAACAGTGTTAGTGTTGACAAGAAGACTGTGCATTTGATTTTCAGTGTGTACATTAATTTCCACTAGTCTGGCACTGTAAAAAGTAAAATATCTTCTAGAGGCAGAACCCAGGGTTACAGTATCAAAAATAACCGAGAACTGACACATACTCAAGATGTCTTCATACTAGTTTATTGACCATAGTAATAGTAGTGGGATTTCAAAAATCACCTTCTTCTCTTAGAGGGACCCACTTAGTGAAAAAAAGTGATGCTGGCAGGTGGACAAACTCCATCACTACAAAACGGTGGAGCTTGTTAATCTTTGCCAGCTCATTGTGTTTGCACATGGTAATGGCAATAAAGAAAGACCTGTCACTTGGAATTATTTCTAGCAAGGTACTAGAATTAGCTTTTAGGCAGATGAGCAGTATACTAAATAGAATAATTTTTGGACTGTTATTCCATCACCCATTTTTTATATAAGAGAATATCCTACAGCCTGGGCAGGGCCTGCTGTATCCCTGTTTATCTCCACATTGAGGGGTCATACGTTATGATAAATTTGTTTTTACCACTAGTTCACCTACTAAAATGCATAAAACAATAGGTAAGACAAATCAATACAGGAAAATTTAGAAGTGAGAATGAAAAGGGTTTCTTTTCATTGAAGTTTTACCTGTCAAAATAGACCTCTTAGTTTTCCTTCTCCTAAAGAACAGTAAAAAGCCAAAAGGGAAACAGGTTCCTCAGAAATGAGAGCAATGGCTTAGGAACTTTGCTGCTTTTCCTTGGATTAATGTCCTAGAGGGAAGAGCTTCAGCCACAGCAGGACCCCAGCTCAGGGCACCCTCCAGCTGCACAGGAGCAACCCAGAGGAGGAGACGATCCTGCTCTTCCTGAAGGAGAGGTGTCAGTGCCCTGGGCCAGGTTTGACCTCCAGAGCCAGGGAAACCTGCAGGCAAAAGGTAAGGCTTGGGAAAAACAAAAACAAAACAAACAACGACTTGGAACGACTGTCAGACCTCTATTTTCAACTGCATTTTCCAGCGCTTATGTCCTCTTATTTCCAAGGGGTACTGATAATGCAATCCAGATGCTTCTCTGGCTATCATTTTAAAGTCTTTTTTTTTCCCAGTCAGGAAATGAAAAAATCCTTTTATAGCTGTTTCATTTCAACAAATGATTTTGCCTTCAGCTTTTTAACTTCTAACTAAATACAAAATGAAAATTAAAAGTAATTTCAACTAACAAACAAACTTTTCTTCCCAGAACATTTTGATATTGTTGCAACTTTCTCTCCCCTTTTCACTGAGGTTTTATGTTAGAGAAAAAAGAAACCATTTCATTTCTATCAGAAATACGTTTAATTAACCCCTTTTTAATGTGAAACAGCTTTTCTAGCAGCTTTACCTCCTGCACTTTAAATACTAAAGTCAAAATACTCTTTGAAACATTTGCTTCTGCACCCCTGCAGAAAGTGTTTAACATTTTAAAGCCTGAGATATTTAGAATGTAAATAAACAGGTGATAGGGATATATTTTTTCTAACATTAGAGTACAGGCTCTATGTTCTGTGTTCAAGAATATATTTTACCAACCAGCTCCAACTGATTTAAATAGAACTCAGGCTTTGAAAAGCTTTAAGTACTTAAGTGTCTCTGTGGGCCTAAACCTTACTCCCTCTGGTCTAATGTATAGTGATAATGGTAATTCAGTGATTACAGCGCTGAATATAGGAACAAGAAATACCACTCAATTTCGAGTGAAAAACTCAGTAAAACTGACACCAGAGAAGTTTCAGTAATAGTCACCTGCACCTTTCAGCAACCCTTGCCCAAAGCTCAAAGTAAATCAAGTTTGAACTCCTAGGGGAAAAAAAGTGGATGGTTTTCTTTCAGCCTGTCACAGTCTATGCTTCTCACAACTTTTTTTTTTTTTTTTAATTGGATCTACAAATGCTACAAAAATACCACATATATCCTATTCTGATACCAAAACCAAGAACAGAGAAATTCCTGGAAATTGCACTTGAAAACCTCACCCGGGAAATTTGTCTGGTTTAGGAAACTTAGATGAGTTTCAGTTACAGGTAGACTTTTTGCAAGCTGAACAAAGCTTCTGAATATTCAGGTCCCTGAATTTCCTCTTATTGATGAAAACATTAATTTCAATGTTTATACTTCTGCATATAAAATCAGATCTTTATACTTTAACCAGAACTTTAGGCAAAACAATAAGTTTATCATGTAAAAAGGTCACAAAACCAGACACTGCATTTACTGGCTTTGGGCAGAATTGAAGGTTCTTCCCTTTGGGGCTTGAATGTTGTCAGTTTTCCACACTGCAAAGAGCAAATACCTTGAAAAACTTCTCTAAGGGTCACATGCCACCTGTTCCTTTCTACCCCATATAAACTGCAAAAATCCACAGCATATCACTTTCCTCCACTATTATTGCACTTTCTATTGGTTTAGCAAAACTATTATTCCCTCTCAATCTTCTGCTTCCTTTCTGCAAATATTCTCTATATCCCCTATCAAAAGGCAAGTTCAGTGACAGACATTCACCCATCAGCAAACAAAGCTGCTCTGAAATTCTGCTTGGCTGAAATATATCCCTGTGAAGTGAGTGAGACAATAAGGTTTCATTCCTGGAGTGAACCCTTTGTGCTGCACACTGTTCTGCAGAATTAAGCTAGTCAAGAATACCAACAACAGTCACAATAGCTAATGGGCTTGTAAGGTGATTTCCATAATGAAAAGTCTGTATTAATGCTAACTAATTAACCTGGAAATACGACTTTTGAAAGAAAATATATTCTTCCCTTTGAAGAATAGTAAAATATGTAGAAAGTTCATATGATCGCTTTATTGTCAAATAGACTGAGTATCAGGCTAAGGGTGGGGGAAAAATTACTGTGTTAGAAAATATGGTGATCTAAAAGAAAAATTGGAAAAATTTCTAGAAGAAAAATAGGTCAAATTGGAAAATTTTACATAGGATCCAATAGGACTGTGAATTCTTTGAGCAGAATGGTTTAAACTGTTATTTTCCATACAGACACCTCAAAGACTTCCTTATCAGCTCTGCAGGGAATTCAGTTTACCCAAGCTCACAGGCTGGTACAGCCAGATTTCCAAAGATGGGGATAGCACAGAGCGAGCACTGGGAGCAGGACACCTGGATAAATGCCTCCCACCAGGACACACACCAGCCACTCAGTACCAGTATTTGGGAGGTTTTATACACCAGTGCCCCATCCCTCCCTTCCATAAACGTAAATCACACACAAAACTATTAATCCATATCTCTGGATTAATACTTGCTATTATTCTTGCAGTTGTCCGGAGGAACCAGAAAGGAGGAGTTCAAGTAGGTTTGGGATGATTCCCTTCAAAATACCTTACTCTTTGGACCCTGGGAGACCAGGAAAACAGAGATTTTGTCTTCAGTTTGTATGTGAATATGAGAAGAGGTTTGGGTTTACCCCCTCCACCTGCCAGTTCCTCTGGAGGGGTGTGAAGGAGTGAAATCACAGGCTGGGTCACGCTACCTACCCCAGCTACCTGACCAGAGCATCTGGGCCTTTAAAACCTGGCCTAAAAAGAGAGAGTGAGGGGCTTTTTGCCTTCTGCCTACATTAGTTGTTTCTGAAATGGGTATTTTTGGGTCCTGGGTAGCCTCATCATTGTGGTTAGGAAACATCAGAAAGCATCCTGTCTGCCCACCCAGGGCCAGCTGGCCAGCATGGGCTGGGAAAGATGCTTGACTGTTTGTGGCTTTAGGCATTTTGCTGCCTGACACATCTTTTACTGACCTAAACTCACTTTTTTTGCAATCACTTCAGGTCATTTACAGAAGGCCAGCTCCGCTTTTAAGATGGAAATGTTGTAAATGCCAAACAACCTTGCGGTTATTTACATGCAAATTTGCATTATAGCAATCTAAACGATAAGGTCAGAATTAAGCAAAAGGTCAAAAGTCAACATCTTCTGCCTGAAACTAATGTGCCATTGAAAAATATTCAACTAAGATGAGTTCAGGTAGCAAAATTGATATTTATCACACTTTCCTCAGATATTGGACATGTAGTCTTCAAAACTACAATGAAGTTGTTACACACTGCCTTCCTGTGGCTCCTGGAAATATTTTCAGTCCAAATTTCAACATAAAAATCCACTACAGCAGAGCAGTAGTTCCTGTGTTCCATTTACAAAACAATCCTCTCCCTCAGCTCTTGGGAACATTCCACTAACTTCTTGACATTCTAAATCTTTGGGTATCTCTAGAGGCTGGTACTACTCTTAGCACAGTCAACAAAACCAAAAGTGCTTTGATTTTGATGGCATAGGGTCAGATCCTAAAGCAAGTCATTTTATAAGCAATTTTTAAAAACTGGTGATGAATGCAATAAATAAATATATTTACTTGCCCTTCCCAACAGTATATATTTATTCTCTTTTCTTTGTTCCTTTGTATTAGTAACCTGTAATATTTTAGAATCTGGTTACCTTTTTTATCCTCCTGTCCTATTTCTAAATTTCTCCATAGCACTCTTATGCAAGGCCAAGTTCTTTTTCCCAGTTATAAGAGGGTCCTGATTATTACCAACCTGTTTTTCCATTCTGCAGTATTTTAGTTTTACCTTGCATGAACAAATTCAGAGTTAGTCACAAGTAAAAGTAAGAAATTATCTGTGTCTGCTTGATTTTCCCTCAGAGACAAGAAGAGGCAGTGAATAAATAAATGGTATTCACTGGGAATCAGAGTACATTTTCTGAGTTAGTGGCAGTTCTCAGGGAATTAGTTGTAGCAAATTGTTCAAGTTTCACAGGCCAGTGGGGATGGGGTAAACTTAGTGATAACAATCAGAGAAGGGAGGATTTTTCTCCCTCAAGGAAGGGGAGATAGAGAAAAATAATACAAAGCATTTGCTCAGTGAAAGAGTTGTATCTAGGAAAAGAAATGCTGAAAGAGCATAACAAATATCAGTGGCTAACAAACAAGTAGCTTCATATAACTGCAAAAAAAAAAAATCCCAAATGAATTTGGTGTAGCACTGGGACATCATAAGGCAGTATCCCTGCACTTGCAATATTGCACACTGATCTGAATAGAACCCTACCTCAAAAAATATGTTACACATTATAAGCAATTTAGGGTAAAAGAACATGAATAGGAATTAAAGAGACTGCTATATACATTATAGAATATATATGTGTTTACTTGTTTATTTAAAATGACTGATTATACAATGAATCCTGGTAAAGGGAAAAAATCAGAGGATATAATAAAAATTGCTGTAGGTACCAGAAAAGGGAAGATCTATCTTGCCTGATGTCAAAGATTATGAATTGTCTGGTGAATGTTAGAGTAAAATAAAAGTTGTAAGATTATTTTATCCTGTGGGAAGTATTTGAAAAGAATATGTGAATTTTGGGGATATACATACATTTTCAAAGAAGGGACCAAAATTTATCTCACTTGGAAGATTCTGACAAATATATCCAGGGAATGAAATGTCATTAACTTCAATACTTTTCAATAAAAAAATCCCTTAATCTGACACCTTGTTCCTGTACCTAAAAAATTAAATAATTAATATGTACATTATCATTGCCTGAATTATTTTGGATTATAGCAGTTGCTTATATAATGGGCATCTTTAGGAGCTAAATTGGTATAGACAATGCTTTGACTTAACTGCCTAACAGTATGCTCTATGGAAAAGTTATCAGTATATATGTTTTCATTTTCCTTTTTGTTCTTTTTTTCCTTTTAAGTAGGTCATTATTAGAATTTTTTTATTTAGTCATAAGTCAATAAGTTTATTGACTATTAGGCTAAACATCAAGTATTCTGTTATGCAGTATCTTGGAGAAGAAATAGATGAGCCACTACACCAACCAAGCTGCCGCCCCAGTGGGTCCCCAGCACATCTTCAGACTGTGCACTGACTCTCAAATGGAGCAATTTTGTGTGATGATATTCACACTGTCCTTTATCACATCCTGAGCAGTGCAATATAGTGCAGAAAGCACTTCCATCTCCTAGGGAGAGAATATACTTTTCATTTTCTGTGTAACTGACTATTTAGGTCTTGAATTCATCTACCTTATCCTTCACGTGCTAATTAGAGGCTGCTCTCATTAGGTACCATCTGCAGGCAACTTAGAGAGACAGGCACTTGTGCAGGGTGATTCCTCCCCCCTCACACGCTGTTGAGGATTTGAGAAGGGCTAGAGAGGTTCCTGCAGAGATAGTCTATGACAACTGCATTCCTAAGACAAGCATCTCAGCTAAATGCCTGAAATTACCTATAAAGGGCTCTGTGGCATCCACAACTCCAACCATTTGTGTCTGTGGACCCAGTTATGTGTCCATGATTTACTGAGTCATTAGTAGAGAGAAAAGGTATCTCTGGCAAGGCTAAATCTACTAGATACATGTTGTACAAAGATGGGATGGGTTGTGGTTTAGGGGTTTCTGTCTTTTTGTGTCAGATAGGGTGTCTGGAATAACTGCTCAGAGCAGGGACGTAACTTTTAGATGGATGAGAGAAATCCAATCTTAAATGATAAAGGAAAGTATCAATTTGGCAGCTTAACAGTCATCTTTTAGCTTGCCCAGAAGGATAAAATAGGCAGCAGGTTGAAACTTCACTGTAATGTTATGTGTCATTTGAAGTTATTAGGCTCCAATTTGCCTGAAAAGTGGGAAAATAGCTCAGTCTTCATTGCCATTAACTCAATTACTTCCAGCTGTACCACAGATTTTATGCCAGAGCACTGAACATTCAATATACAAATTTTATGTGATGAAATAGGTAGATTAGATACTAACTGGATAGATTGGAACTGAAATTTCAGCTTAACTGTGATGCCATGATAGAGGAAAAAAAATATTTCACTGTAGATACTTTGGACCTATTAAGAGAAGAGATGGGGAAAGGATGAGTATTAAGTATGGGATAAAGATGACAGGTTAAGGAAAATTTTAATGCCCTCAAGTCTTGATCATCTGAAAGGGTCTTCAGATCACCTGATTATCCCTTGCTTTCTTGGTCCTTGTCTAAACCATGGTGGACAGGGAGAACGTAAATGTTTCTTCATCCCTTTTAATATTTTTTCCATTTCATAACAATAAAAATTATCATGTTTCCCTAATAATCTCCTTTAAAGTGTCCTTCCTCCCTGCCTCCCTGCCTCTTCCCACCATATCATGCTCTTTCTTTTAGACTTCTATTGATTTCCATCTTGTGCTGTGTCTTTGTTGTGCTACTTAGCTGACTACTTCAACCTCGGTGTAAATTTTTGCATATGTCTCTAGTCAGTTGAATCCAACTTTTTTCTGGTCATTCCTTGCATGTGAAAGTTAATTTTTTTGCATCCTAGGCCACAGCTCTGGCAAACCCATAGGCCATTAAAGATAGTCTACTAAATATGCAAAACGGTTGTGCATCCTGTGGTAATCGGAAGTGATTTGCTTATTTGAAAGTTAATTATTACTTCCATAAGCTTTTCTTAAAAAAATAGTATGCAAAAATCCCTCTTTATGAAATAGAAAACTTTAACTATTTTCTAATCCATTATTAAATTCTTCTTTTGTGTGGGAGCGTGTGGATTCAGAAGTAATGTAATAGCAGAGAAAAAGGTGCTTCTTAACATTTTTTCTTTGCTGATAATATTTAGAATAGCATTCCCACATTTGCATGATTTCACCACTTGCAAGGTCTCTCCCTTTTCCTCAGCAAAATGATAATTTCCGTTATGTTCAGAGAAACACCTGTCCTAGATGATTTACTCTGTTTGCTCAACAGAGAAGCAAGAAGTAGCAAAAACCCACTACCTAAAATAATCCTACATAAAGCTTTTGAATTTTTTAATCTCTATCTCACACTCATGTTCTGTTTGTTTCATAATGATCTGATTATAGGTGTTTTTGTTGCCAAGTTCAAATATATGTATGGTGTGAAAAGCGAAATTGGAAATAAGTGATTCACTCTGTTTTATAGAGGCACTCCAGAAGATGGTATATCATCTTTATATAGACAGTTCCCAAGTAAAGTCAAGCTTAGAAGAAACTGTAATGATTCTCAAATGACTAGTTGAAGAGTATAAAAAATACCCTCCAGAAATTCTGCTTCTATATTGCAAAGAATTAAGCTATTGGAAATCAAATGTAGTCTAGACATGAAATTCTCATGGAAATTGCCATTTCCTAAAGCTATTCCTTTAGGGTCTAAAAATATTGGATGCATGTCCTGAAGTGTAGTGCAACTTTTATAGCATACAACAACATTTTAAGAGTGTGCAAGATAAATAACCCATGAATGCTGTCACTGCTGCCTAGAATCATCATTTCACTTACCACGGGTCCTCCTGAATGTATTCTGGCACCAGCCTTTATGACTTCAAGTAGTTCTTTTCATGTCTTTAACATGTAGATTGCTAGTCTGGGAAAACACTACCTTTTCTACACTGCTTTGCAATCCAAATTAACTGCTACTTCTGTAGCTTTCAGAAGTCATTTAAATTAGTTCCCAAGCAGGTGAAGCAGTTCCAAGGCAGTTTATAATGCAGATTTTCTTTAAGGCTGCATTCCAACTGTGTTAGATGTGGAAACTTAACTGGTATAGGAGCTAGCAGGTAAGCAACCTTCTACCCCAGTCGCTCTGAAAAGTCTTGATTTTTTTTTATTTTTAATTCAAATCAAGGTAGTCATTTTCACACAGAACATTTATGGCTTACTTTAATGGGTGCTTTTCTCAGCAGGCTTAGTAAATTGGATGCTTAGTTTTTAAAGGTAACAAACAACAGGGTCTGTTGCTTCAAGCATCCCTTTAAATTGAGGTTCTGATTTATTTAAATAATGCATCACGCGCATAAAGTTTTGTCAGACTGGACTTAAAATTACTTGTATTATTGTTCTCAATATGGAAATCACAAGCAAATCTGGGTCTGAGGTCCCACTCCAGTAGAAACAAGTAAGAAGCATCTTCTAGCAGTTTTTGCATGAGGGACAAAGCACTTTTAGATAGATCTAATTATAAATGGGCACTGACCTATTCCTGATTTCTTCAGAAGTGATATGTAAGCCAGTAACAGGGAAAGAAAATAAATGAAAAAGGTTTCTGGAACCCTTGAATTTTTTGCAATACGGGGCAAATATTGCTCATAACCCTTTAGTTATTTCAAAACTTTCTTCCAGTGTACTAATAGTTATAGCAAAGCCATAATGAGTTTTAACTCTCCTTGGTTTTCCAAGCAGGTTGTGGGGGGAAAGCAGAACTCGCCAGAAAAGTTTTGAATGCTCATGAGAAAGAACAGATTTTACTCCAAGAAGGTCTTGGAATAAAATCCTTGAAAACAATCTGAATCAAGATGATACATGCAAAGGTGAGGAGAACAAAAACCCTGTCAATCAATTACATTGTGGAGGACTACTGGATGGGAACAGCGTGATCAAAGTATTTTTTAAGAGAAAATGCCAATCTGTTCTAAAAAATAAAAATACCTATCAGAAATTAGTAGGGAATATAGCAGTCTTAAAGAAATTAATCTAGTCCACATTGACAAGTCAAGTACTGTTTCTCAGAGCTGGAAATAGAAGAGGCACTGATCTCCCTGCTCCTGCTTGCTGTGCTCCAGTAAGAGAGAGCTGAAGGTGATTTTGGCTGCCCACATCTGTGCTACCTGTCTCTGCTGGTACATGTAAAGATCTTCCAGCTGAGAGATGTGAGGAGACTGGGGCTCTTTCAGTCATCTCTGACACAGATGGCAGAGATCATTTCCAGGTACTCTCCTTCCTCCTTCCGTGTTCTCGTCTGCCTCCTTTTGCATGTGTTGTGAAGGAATAACCAGGAAACAAAGCCTCCTTCCCCATGAGCCTTGTGACTCTCTTTGCTTGGGGCAGGGATATGTTTCTGTGTCTGGGGTGAAGGCCAAACTCTTAACCAAAGACAGTTTTTGCTAGTCGGTATCATCTGTCATGTTCTCTACCCTGTATTATTCCCTGTAACAATGGCTAATAAAAACATTAGTATTTTAGAGAAAAGGTGGGTGGAGAACATTAACATGGATTTTGCATGTCTACCACATGAATAACACTCAGGTGGATTATATTTCCTTAACAGAAAAGAAATGTTCTGGCCTGTAAGACACATTCTGGTACAAAAAAGTAACGTCTATCATCTGAGAAGAAGCCAGATTTTCTGAGATCCAGTGGTTCTGCTATCCTAAATGACAAGAATTAAGGAGTCCAAGGAATGCTGGTAAGTGCCTCTTGTACTCTCCACTATTTAAAATGGGAAAGTTGGTAAAATGCCTGTTCTCTGCTGTTGTGGTAAGGATGTGTGCCTCTCTTTTCTTCCCAAGTGTGCTTTGAACCTGTCCACGTGGAAAAGATCCTTTTCCAGATGACCACATCAGTGCACATGAATAGGCCAGGTGGCTTACTTGCTACAGGCATGATTCCAAATATCCACTGTAATAAGGAATGTGGGTTCATTGGTATAAATCTGCAAACATGCGCCAGTTAATTACCTGCATTGTCTGGATTTTCACTGGTGACACTTCGGGATGAGATAAGCTTCAGAAGCATCCTGTGCTACTGCTGTAACTGGAGTTTATGTTCCCAAACATTTTTTCACTTGGGCTTCATGAGGAAGGGTGTCTCTCTGCTCATTTGTTAAAGCTGCTATTTTCAATGTACATGTGATAAACAGGAATATATCTTTCTTGACATAAATCTATTTCACCCAGACTGATTTTAGCTTTCACATTGGAAGCTATAACTTTAAAGTGCATTAGCATAAAATGAAATAAAAGACAATGAAACATGAATGGCAATCAGGTAAATAGGAAAATTCTTGTTTACTGATTTTTTCAATGCCTATTGTCATGGTAGCTTGGCAAGGGATTAGAAAAATTTAAATGTACATCAGATCTGTCATTCTCAAAATGAAAACAAGTTAGTTATTCAAAATTGTAGGGGTGGGAAAAAAAAAAGAAATGGCAAAAGAGCCTTCAGTGTTGCCTTAAAAAGCTTAGATCTGAGCCCTGGAAAGCACTGAGTGCAAACCACATTGTAGGAGGCCTCCCAGGGGAGAGTTGTGCTGCTCCTCTTAGTATTTTCTGAGCTTGCACAGAGAAGCTCAAGTCAGAGGTAGCCTTGAATATGCAAATGTTCCAGAAAAGGAAAAAAACCTGTAACTGCAGGAATGTGATGCTGTGTTCAAACTAAAGGGTCTGCAGAGACAGCAACAGCAGAGCTGCTCTGGAAATGTGTGGGACTGAAACCTGCTGGTTTGGTCAAAGGCAGCTTTGGGGCTTAGAAGATGCGCTGCAGAACTATTCCACACTGAGACAATCTCAGGTCCCAAAAATAGGCCAGGCAAACTAAAGAAGTCCTATGATGAACAAATACACTGCAATCTTTCATGCTTTACCATTTTAAAATCCAGGCTGGTGTCCCTGTATTTCATTGTACCCTGCAAGTAAACTGCTTTATTTGGAAAGAAGGTAAACACTTATTTGGTCTCCACTGCATAATACAGACTCGCCCACAGAGCATCAGATGTCCCAGTGGACAGCAGGAGCTGTCAGTGGCTTGAGCTGCTGTAATACAGAAGAGGACTCTGGTGCATTCAGGACATACTTCCACCTGGAAAGTTTGTGCACACATAGGAAGGAAAATTCTCTCTCAGGTTAAACAACAGCATGCTCCCAAGCTCCCTGGTTTTCTTGTATACTTAATGTGCCTTCTAGAGGAGAGCTCACTGACTTCCATGTCTCTTCCCCAGTGCCCTGGTTTCCATTGTACAGAAACCTGGTGACAAAGTCCAGAATGAGAACACGTGTATTCATGTCAGTTCCCTGACACAGATGCTGGGAGAATAAGATTTGAGGATATCTATAATATGTGCTTGTTGGACTTGCTTGCTTGTTGGAGTCTGCTCTTGCAGACTCCAGTCCTAGAAAAAGATTTACAACCTCATTAGCACCTAAAGTGACTCTCTCAAACAAAAGAGGACACAAGTGATAGTTGCTTATAATGTCCCACCTTTACAGGTAGCTGAATCCCAGATGGGAGGCTGGATGGAGTTCAGTCATAGCTCTCCAAAAAAACAGTTTGAAGTCTTTAGGATGGAGCTGGCAAAGAACTGTGGAAAGTATTTAGAAAATCTTGACTAAAGAGAAATAAGTGGTAAATCAAGACAAAGGCAATTGACTAAGTCATTCCTAAATGACGAAAGCAAATCTTACATGTGCATGTGGTACTAATCAGAACTACCAGTGCAACTTGAGCTCCCATAATTTACCTGCAAGAGACACAACACTGCCCAGGTCTGACTGCATGGGAAGGCAATGCTCACCAGTGGCAGGAATCCTGGAAGCAAGTTAGGGAAGTCAGCCCCATCTTGTGAAGGCCTGAAAGAAAAGAGTGCACAGAGCAATGTAAATTGGAGGATGGGTTCTGTCCCATGGCCATGGTGGGTGAGCATGATACAGAGAAAGTCCTTCTGCCTGGGGTTTGTAGAGGTTAGGATGGTACTTTGGAGAAATGAGGGTTGGAAGTGGGGATGTGCTGGAATAAAAAGGACCTGAGTGAAGGGTGGGCTTAGGAAAGGAGGATATGGTGTGTGCAGGGTGGGATCTGACATGTGACTGAGGCTCAGGGGACAGCTGCTGAGAAACAGGTTACAGGTGCCTTAATGAAGTGGCTGGTGCCAAGGAGGTGGGATTCATCTCAGTGGAATCAGACTGGCAGGAGAGCAGGTGATGTGTGGTGAGAAGGGAAGGGAGATCCCACACCCTCAGATAAGTCCCCTGCCTCCCATCACTCCACTCCATGTACCCTCAGCCTTGCAATCCATTTTGCCAAAATCACAATGTTGATTTTTGCCGCTCATTAATAATGGGATTAGTTCCTCCATGTTTCATTCTTGGATCACCTGAGTTCAATCTTTGCTTACACTGCTTGGAAGTTTTCCACCAGCTCTGCCTTTGCACATTATGCATCCTACTTTTTATGTCTAGTGCATTGTGGCATTTGCAGATCTTTACCAGCTTCTCTTGGCTGCCAGCTGTGGCTGTTCTATTATTTCATCTTTTCCTGCTGCCTCAGAGCCAGCAGGAACACCTAATTTTTGTTATATCAAAGTGAAATCAGGAGCCACCCAACAGCCATACTCATGATTTGGAGGAACACAGGAATGTGTTCAGGTTATTGGGTTGAATCAGGCTCATTCAGCAGCAACTGGAAATTGTTAAAGCCTGCGGACAGGCTGGCAGCTGCAGGGTGTGATACTGGTGGCTCTTCTCCAGTTGCTAATGGACAGATGTCCACCTCATAAAACCCTGAACAAAAACTAATGCTGTTGCTGGCAGCCTCAGCAGGGACACATCCAACGGGCAGTGAGGCTGTTCTTACACTGAGCAGTGTCCACAAAGAAAATCCCAGGGGTACTGGGAGTGAACAATTTGCAGGCCACCCCTCTGTGAGGCTTGCTGTGGGGATGGGAACCTTCTCTACCAGCAACTCTAAATCTTGCTTTGAAAGAAATATTTTGAGGATAGAAGCCAGGGGTATGTTGCTGGACATACCAGACAAACCAGTAGGTTTTAGCGAGGTGTGAAGAATGGTTTGACTATTGTTCTCTGCACCTCTTTTCTTTTTGTTTCCCTTATCTCTGCAGGCCCATTTTTTAACTCCTCGGGCTCCTTGGCTTTATTCTATTCTGCACTATCACTTCCACCAAATGCAGTAATGATTCAATGGTTCATTCAAAAGTTGAGAATTATTTCCCTTTATTATTTAATACTCAGATGGCTTATTCTGGGAAGAAATTCCTATTTGACTAGGGAAGTGAGTGTTAGACCAGAGGATGAGTGGTAAAGGTAATGGATGGGATTGCTGACTGTAAGAATGCTGAGGAGTGGAGCAGCATAAAAGGGCAATGTTACAGGAGAGAAAACCACTGCTACTTGTGAAGTGGTAAAGTCTTGTAGTCCATGGCTTGGGCTGAAACAGCAATGGCTGCCATGAGTCTCCCTGCAGTAATTTGACCCACATAGGTTAATTACTGTTTATCTTATTTTACTTGTTTTCCTGACACATAAAGCTGGCTGCCTATTTTCCATGAAAAAATAGCAGGTGGAAGAATTCAACACAGACAAAAACATTTTTTAGCACTGAATTTGAAAATTCCAAAACTTTATTTTCATTTTTTCCTTAACTTTTACGAAACAATATTGATTTAAAGATCTTATGCAAAATAAGAGTAACAGATATACTAGCATGTTACTGAAGAATGATAGTGTGGAAATGTATAATTTGAAAAGCTCTATTCTATCTAATTTCTTCATCATAGCAAACTGCTTCAAAATATCTTTTCTCATAATTTTGGGATAGTTTTACAAACTAATTTTTAAACATTTTTTTTCCAAAATAATTATTTAAAATTGTTATTCTACAGCTGACCTTTAAAAAATAGCTGAATACTTTGATTATTTTCTAATTTGGAGGATTTATCATTATATATATTTTAAGGAGGACATGTCACAAAGTACCAAAAACTTAGTGAAAAATATTACACAAAGAAAACAATGTATGACATCCAAAATGACAAAAGCCTTTCAATACAGAAATGACTGTCTTGAAACTGAGATTGATTCCAAAGATAAAATTGTTTTTATGCCAGGGAAGATGAAAAATCATTTTTAAATGGAGATATTGAAAGTAAATTGCAATGCAGAAAGTATAACAGAGGGTACACTGCTGAAAATGACTCTAACATGTGGCACCACCTGCCATCCCTTTGGTGTGGGAAGCCCTCAACCAGCCCAAAGTGCTGTGTGAGCATAATCAGAGCTGGGAGTTTAATGACAGAGAGTGGTTGGTTGTTTAATTATAAAGTTCCAAGGTTCTGCCCAAATCCCTGTGAGAGCAATCAGAAGGTCCAACGTGGCACCCAGCTCAGTGATCTCCAGGCATGGCAATCTTGGTATCTGTTCTCCAGCACAGGATCTCTTCTGTGACTTTGTTTCACACTCTGCGTGAATGCATCACCTGGGGGTACTCCAGATCAGAATGAAGCAGAACATGGTAACATGGTTTTGCTCTCTCCGCCCCATTTTTTTTACCTCCATTGGACAAATCCCTGCTACACTGAAAAGCAAAATTAAGTCAAACTGTATTTCTTTTTTTAGAAAAAAGGAACTACTTCAAAGAATTTGTTCAGTAAAATACAGAACATTGTGCAAGACCTCTGACAAGTAATGTGTTTTTGTACTACCTAACTGCAATCTGCTGTGTCAGAAGACACCTTCCAACAACTACCCTATAATTATGCTAAAGCTTTCACCAAATGACAAATCCCAATTGGCTGGGCCAGAGCCTTGCCTTTCTAGACAAGGGTAATAATTTTGTCCACTCACCTGTTCATTCATTTCAGCAAGTCCTGACCTGTGGAATCATTGAGGTGAGTATTTACTGATTATTTTTATGGTGTTTAAATTTTTACTGTTTTTAAATTCAAATCTCACAGAGGGAAGGTAATATTTGACAGGACTTTCCAGAAAGATTGTCAGGAGTCATGAGTTGGAACAACCACTTGCCTGTGTTACACAGAACTGTATGTGATACTATCAGCAGTTTCTCTCTCAGTGTATTTTAACTTCCTTTTTTCAATGCCAGTGATTCATTGAACTATTAGACACATAAAAAATTATTTATTAAGTGCAATATGTAGCTGTCAGAGGTATTGAGTAAAATCTATGTCTCCAAACAAACAAAATGGCTAAAACAACCTTAGTTTAAATAAGTCTTATTTCAAGCTTTTTAGGTTAAGTCCTTAGTCTAGGCAATTTTTTCTTACGGGGTAGGAATATGTTTCCTTTACAGGTACAAGTATGCTAATAGGGATTTAGTTTCTTTAGGAATCTAAAGTTTATTGGTATAAACTTATGCCTGGGAAAATTTAATATGAAGTTACTTCTCCCTAGCGAATGCTTCTAATCAGGGGTGAAAGAAAAGACACCTGCATGTTTTCAGCCTTTCAACTCGGGTAAATGATATGTTGCAGTGTAATAGTTATTTTTTTACATGAAGCCACAGGCAGGCAAGACTCTCCACAAAATATCTGAGGCAAGAGGTTTGAGTCAGAGCTGCATGTAAGCAATGGAGCATGTGCTGGGCAATCCCACACAGGTGAGGGCTGGCATGGGTATCCACTAAAGCCTCCCAGGAGGGAAAATCTGAGAGGGAATGAGGATGTGGGCAGTGAGAGCCGGACCTGACTGCCACACACTCTGCAAGTCCCACTTCCCATGGCAAGTGGTCCGAACTCACTCTCTCCACACCTTAGATGTTAAGGTTTCTTAAAACCAGTAGACATCATTGTGTTTCTCAGCTTTGCTGTTCTGTCAGAGTTTGTGAGGTTCTGCAGGTCATCTTAGTTAGAAGAGGACGAGGTGGTGGGGCCAGGTGTCCCAGCTGTATGTCCACAGAGAAAGCACCAACTTTGCCACCCTAACCAGTGGCAGGCCCAAATAAAAAGAACTCATTTCCCGAGCTCAGAGCCACAAGCCCTTGCTTTCAGTTCCTGTGCTGTAAATCCTTTTCCTTAGGCTTTCTCCGAGGGTTATGCTAATGTTCTTGCTCAGGCAGGCCCAACTTCGCTCCTTTCTTCTTTTCAGCTGAACTGTTAATTCTCTGCATACCCGTTTCCCAAAACAATGCTCAATAATGCTAATGCCTCCTTAATAAATCACCGGTTTTCTGCATAGCTTTGTACTCGCTTTTGTTTTGAGACTTTCACATCTGTTTACCCATCTCCCCCACTTATCTCCAGGGATGGGTGGCAATTAGACCGGCTCCTCGGTATTAGTGGGTTTATCAGAATAACAAAAGGCTGTGTGAGGGCTGTGAAGGAACAGCAGGTGGAAAAGAACACAGTACGAAATAGAAATTACTCTTGAGGCAAGGTTTATTTCTTACTGCAGTTTCATCTTTTTGTCAGATTGTGTTTATTTATATACAATCGTGGGAGAAAGGAATGTGGAATGAATTACAGTCCCAGGAGAGGAAGATTAAAAAGAGAGAGCATTCAGGTATTGCAGAAGAGAACTTGAAATTGCATACTGTGAAGACATATGTTAATGTACAAATGGGTACGAGATTAATAATACATATTTATTTCCACGAATAATTCGCTTTGAAGACCCCTCCCACTGCTACCCCTGCCTCCTGTTGCTCTAGCAACACACTCTATAGAGTGTGGCTACTGAATATCCAGGAACAATTTCATGAATACAGGTTTCATTTACCCCAGGGGTGTTCCTGCTCCCTTATGTTTGAAAGGGAACGCCATTATCATCTTTCTTGAAGATTCTATTTTTTCTAAAAAGGACGGCACAATTTTGTGAGTCAAACAGTTTCAGATACAGTATTGACTGCTGTGTTAATTTTAATACTGCAATATTTCCCAGGATTATGCAAAAGTCTGTCCTGCTCTCTTCTCCAGAGCAATCTCACCTTTTCCAAAGACACAGTTACTTTTGTACAGTGTACATTTTTTTTCTTTCATAAATCTCAGATTAGGATAATAGTTTCTTGAAGGGAAAATATATTTTTAACACAGATGTGAAATGATACCTGCTTTGTATGGAAATGCACTGCAGTTATTTCTGTGCTACCTGTTGGGTTAGATGGCAAGAATGTATATTTTTATGTTTGGTTCAGACTTCTGATTTTCAAAATAGTATTCATAAGGGAGATGATGATCATGAAGTGCTTACTAATAGCAGATTATAATCCTCTGTATTACAGGCCACCCTTGATACTATAACATTGTATTGTTTGGAAGAGCTCCCTGAGAAGGTCTAGTAAAGTGTTTAGGAAGCCTGTTCTTGTACTGCAACATGCACAGTGATCTACACGAGAGCCCTTTGTAAATATTGCTGTCCAAAAGAATTTAAAATTATGCTGAAATGAATGATGCTGCAGAAAATATGACACTGGGCATCTTAAGTAATATCCCTAGTGGGTGTTGGACCAGGTGACCTTTAAAGGTCCCTCCTAACTCAAACCATTCTATGACTATGAAAATTTGACCTCCTACTTTGAGAAGTAGTCAGAACAAAGAAGAGGCCGAATATACAAGCCCAGAGAAAATTTGGTTTGGGCCTTTAGCTTGTGGGTTTTTTTGGTTTTTTTTGAGGGCTTCTAATTAGAATTATTTGAGAGTTTTCAGTGCAATATAGTGAAAAATATATTTGACTAAGAACATACCAAAGAAAACCACTAGATGCTTTTAAAAACTGGGCTATGATTTGCTCAGTGTTCTAGGTTAGGATAGCAGTGGTGTAGTACAGTGATCCAAATATGCTTCCAGGTTGTTCTCACCTTTAATTAGCTATATATTAATAATCTCTATTCATGGTAAATACACAATTATATTTTTAAATTCTATAATTGACTGCTAATGCATTTTTCTTGCTATAGAGATTATGTTTGGGCTTGTTTTGCCACAAAATACTAGAGATTCAGCAGACAGTGAATGTTTTGCAGGGTAATCTTAGTGAGACAATACTTCAAGTCACACAAGCTCAACTCTTCATTTTGTCCCTGATTCCTCTGCAATGGAAACTGTCATTACAAAATCTGAGTTCTGCCAAATCTATTTATACATAATACAGCAAAGGAAATTTTTTCCAAGCACTCTTACAAACAATGTCAAACAGTTTATTGGGCTGACTTGAAAACAACAACAAAAAAATCAGACATCTATTAACAGGCTGTCATGATATTAAGAACTGTTACAAAAATGAGAATTAGAACTTGCAAGAGAAAAATAAAGAGAATGAAAAATATAGAGATTTCACTAAATACATGGAAGTAATCCTGGAACACTGCAGCAGGCATCATAAGACTATGAAAATAATTGGGTAAGTTTAGTAAAAATGTATAGTTTAACCAATTTAAATAAAATTAGCTAAAACCATCTATTTAACTCATTAAATAATTAAAAATATTTAATTTCATTTTAAATAATTAAAAAATTGACTACTTTTGCATAGGTATTTTTAAGGAGGGCTGTCTACAATGTGGATGTTCAATTCCTGACCCTTACTTCACGGGCATATTTTGACTTCTTTTCACAGGCAACAATCAGAAATGCTGGCAGAAACTTTTTGGAAGGTTTTTTCAGGTCCTCATTGCCCTGTACTCAGAAATGGAAATCAGGAATGGGAGTAACCAATGTTGAAAGAGATGATTTGGCAGTTCTTGATGATAAGGACAGCCACAGCATTGGGGTGTAGTTTGACAAGCATCTCTTAGATCAGCCATGCTGACTAAACTAGCCAGTTTGGCTGGTTCAAGTACCTAATTATAAAATCCCCTTCCTCTCCTCTATATCAGCTGAGGCATTTTCAACCTCAACAATTCATTATGTGGCCTCATTAAGAGCTGCCTTAGCCCAGCTCAGAAGAATCTACTGAAATGAGGGTGGAGTTTTAAAACCACTGTCAAGATCAGTGCTTACCAAAATCTGACTGTTCAGAGATGTGAAGCTTAATGAACTTGTAACAATGAGGCCACATCCTCTATGCAAGTATCACAGGTCAAACCTGCCATCAGCTGTGTAGCACAGATGGTTCATACTTCCAGAGGTGGACCTTCTTTCTGTGGAGCTTTTTATTCCTCACAAATGTTAATGTTCTCATCACAATGCCCATGTATATCTGTGTTAACTGAATGTCATGCCTCTTCTTTAAGAAATGCCAAAATGATCCAAATGGGGAATACAATACAACTGCAATGCTATTCTTCCCTTTCTCCTGTGGCTGTTTCATGACTCTGACACCTGTTTGTAATAAACAGCCTCTAGCCAGGACATGCATCTCTAAAAAGAGCAGGAGGGTTTAATTGGAAGTTGCAACAGTGATACTGTCCCCTTCATCCAGAAGAAAGACCCCTCCAGAACAGAATGGAAGGGAATGGGGCCATTTCCCACATTAGCACCACTGGGGCACCCAAGGACACACCAGAACAGATCTCAGACACATTGACTGTTTTCCACTGATCTACAAAAAATACATGTGTTGATCTCAGACAGCCCTTTCCCAGCAGTGTGGGCTTATTTGATCCTATTTAGAGAAACTGTGTATGTCAGCCTCAGTATTGCCGGCAACTTTAAAAAATGCTTTGGATTCTCCTTCAGATTTCTTCCAAGTTTAAATATGTTAATTTAATTTAATTTAATATATACTTAGTCTGCTCCTCAGAAGTCTATTCTAGCTCTCCTTAGGACTTAATCAGTGATGACCTCTTCACAGGAGCTTGAATTGAGTCCTTAGACATCTGTACAACTTTACATTTTTGTAACCTTCAGATAAAGGAAAATACAAAGCAACTATTCCCAAGAACCTAAGTTACATTGTCTAATACCTTATTTTGTCTGTAACATCAAGAATTATTTCTATGCTGAAGCAGCTAATGTTTATATGAAAACAAAAGAATAAGGAATAAATCCTTAATATTCTGGTCCTATCTGCATATTTGACCATATACCTTAAATCACAGCCTCAGGCACTTAAAGACTTAAATGCAAAGATTTAAAGAGCTAGATTTTTCTGTCCCATAAAAAACTGCAGCTCTACATGCCAACATCTGTATCCATATTTTCTTTGGCATAGGGAAAAGACCGGTTAATTTTCACTTTTTTTTTTTTTTGTGATGCTATTAATTAATAGGCAATATCATACTGTTGTCAATGAAAGAAACAGTTAATTAACACACAAGAAGTATGTAATCTGTAATCTAAAATGACTGATGATCTCAGCACCACAAGTGTTCTTACATGCTGCTGTTCAACAGGATAGCACAGTTCAGTAACCCTCACCTTCTGCCTTAGAAGTCATGAAGAGCACGCCTGTTTTCATGTGTTCAAACTAAAACCTAAAGTGCAAGATTTTACAGACTTTTGCTTGAAATTCAGTAAGTATAACTAACATTAACATAAGAATACCAGATACCATTTATTGGCTTAAGTTTAATGACTTGACTAAGCAATGTCTAATTATATGAAGGCTGAATGTGGACTCTTGTGTCTAATTTTCATGAAAAAGCCTCAAAATGGAATTCCTCTAATGTTTAGTGGCAGGTTTTGAACATAAGCCAAACAGTATAACCAATGCTTTTTTTTTTTGCAATATACCATCCACTTGTGGGGCAACAAACATCTATTTGTATGAAGTTCAAGGGTATGTATAATACTTCTTTACCTTTTGCTTTCAAACTGTCTTTGGTCAAGTGGATCCTTTTCAGAGTCCACCTTTTCAGGGACATGTGGCACAGCCCAAATCTTTGACTGTGTAGTTACCAAAACACAAGAGTACACTTGCACTTTCAACCATGTGTGTTTCTGCAGTCCAGTTCATGCTATGAAAAATGATGCAATAATTAAGCCAAGAAAATGAATATGATTTCCTGTAATGCTTAACCTTTACAAATGCCAGATTTGGGAAAATCTGAAGTCGAAGATTTTTCCCTAGACAAAGGGCACTTAGCTCCATCAATATGTACTTCCAGTCAGATATCCCATGAACAATTACTGTTAATATATTGTAAAGTAATCGACTTTTTGACAAAGAGAAGGGCAGCTTTATGATTCAGCTCACTTAGACCAACATCAAGGAGACTGAAGAGAGTAACATTTATCAGAGCTGTCATTGTTAGGCTGGGCTGAAGGCAATCCTTTTAACTGGAAACTATCACACCAAATAATCTGTTAATTCATACCCAGTAGAGTACATCACAGCAAGATTTGGAGGAAAACCATTACCCAACAATCACTTAAACTTAATCTTGAAAGATTAGCCAATAATAAATGAATTCTAGCTAAACCAGTAAATGTAGTATTCAAAACAATGTTTTCCTCTTTTTCTTTACATCAAGTCAGCCTATTACTAAAATCCATTCATAAAAAAACCTTACAGAAACAAATAATAAAATTTGTGTTCTGTAGTTTTGTGACTTCAGTGGGGGCAAGAAATCTCTTATAACCAAAGCCAGAGGAACAGTAAAAGCCAAACTGCTCCTACAGCATCTTTCTGGGGCCTTCCCACTTTCTTATGACAAAACCAATCACAGAAAAGATCACTGTCCTGGCAAATGCTGGTGTGTATCAGCTCGTTAGGTGTGAAAATTTATTTGAGTACGCTGTATTTGCATAAGTGGAAAAATCTCTCCAGAATTTCGGTACAGAATTCTTTAAGTTTGTCCTGGAAGTCTCCATCTGTATTCTCTCAAGAAGTGTCACTTAGGATAATGCAGGAGCCAGGAAAAGAGATGCTCTGATGTACCTCATAGTTATAAACAGGACAGGTGAAGGCTGGGTCTTGGCTGTAGTGATTATGAGATAGGATCTTGAAAAGAGGTGACAAAGGAAATGACAAGATCATAACCACTGCCTTCAGGAAAGCACATTTTGGCATCTAGAGGCATCAGCTTGGAAGAATTCCTTGGGAAACCACCCTGGACAGAAAGGTCCAGGACCTGATTTATTTTTAAGAACCACCTTTTCAAAGTTCAAAAATTTCCACATACAGGAAATCAAGAAATGGCAGGATGAGCTCCTGGCAAAGCTCAGACATAAAAAGGAAGCACACGTGAGGTACTAGGAGGGGCAAGTGACCAAAACCCACTATCTGAGCTGTTGGGATGTGGTTAAGAAAGCCAGAGTTCACTTGGAGTTGAATCTGGCAAGATGTGTAAAGGGCAATGTGAAGGGATTCTAGAAGTGTAACAGCAGCAGAAGACAAGGGAAAATGTGGGGCTGACAGGAGCAAAGGATAAGCAGGGTCAGGAACATTTATGCAGACTGGACATACACAAGTTTATGGGACAGAATGGTATGTGCCTGCAAGGAGTGGTATGTGCTGAAGAAGCTGCTGGTGTCATTGTATGGTCATTCTTGAACATCTTTGAATAGTCACAGTGATTGGGGGAGGTTCCAAGGACTGGAAGAAAGCAAATGTAACTTCTTTCTTAAAAAAGGTTATAAAAAGGAGATCCAAAGAAATATAGGCTGGTCAGACCAGCCTCACCCCAATCCCTGGGAAGTTGAGAGAGCAAATAATTTTGGAAAACATTTACATTAGGAACAAGAATGTGATTGCAAGTAGTCAGCATGGATTAATAAAGAGGAAATTATGCCTGCCCAACCTGGCAGCCTTCTACAAAGAGATGACTGGTTTGGTGGACAAGGAAAGAGCATTGGATGCTGTTGATCTTGATTTTAGCAAGGCTTTCAACATAGTCTCCTGTAACATTCTTACTGATTAAGTACAAGCTAGATAACTGGACAGTGAAACTGAAAAACTGGCTGGGTTTGTGATCAGTCCAGGATGTACAGCTGGAGCCCCATCAAAGTCCAGCTGGAAGTCTGTTTCTAGTAAGGTATACTAAGGCTTCATACTAGGTCCAATATTATATAACATCCTGATTAGTTATCTGAACAATGGGGAAGAGTGTTTCCGTGCCAGGTAATCCAGACTTGGGAGTGGTTGATGTGCCACAGGATTGTACTGCCATTTAGAGGGACCTCCACAGACTGGAGAAAGAGGTTGACAAGGACCTCATAAAGTTCCACATAAGAAAACGTCAAGTCCTACACCTGGAGAGGAATAACCCCATGCACCAGTACAGGTTTGTGAGCTGAACGGCTGGAATGAAGTTGCAGGATAGACTCTACAAAGTTGACTGGATTGAGCAATACATCTTTGCAGCAATGAAGACCAACAGTCTTTTAGGTGGCATTAATAAGAGTACACACCACTCACAAGAGTTTCATCAACAGGTCAAGCAATGTGTTTATTCCTTCTATTTAGCACTGATGATGACACATTTGGAGTGTTGTGTCTACCTCTGAGCTCCCCAGTACAATAAGCAATGGGCATACTGGAGCAAATCTAGCAAATTGCTACAAAGATGAATAAGGGATTATAGCATTTGTCATATGAGGAGAGGCTGTGAGAGCCAAAATTGTTTAGCTTGGAGGAGAGATGGCTTTTTCCTGCTGTCATCTCTGGGCAGCAGGGGAAATGCAAGCAGACCTGTGTTCTGCAAGTTTCATCACACAGATGCCATGCAAATGAGCTACTGCTCTTGATGCAATTTAAATGAACAGAGCCACATCTTCTTTCCTGGTGATCAGATCTATGATCTAAGTCTAGGTTATAAAACTGATTCTTGGTGGGGTTTCTTTAGTTATCACATCAGCAGCTGTGGAATGATGAAATATCTGCAACAACATTTAAATTTCAGTCCATCCACTGATTCTATACAAGATTTGTAGATTCCACTCCTGGCTGAATTCAATAAATACAAACTATAATCTTTGCTTTTTGTTCTGAATCTGTCCTTAGAGATTTTACATTGTCAGCCACTCCATGGCCCACTTCATGGTGACTTCTATATTTTTGTGTACTCTCTTATATAATCCTTACATACTCTATTGCCACATCACAAGGCCTCTACAGAACGGGATAGATTCAGGTTTGAACCATTTCAAAATCAGAAGGAATGTAGATTTAGGAGTTACTGCAGAGAGAATGCTTTAGCTAGTGTCATTCTATGTAAAAGCTGATGCCTGTGCTGAGACTATCACCTCTAAATGTGACTGCTCACTGTGGGTGCACAGACAGCCTCAGCTTTCCTAATGAACTGCACCCCTGGGCAGCCTTTGCCTTGTGGGCCACTTAATCTGTACATCTCAAATGGCCTGACATAACATATAGCTGGCCACAAACCAAAGTGATACACAGGTATTTGAGCCTGTGTAAAAGAGGCCCAGACAGAAGACAGAATGCCTACAATATTTCAGATACCTCACTGAGTTAAATGAGTATCCATCAACTGGTTTTCTGCAAGTGTGTAAAACAGTCCAGGTTTGTTTTGTGTTATCTTGTATCTTCCCTTAACGGCTGTGTAAAATTAACAAATGAAGGATTAGAACTTTATTTTGATGTAGGTGAGAAATATTATATATACATTGCTGTTGATTAAGAGAAGTCACTATAACTGCTTATTTTTACAGGCATCAGTAACTGACACAATCAGGACTACTTCTGTGCACAGTCACTGAGCCACTGAATACTGTCTGTTTTGAATCTAGGTTTTTTACATCTAAGTGTTAGGTGTAAAACTGACAGTGGAATGGTACAGTTTATTTCTCTATGGTTGGACATTGTTATTTTCTTTCGAAGGGGAATTGTATTCAAGAATTACAATATATTCAAAATCAGAAATGGTATTTGTTTCAAGGTTAGAAATTAAATATTTATGATTTCTTACTTTACATTTGCTTCTTTTTCTGCATTAGGTCTGAGAAGTCGTTGAAAAGTATCCTGCAGCCTGAAATGACAGAGGGCCTTGTAAAAAGGACACCCCTATTTTACACCCGAGGAATATTTCTTAATAGGTATTAATCTGAAGAAATATATTGTATGGCAAAGTTTTTGACAGACTACCAGCCCTCTGAACACCCACAGAGCATTTAATTTTGTCTGATCAGAAGCACCTAATGTCACTGCACATGCTACAATGGAAACTGTAAGACAAATGCAAAGTTTTGGCATCTGTGTTACCTGTACATATCCTGTAGCATCTGGTGTGGTGTTTGCCACTCTTCTAGTTTCTTGCTGCTCGTCTCTGAACATAAGAGCTCATCCACTTGTTTCTAATTCACCTTTCCTTTCTATCTGGAATGCTCCTACAGAACTTTGTAGTGAAAGGACTGGAGTCCAGCTGGACATGAATTTTTTTCCTGTAATTGGAAGCACACTAAAGACATCCATTGGGCAAAACATCACTCTCTTCTACCCAGACAGGCTTGGCTACTACCCTTACAAAAATGAAGTCACAGGAGAGGCATTCAATGGAGGACTTCCTCAACTCTCGCTGCTGGAGAATCATTTAAAAAAAGCCAAAGAGGACATCCAATTCTACATTCCTTCAGATGAACAGTTTGGATTGGCTGTCATTGACTGGGAAAACTGGAGACCTGTGTGGATAAGGAATTGGGGATCAAAAGATATTTACAGACAGGAATCCATTGAGCTAGTTCAGCAGAGAGACCTCAGTCTATCAGAGGCTGAAGCCAGAACTATAGCTAAAATGGAATTTGAATTTGCAGCAAAATCATTTATGTTAGAAACTTTGAAGCTGGGCATAGAAATGAAACCAAATCGTCTGTGGGGATATTACCTTTACCCAGACTGTTATAACTATGATTACAAACAAAACCCACACAATTATACAGGAACCTGTTTGGATATTGAAATAGAAAGAAATAATGAGCTTAACTGGTTGTGGGAGAAAAGCACAGCACTTTATCCATCTATCTATCTAGAGACAGCCCTAAAATCTTCCAGAAATGCTCAACTCTTTGTTCGCAACAGAGTCAAAGAAGCCATTAGAACTTCCTATGTCTCTAACTCTAGTCATCCCCTTCCAGTTTTTGTATACACACGTCCAGTATTCACAGATGTCTATGAGGAGTATCTCTCTGAGGTGAGTGAAGCTAGACCTTAAATAGTTCAAATTTATATGGCAAGAAATTACCAGGTGACACTTATTTAGCAAAAATACTAACTTGCATCAGAAGGAAGTGTGCAATTTTGTCTAAAAACTTAAATTAATCCATCAAAGAAATTTTACCAAACAGAACAGTAAGAGGTCTATTTTCAAACCTTTCTGTCCTGAGAACACGACATTTGCATTATGTATCATTGCTTGCTGTCCTCAAAGTAGTTAGTTTGGATAACTTTTTTCATTTGCCTTTATATTATGGGTTACTTACATGTGTATGATTCTTTGCATGTTTTCCTTCAGGATGACCTGGTAAATACCATCGGAGAATCTGCTGCGCTGGGTGCTTCTGGAATTGTGATCTGGGGTGATATGAATTTAACACAAAATAAGGTATGCTAGATCGATTATTATATGAAATTTTTAAGGAGCAATAAAGTGAAAAGGATGTAAAGCATTATGATCACTTACATTGTATCATTTACTTTTAAGATGATGACTCCATATTGCCAGCAGTGTTTTGTAGTCAAAACCCAAGCACATGTGAGGCTTATTCAGGTCACTGACTATGCAGAACAAGAGTGCAATCTTTCAGTGTATCAGTACTGTTGACTCTGGGTAACTGGAAAAGTTACTATGATAACTGTAGGGAAATTAACACTTGTTTAATTAATGTAAGAAAGAAGTTCTATATCTTCATTTCATTTTGGACATGAGGTAAAGAAAAAATTACTTGGGCTTGCCCAGAACAATTTTTAAAAGACCCTTCTGCATTTTGGAGTGGTGAACTTGGCAACAGCAGTAGAAGTCAGTCTGTAAAAGTTCAGCCCTAGACTGTTCTGTGTGTTGTAAACAGTACTTTGATTAATTTCATTGTATGAAACATCCGAGTCATAAGAAAAAAACCCTCTAGTTTGTTTTAGGAAGGAGAAATACACGGTTTGAGAAACTTTTACAAGGATATTCTCATAGTTCTTTCCAGGTAGTTCATTCATAACCAGACAAGTTAGAATTAACAAACTATTGTATGGAAAGACTCTTGTCAAGTCTTCTGAGTGCAAAGAAACAAAACGCTTCATCTCTGCCAGATCTCCTGTCACAGAAAGCAAGGCCAAATACACCTCCACAGCTCTGTAAGGTTGTTATTCCCCAAAGCATCCCACTTTGACTTTTTTGTATGTGCCTGCCTTTGAGAAAGGATATCAGTTGCACCTGGAACTTTTCTACCCATTATGTCAATATCAGAACAAAGATGAGTAGTAACTTTTATTGTCTGAATTTTGAGATTTCTGTGACAAAAAAGAACTCTCCACAGCCCAGTGAGACTACGTATTTGTGCACTAATTGCACCTGATTTTTCACAGCTTTCACAATCACTAGCATTTCAGCAATAAAATATTACTGTAAGCCTCACTTCTGCATCAACCAAAATTTCTCAGAAGCTTTTTTATATATTCCTAAAGGAAAACCAAAAAACCTACATACATCTTAGATTCACCAAAGTGATCTCCATGGGTATAAATATCAGGCGTATCTGAATGTGGTATTGGGCAAATGCCCATAGTGTCAGAAACAAAGAGAGAGTTCTCAAACCTTCTGGTCATTAAACTGTGCCAAGAATGCACAGAACATATGCCAATTTCATGGCCTGTTAGAAAAATCAATTATCTTAGCATACCTTCAATTTGACCATCTGATCACAATTCTTCTCATTTAAAAATGCCGTGAAAGCTCCCTACCCTGTAGCCAAGCTATTCAGGTCAAGGGACAGCTGAAAAGTTTCACAGAGATTATTTGATAGAAAAAGTATTTGTTAAGGCTGAAGAAGCGAGTGAGGGTTTCTTCCCAGATTGATTCAAACTATTTAAGACTTAAAAAGGAACTTCAATTAATGAAACTTCTTTAAATGCATCTGTTTCAAAAAGCTACATAAAATATAGAGACAAAATGAAAGCTTAAAGACAATTGCTTTCTGATCTAGCTGCTTTTTGTAACATCTCCAGCAATTACATGAGATAAATTTGCTGTGATCTTTGAATTTTATAACAGCTTCTCAGATAAACTTGCTTCCAACAGCAAGTTATGGCTATTATCAAATCCTCAGGGGAAACATTTATAGATACATACTGCGGTACTGTTATTAGAACAACAGCATTTTAATGGTTTTCATATTAAACTGTGGAGGTATAATGCTCTTTTCACAGAACACCTGTAGAACTCTGGACAACTACCTTAGAAGGACTTTGACCCCATACCTCATCAACGTCACAATGGCAGCCAGAATATGTAGCCAAGTGCTATGCCAAGACTCTGGTGCTTGTGCACGGAAAAAATGGAATTCCAGTGACTATCTTCACTTGAACCCTGAGAATATTGCAATTCAAATGACAAAGGATGGAAAATATACTTTACAAGGGCAACCATCATATCAGGATCTGCAAACATTCATAGAAAAATTTGATTGCCATTGTTACGCAGGGCACAGCTGTGAACCTAGAGCTGATATAAATGACATCTATTACCTCCATGCTTGCATTTCAGAAGATATTTGCATTCAGATCTCCTCAAATTCACTTTCAAACATAGAGGCCTCTGAAGAAAAGATCCTGTCTAACAGAACTGCATTTTCATTTATCTCTGAGAGTAAGGGGACATTATCTACCCATCCTGAAACAGAAGATTTCCAATCTATCTTTGGAAATAATATACTTAATATAACAACTGCAGAATATAACACTGTTACAGCTGCCAGTAGCTATGATTTAGAAGAAAATGATACTCGTACTTTCAGTAGGTCTTCATCCTATAGGATAAGGACGTTCAATCTGTTTCACTTAGTTCTACTTTTGAGAACCTTAATGCAAATGACCCATGAAAGTGAGAATATCCTTTTCCCTGACTATATCTGAAATTCTAAGGTTTTATTTACAAAACAAACAAAATAATTTGTGAAAGGATTATGGTCTTATCTGTAACCTTTTCTAATACATAGGTGCCACTTCAGCTTGAATGCACTTCTTCAGTTTAATTCTATAAACTAATATTTGTGCCAAAGATATATTGGTCTATATATACTGACTTTGCCGTATGAGAAGATAAACCAGAATAAGAAACGTTTTATACAGTTGTCTTAGTTTGGGGCAAATTTGGGAGGAAACCTCCGAAGGGGGTTTCCTCTGGAAAGCCGACTTAAACCACCCCTCCCCCCTGCCAGTCCGGGAAAATAACTTCTTCAGAGAAAAAAGTGGAAAGAACTATTTATTTAATAAACAAAATATCTAGAAGCACAGGGAATGAATAATAAGACAAATAAAATGAACAATAAAACTTCTTGCCGTTCTGAGTAGGGAAAAACTGAGAAAGTCTTTGCTTTCAGTCTTCACCAATCCCAGTCCGTCCGGAGGTCCAGGCCCAGGGTGGTGGGGGAAGGGGCCGCCGGTGCGAGGCCTCGGTGCTCCTCTGGGTTTTCTTACTTCTTGCCGTTCTGAGTAGGGAAAAACTGATAAAGTCTTTGCTTTCAGTCTTCACCAATCCCAGTCCGTCTGGAGGTCTAGGCCCAGGGTGGTGGGGGGAAGGGGCCGCAGGTGCGAGGCCTTGGTGCTCTTCTGGGTTTTTCTTCAGTCTAGGGCAGACTTAAACAATCCTAAGAAAAAGGAAAAAAACAGTCTAGGGAACTTCTCTGCCTCAGCTAGCTAAACTAACTAAAAGCACAGGAGATCTCTGTCCCGCCGCTGTCACGAACCGGAGTCAGGAGAGGAATGCGTGGGAGTCCGGCAGTATTTTCAAAACAAAAACTTTACGTATTTTTTTTTCTCCTCGTTCACGGTCAGACTGTTTTAAAGGTACAGAACTCAATATACATCACAAGCAGGACAGACGATTGGGGATACAGGCATCATAAAGTTACTCTAGGACATTAGTTTACATTTTTAACCATTATGTTTGGAAAAAAGTAATTGTTGACAATGCTCTTTTGTGTACTTCAAGTTAAGACAGTTAAATATATAATATATAAAATAAGTCATCAGGTTTGATGCTCTATGGAAGAATTAACTTAATTCCATATGAATGGAATTAGCTCTTAAAAATATTTGGCTTAACTTTAGATATGTGGAACTTTCCAACATAAAATTTATCTGATTAATGTCATGTTCCTCCACTTTTCACAAAACCTTTAGGGATCTCGTAGTTTTTTTAAATTAAATATATTTGTAACTCTTCAAAGGGTTCTAACTTCAGTGTAAATGTTGACTGTGAATATTACAGCTTTATTATTTAAAAATTGAGCTGTAGCAGTTTATCCTTTCTTCTCACAAACCCTCCCCTTCAGATGTCCCTTTCTTGGTTTCCAGTTGTTTTGTCTTGCCAATACTCACAACTCATCTGCTCTGCCTGTGCATTCCCTGCCAGAACAGGCCACCAGTCCTAGTTTCTCCATCTAGCCATGCCTAGGAACCGGATAGGGCTGTGTGTGCCATTTGGTCTGTGCATGGGACTGTATGCCTCGTTATTTCCTGAGGAATCTCTTTGGTGAAAACCAGTTTGCTCCTTAGGAAAACCCAGCAGTGGAGGCAAAAAAATAAATGTCACTGGGGACCTGAGATAATTTCAGGACCACCTTTCCAATTCAGTTTGCTGACAGAACTGAAAGTATTTGCTTAATGCTATTCCCTTGCCAAAAGCAGTGTGAAAGTAGCAGAGATACTTCAGAAGAAAACTACTCCCAGTATTATATCAGCAGTCTAGTTATGATTAACATATAGTCAGTTTAAGCATTTAGAAGCAATTAACTGCAGTCTATTTGATAAAATAACCTTTTCAAATTATTATGTCAGATGCTTAATAGACAGTTGGCCTTCTGATGGGTGAAGAGTGGCTGCTGGCATGGATACATTAAAAATCTCCCCAGAGCCAGGCATGATCTGTATAAATAATTCACCACCTCCCACAAATATAGCCTGCCTCACTAATGAAAATAATCAGGACTTCAATATAGTGGCCATTTACTTGTAAAAAGTTCATTCCTTAATCTAGCACAAAACGTATTATATAAATTTTCTTTGAATTTTCAGGTTGTTGGTCATAACAGAGATGCAGAAAAATAGCTGAAGCCTTTAGACTTAACATGGAGAAATAATGTTTACTTGAACAGCAAGTTATCAAGAAGTGACAATTTTCCAATCCCAGTTACAGTGATAAGTCCATGAGTCAAAGCTCTTTCTGCCATTAATGTTCCAAGTGGAATCATGAATAAAAATATATATATGTAGCAGATTCTTCAGTACAAAAGAATCCATCTGGGTTTGATCACCTGTGTAAAAGCATGCTTTTTTCCACTGCTGCTTTGATGTTGGTTATTTTATCTTGGGTAAAGAACAGGCATGGTATCAACTCCTGTGCCTGAACTCCCTTCAAACTGCATTTGTGGTAACTATCAAATGGTTTCTAAAAACTGGAAACATCACCAATAATGCCTTAGCAAAACTTGTATGACTTACATGAAATTCTGTTTTTTTCACAATA
Source organism: Hylia prasina (assembly GCA_013397195.1). Taxonomy (NCBI): domain Eukaryota; kingdom Metazoa; phylum Chordata; class Aves; order Passeriformes; family Sylviidae; genus Hylia; species Hylia prasina. The sequence goes on along the minus strand of VYXD01009083.1, from coordinate 63,460 downwards.
TTTTGACATGGCTAAACTGAAAGATACTGGATCTGTAGCTCTTTGTGGTAAGACAGCTTTCAGGTTAAAATCTGCATGCCTTGCCATGAGTACTTTTGACTATCAGCCAGGTAATAGCAAGCAGAACATTTGTGATGATTCAAGCAGGAAATCACCAAAAAAAGGAGGAATGAGAAGATAAAATCACAGAAGAGTTGAAACAGAGCACTCAGGACCTCCCAATGGATGCAGAGGAAGTAAACTGCAGAAGTGAAAGAGTGAAGCAGTGAGGAATGTGGACAGACCAGTCTCTTCCCATTCAGCATTGTTATCTACCTGTTACTTATTATTGACAACCTTTCCCACAGGCTCACTGTAAGGATAAAGGAACACACTAACTGATATGTTATACCTATTCATCCAATCCCATCTCTTTATTGAGAACAGACAGGACCAAAAAATAAAAGGAAGATGAGAGGAAAGCAGTCTATTGCAATAAACTGTGCCTTCCTAAGCTGCATGTGTAAGCAGCTATCTACCTGGTGCTCTGACACACAATGCTTTGCCAAACGCTTTTCAAATGTTCATTCTGGATTATTTATGTTACCTACATGTATCTGCAATTTATGCTTTAAATCCTACAGACTTCAGGATTTAGGTCTGCTATGTGATAAATTACACTATTTCCCAAATATATTATTTTTCTCTGTATTATATTCGTCTTACCTATATTCTATGATAAAGAGTCACCATGTAGTCAATGAGTCTCCACAGAGTAAAAGGAAAAAAGAAGGAAAGGGGTGCTATGCCTTGCATTGCTGGTGACTATCATATGTTCAAAGCCAAATCTATTTTCTCGTAAAGTGGACCCTTTTCCAAAGAAATTTTCTTCTATTCATTGTATTGCCTGTAATCATTAGTTAGCATTACAGTTTTCATTTTTTGCATTCTTGTAATTTTGAAAATATTAAATACTAGAGGAACAGCTCACTTGGATTGCCATTCATTATTCTGTATTTCTGCTTTCTAGAGAGACCTCATGCTGGCAATACTAAGGGACACAGAAATGCTAAAGTGGGTTTGATGAAAGGGTCTGTTTAAGTGAAAGCTGTTAAATACCTTCCTTCGTTATTTTGACATTATGCTAAAATTTTATTGAAATTCTGCTTCTCTATCTGAATAATCTGGATCTAGTTTATTGTGTTGCTTATCTGGGACATACAAAAATATTCATGCTTCAAAGGGAGATGGAAATTGGCACTTAAAGAATCTGAACAGAATAAAAAATGTAGTCTAGTCCTCACCTTACAGTTTTTTACTTTTTTTGGTAAAAAGAACAACATGGAGAGAGGTTTTGAGAGGCCAGTAAAATCACTTTGTAGACAGCAAAATTTGCTTTATTTCCTGCATCACACTGGGATACCCTGTTGTAAATACATATGTCAGCAAAGAATAGCACAGAAGATTTCAGACCTGTGCAATATGTTCTAGACAACTTCCAGACAGATTAGATTTCCAAGTGTACCTATCCATCACTTTTCAGTACAAACAAGACAGCAGAGACAGTTCTATAATTTTAAAACACATCCAGTTATGAGCACTGATGACCTTTTTAAGATGACAACTAAACTCCACCCTTAAGCATACACGCTTAAAACTTACTTGAAAGAATTTCAATTCACATACTGTGCTTGTGCCACTCTTTTGCACTGGCAAACAGCCAGTAAAATTAGGGCCTGAGACTTCTAGTTGGAGTAATGAGTTTCATTTAAAAAAAAACCCAAAAAATGATACAAAAAAAAAAAGTTTATTTTGTGTCTTAAAAAAATTTACTGCTTTATTTAATGATTTCACCTTTCCTAAAGACTTTTTTTTGTTGTTCATTCCTGTAATTTCTCCTCCTGTGCTACTGAAAGCCATTGTATAGATGGCTGGAAACAGATTCAAAAAGCTTACTAGTCTAACTTCATCCCTTACCACTTCTAAGTTATTCCCAATGTAGGGCTATCCCAGAGCTCCCTGTCTGTTTTTCTGGAAATACTTCATTGAATATTAACCCTGCTTCACAATATTTTTCATGATGATCATATAAATATGCTGTATGCAAAACAAATTCTAAGCTTTTGTGTATACCAGTCAAGGATCAGGGTCTTTACAGAATGGTTCTTTCATGTAACTGTTCCAAAACTGTTGCAACTACTCTTCATTGTCACTGCTACTCAGAACTGCACAAGCTTCCCACATTTGTTGTCCCCTTGTTAGATATAAGAAGGTAAAGGGTAAGAAGGTAAAGGGCACCTATCAATATTAAGATCCCTAAGGGAGTAACTTTGGATTTAATTATGTTCACTAATGCGCTAACATCATCGTGGTATATTGACAATAGTTCTCCTTGGTCAGTAGTAATTAGATGACATTTTTCAATATATGCTTGTATAAGCCTTAGTTTATAACTGATAAGGTATTTTATTGATTAGTAACCAGACACAAACAGACAGTATGAAAATTAATGTGGATCATTGCTTTATATATTCAACCAACATTTTGGCTCTGTGCACACAATTCGAGGGTGGTGTTCAGCACCATATATATGTGGGCTCTAGACAGTATGCAGTCACCTGTCTCTGCCTTTGTTTTTATATCGGGAAATATATTTAATCAACAGAACTCTTCAAGATCCTGCAGAACATATATACCATATGTTGGCAGTCTCATGGACTACACTGCTCCCTCAGGCTGCTAGCAGGTTGAGACAAGATGACAGCTTGCCTGTGTCAGGTGATGATTTCCTGAGGCAGGGACAAAAAACCACCCGTTTAAAGGCAAAGGGACACCCTGCAGTCCCACAACAATCATATGGTTAATGTCACAACAGAGCACAAAGAACCTTATTGCTGGGGCAGCCAGTAATTAAGGGCACTGTTCTAATAACAGACTTTGGCTGCCTGTAAATCCTATGCACTATTTCAGCATGAACTGCATATACCAAGTTTAGGTATCCAAATCAGAGCATTTGTGAGTTAAAAACCTTAATCTGCCACTTTAACAGTCCTTACAGAAATCCTTCTTCACCTTTTCCCTCTCCAGAGCATGACAAGAATTTAGGGCACGTACTAGAGCCTCAGGGGCTGCAGCCAGCAGAAGGCACAGATGACACATGCAGACAACTGGTGGGTATCTCACAAGGGTGGGTGCCTCACTGAAAAGTTCAACACAATCTTTTTGTTCCCTTCAGCAATGCAGCTGCTTGACTCTGGCCTACAAACAGAAAAGATGACTAGTCACTCCCTAATGTAGTGCCTCACTGGCAGGAATGACTGATTCTACAGATTTATTCCCCCAAACATCTGGTGTATCAGGACAAACCTGAATACACCAGTGAGCCATTACCTTTTCTCATGCCCTCTTCTCTTGAGATTTCATCCTGCTGAAAGCTTCTTCTCCTTAAGATCTGCCCAGGGAGGTGGTTGAATCACCATTCAAGGGTTGAAGAAACAACTAAATGTGGCCCTTAGTGCTATGGTCTAGTTTACAAGGTGGTGATCACTCAAAGGTTGGATTTGATGATCTTGGATGTCTTTTCCAATCATAATGATTCTATGATCTTCAGCTATTACTAAAATGCATGCTTAAAATACAGATAATGTGATCAAATCTTTTTGGTAGTGCTCCGAACTACCAAAATACCTAGTTTCTCCCCAAATGTGAAAGATTTGGACATGCAGTGTTTTTTTGTTTTGTCATTTTGCTGACCATGTGTTTATTGCATCCCCACCAAGATTAAGTGGCTTGTCTGTCTACAGGTTAACAGGATAGCTTTTAGCTATGAAAACAAATGTCCTCTGAGTTGCTAATTGTAGCAAGGCAGCGACATGTTTACATACAATATTCTGTTACCAAACACTCTGTAAAATAATGACTTTTATAATCATGCAGTTTTGTAAAAGATATAACAGATTTTAGAACAATGTAACAGAACTTTAAACGTGAACAAACCAACACACTGTAAAAGACTTCAATCACTGTACAACTGAATTAATGTTTTAGAATTTATCTGTGCATCTTCTGCTAGCCTTTTATGAAGATATGCCTGAAATGTATTTTTTCAGTTACTACATCAACACTGTATTAAGTAAACTTCCAGCATTATGACACTCAAGCACTACTTAAAATTTAATATTTCTTGCAAAAATAGAGACTGCTTAATTTTATGTGAGTTGTCTCCCATGCAGTAATCAGAACCACTCAATTCCCAGAATTCACTCTCAACAAAAGGACTGTCTTTATTTCACACATCACCAAGTTCGGGGAGAGGGGGACAATTCTCCTGTTTATCAGTTTTAAGGCAGGCAGAAACATTTCACTATTTCACCCAAAATTCAGTAACCATTTTGGCCAAAACAAGTTTTTAAAAATTGCAAGACACATAGCAGAAAAATGAAATATTAGTGATTTGCTTGTGGATTATTTCCCAGCCCTTTTATCTATCCAACCAGAATAAACCATTTCATCAACTTTTCCACCCATTTCCCCAGCGATTTCCCCCATTAGTTGTAGTGTAAATGGTAAACTGGCTGATACATTGTGACTGCTGGTGAGGATGTACGGAGTACTGAACAGCCATCCAGCTGTTACTCAGAGACAAGTAAACCAGCAGAGTTCTGCTACACTTTCCCTCCTTGAAGGATCTGACCTGTTTCTTTTTACTCTGCCACCAATTTTCAAGACACTTCAAGAGCTATATCATGCTTTGAAACTGCCAAAGACACTATCACTGCCACAGTTTTAAGAGTGGCATTCAAAATTCTGATTCCACCCAAATTACCAATGCTAGGAAACAGCATTTGGAGAAATGGACTACTTGTAGCCAGAACAAAACCTGATGCTACTGGGGAAAAAAAAACAACAAACAAACCAAAACCAAAACAACCCCCCCCCCAAAAAAAAAAACCAAAAAAAACCCTTTTGCTTGTTTGAGACTTGCCACTGAATATAAAATCTGGACAAAAGCAACCAGATTTAAGAGAAACAATGAAAAATAATTCCCTAACATTACCATGGGGTGGCAGGGCCAGCTCCAGTGTCCAATTTCATTTTGGAAATGAGCAATTAAACTTACAAGAGTAACAACTCAGTACTTTTAGAATTACACTACAAATCATTTTGACTCTACCTAAAACCAGGGCATGAAAAACCATGAGGTTTTTCACCTCTGCAGATAGCCTACCACCAACTGCTCTTGAGAGCATCAAGATTTTGTGGTCCAACTGACATAACCAGTGAAGTTTTGTCACAATTTTCATTCTCTAGATTGCTGACTTATGTCTCTAAAAAGACCAAGAAAACCAGATTTCAAAATGCTTTGATGATTGTGCCATGTTTCAATTGAAAAGGTATCCACACTAAATGTGTATGTGCCTTTATACCTGTAAGAATGTCCTTCATCAACCAACACCACCAGCACTGTAACCTTTCCAGAGCATCAAATTTCAGTTGCAAGTTCTGAGACTGGCAGATGGATCCAGAAGTGTGTTTATGGGTAAAACAAACTTTTCTCTAGTACTGTATGGCAAGACTGTATGCTGAATGTTGCTTATTCAGTGCTGGCAGAAGATTCTTAGTGAAGTGCCATGTCTCATTGATCACGACACAAAACCACCATCACAAGCATCTTTTGAGGCAAGGAGTACTTGCCTCAATCATACTATGGGCGATTTTCCAAAAATTATCACAGAAGAAACAAAATAAAACCATGGTAAACCTCCGATCTGGAAGTCTGTCACTGCACAATGAAGAATTCAAGCAGAGTTTCCTGGGAACAGCGCAGGTCCTAGCTAGGGGTGTGAGAACTGCCATCACTAGACACTAGAACCTATAAAACCGATGTTGTCAAACAGCCCAAGCCCACCAGCTCTCGTAAGGCAGCGCTGCCAGCGCGGCCTCGCCCCCGTTGCCGGGTGTGGGATGCTGTACAGCCCGCCCACAGCAGCAGGTCTGTGCCCGGCCGTCCCATCCTCCCACACCGCACACCAGCTGCTCCCGCGCAGGATCCCCGCGGTGTTCGGAGCCGTCCCGCCGCTCCCGCCCCCG
>VYXD01009083.1:46301-57131 GCA_013397195.1 Hylia prasina | reverse complement strand
GGGCCGCCCCGCGGCCTTTCCCCCGGCAACAAGTGCGGGCTTTGCTGCTGCGGTGATGCCGCCGCCTGCCATGAGGTCCCGCGGGGATGCGGTGGGATATGGTGGGATGCGGAGGGAGGGAGGGAAGAAGGCGGAGCGGGCGGGAGAGAGCATGAGGCAGCTTCTGCATCGTTTGCAACCTCTAGAATTTCACAGCAGGAGGCTAAGATGTGTGAAAAGTGTTTTCAGAGGGAGGAAGATGTCTCCTGCGTCTGGCTGCAAAGTGTGCCCATCTTAGAGCGGATTCACGGGCATGGGCTCATGGTTCAGGTTGGCTTTCCATGTTCAGTGTATCCCAGAATAATATATTGTGCATCCCTCAAGGCCACAAATTGCCCATTACTGAATTCTCTCCTCCCATCCGTTGCAACAATACTAATGGCTGTCACAAATCCTTCATAAGTCTTCCTCAGCATTCAAGTCGGATGCCAGCATTCTGTTCCCCCTCTGGTGATGGCCTTGCAGCCTCTCTAATGCTGACACCTACCATGACATTTTTGTCACCGTGATGAAATACATTCCTCGTCATTGATGGCTGTGCCCAAACTGCATTTGGGTCCATCCAAAAGATTTGCTTGCCATCCAAGGATGGAAATAAATATATATACATATATGTTACATTTGTTTACTACTAATCATGAAGCTTAGTTAAGGTTTTCTGCCAGGTGGTATCTTGTGAGGTGTATCACAGCTTCGGCTGCTATGAGATGAAAATTTCTAGATGTTCTTCAGTCCTTATCGTGAAAAGCTAGTAGATCGTGAATCAAAACCAGACTGGGAGTTTGTGTGGGTTCAAGTCAGAGAGGTTGAGGCAATGAAGACTGAAGTATATGATATTTGTTACTTGCTTTTCTATATGATTATGGATTAAGGGAAAAATAAGAGATTATGCAGTAGCGTGAATGAGGAAGCAGAGAGAGAGCAGGAGAAAAAGGAATGGCAAGTGCCCAGTGAAAGTAGGTTTTGGGTGACATCAGCAATCAATGGAATATATGTGGCTGGTATTTAGTGGACTTGTCAGGCACTCAGGTAATCTAAGAGAGGCCTCAGTGCTTCTTATGTCCTTTGGAAGTGTTCATTTCCCAGGGACGGGCCTTGCCAAGGAATGGGGTAAAGGCATGACAAATTACATTGCTTCTTGGATTGTTTTCATGAATGGAGCAAAGAAGAACACAGCAGTTCAGAGTCCTCAGTAGTGTGTGGTGTCAGACTTCATGTGTGTAACTGTTTCTCCACTCCCTTGTACTGTACCACCAATGGAATGGCGTTGTAGGTGTTTGTGATGTTTTCTTCAACACCAGAGGACTCCTGTTACTGCAGGTCTGATTTTCCCTGCAAATGTTATTTCATAAGAGCATTCTACAAGGCATTCATGTTTTGTGACTTAGGGAGAGTCATACGTTGCAGGTTTTGTAGATTGTGGATGTTTCAGTCTGAAGATGACATGCCATGATAATCACCAAAGAAAACTGGTTGGAGAATTTTTCAAAAAATTAGGATAAGGCAATGAATAATAGTTTACTTTTGAATAAATTTGTTGATTGTGGGAAGGGTAAAGAGATTGGGAACTCTATGAATGTTTGTGAGTATGTGGCTAGAGTGTGACGATGAAAATAGCTGTTCCAAAATAGCGGCTACTTAAAATGAAGCTGCAGTGGATCAAGGAAAACATTGGAAATTACAGTTTTTTCCTCTTTGCAAGAGCACTCAGATTATATTGCTAAGACTGAATAAACACCCTTTGAGACAGTCTCTGCTCTCAAGAGTTTGAGCCATATTTAGTCCTTAGTTACCAATGGAAACCTTGGATAAAGTCATTCACTACCTTGTACTGTCGACGTGCATTGATGTAATGGAGTAGAATATGGTCCGTGGCTGTTAATGTGGTGGAGGGTAATGACTGTTCATTATCAGTTCAATATTCAGAAAATCTTAGAGGATGTTACAAACTTCCTAGCATCAGTTATTTTTCATTTGTATTGGGAGGTAATCTGTTTTTTATTAAAATATGACATTAAAATTTTTTGCACTTCTTAAATATTCACAAAAATAGGCAATTTGTAAAGCTTCCTTAGCAAGCACAGTAGTACAGACTTGACTTTGTGGTGGTCAGGTGGCTACAACACTTGAAAAAGAGTAAACAGAGCGCTTGACTCATGTGGGCAAACGATTGAACCTATTCCTTTCTTCACTGTGTGGGAAAATAAAAAACTGTGGACATAATACTTTCTTTGTATCTGGTTCCATTCAACCAGAATGGGGAATTTTTAGAGGAAAAGACTAAAGACCAGTGAAGAGGATGCTAATTCTTTACATTCCCCAGTGCTAGAGCAGTTATGATGGTTTGGTTTTTTATTTATTTTATTTTTGTCTTTGTGATGGTTTAACTATCACAGTCTTCCAGTTTAGCTTATTACATATGATGTACAATTTGCTGACAAAAGTATAATTATGACTTTCTACAGCCTCCTGAGTCAACTGTCTGCTTTTCCAGGCATTCCTGTCATTGATTAATGATGTTACATTTTCAGTATTTATGTGTTCATATGTGTTTCTATGTCAGTCTTCCACAAATATAGGTGCTACATATTTTAACAAATTCGTATTATTAGAGAATCATTAAGTTTTGAAAGGAACTCCAAGATCATAAAGTCCAACATTTGACTGAGCACCACTCTGCCAATTAAGTCTTAGCACAAAGTGCCACATCCAGTCCATTCTTGAACACTTCCAGGGATGGTGACTCCACCATTTTCCTAGGCATACCAGTACCTGATACAGAAGAGGTTGGCTTTGTCTTACTACATCCAGTTAAGAACTTATGTCAGTACTGGGTATGTGTATCTGTATGAAACTGCAGGGGCTTTTGTCTTCACCTTTTTTTTCCTACTACTGTTGACAAGTTACTGAAGCAGGGAAGAAGAGGGAAAAAAGAGACTAAAGGTGGTGAAGATGTATAGTACAGAATTTAGCAAGAAGACTCCCATAAGGTTGAACAAGGAACAGATGGGAGTTGTTTCTTGCCTGAAAGATGTAATTCCAAACTCCAAAATCTTGTGAGACAATCATGTAAGTGTCAAAAGTTATACAGCTATTAAAGCCCTAGATTAAAAATTATTAACCTTGTATTATAAATCCAGACTGGAGGCAGAGTATATTCTCACTCCACCACAAAAAGAGAAGAGTTTCAGAAATTGAACAGATCCCAGGAATACCCCTGGAGCTGTAGACTGAGACACATTGCTGTTCCAGTATACCCTGAAGCTCTGATCTTCCATTTCTCAGATGAGAGGGAACTGGTGGAACATGACTGCATCCTACCTTGTCCATATATCCATATTTTCTTCCAAAAAACCCCCAATGACTCTGGGCACGTGGGTTGATGAGGTAAATGTGTGTGGATAGATGTGGAAGGGCAGTGGCAGACCCAGAAGGTGAAGGTGCTGCTTTCCTTGCTGGGTGACTGGAAAACCAGGATTGCTGTGGGTTGCAGAGAGCACCTGAGCCTCTGTAACGAGCTGCCTATCTTACTGTACCATGTCCAGGAGACACAACAGCTTGTTAATGATGAATTTTCAAAAGGATGAATGATGTTACCTACTCAGATCTGAGTTTTGTCTTTATCCTCAAAAGGTGTGTTCTTTAGTGGGTAGAAGTCTGTAGGATTCCTGTTGGTGTGATGAGAAGTGTCTCTGTTTTGCAACTATTTCTCTGAGCTGGGGAAAGAGGCAGCATTTTTGTGCTGGGGGTTTATGGTACGCTGAGTTAGTACTTTGTACTTGTTTGTCTTAATGGCATTGTCTTAGCTCTGCAGCAGGACTCCTCTGCTGTTACCTGCAAAGAAACAGGTCTGCACATAGTACTCTCTGCACTGTTTTTATATTTGGAGTTAAACTAGTGGTAACAGTAGTGAGAAACTACAGGAAAAAATCATGGTGTAGTCAGTTTTAAAATACTTTGCCATACTGGGGGTAGGACTAGGTGACCTTTGAAGGTTTCTTTCAACTCAAATAATCCTACAGTTCTGTATTTTGGCTGCGCTGCCAAAGGATCAGATGAAGAATTATCTGAAGTCTCGTGGTTTCTGGGGTGATCTTTGTTGCTGAAGAGAATAAAAGATCATTTAAAGGGACTGAAATGAACAGTCTTCCTTGATGTGACAATGCAGTAATTGAAGTGCTGGCCAGTGCTCTTCCTGAAAATTGATGTCGTATTTTACAATATTGTAAAATAACGGTTTTAGATTGCAAATGAAAACCTTGCTTGTATGTATCAACCATTTTATAATAAATATAATTTTGGTTCTATATTCTAGTCGGGGCAGTTCACAGAAGATATGATTCCTACAGTCGGCTTCAATATGAGAAAAATAACAAAAGGAAATGTTACCATAAAGGTAGGTGTGCATGTTTGAACTAATACAGAGTGAATAAATAATAGAGTAATTTCAACTGGAAGTATGAAAGACAGCAAATTTCTTTTAAGATTATAGCATCCCTTACCTGTTTTCCTAGCTCCAGACTAATTTTTTAAAAGCAATAGTAGTATATTTCTCTCTTACATTAATATATTTGATTTCATTGTATTCCATCCCGTGCAGAAGCTTTGTTGCACTTTTTTGATTTAGGGAAGTCATAAAATGTGGAGATACTGAGGCAGCTGAGTTGACTCCTGGGGGTGTATTTATCCCTCTCTTCCCTGTCCTCCCAGCTGTAAATGAAACCTGGAGCGACTTGACTCCTAACTTAGGTATCTCAGTGGAGAATGTGGTTTAGCTCACATGTTAGCTATGCTGAAATAGAACATCTAGCTTAAGTCACTTATCAGAGAACCATCTCTTAGAGCTATAGAGACCCACAGGCATCAAAATAGAGATAAATGACTCCAGTAGCATTAAAGCACTATTGTTTGATTATGAAGGGAGTCTAGGTGACAAACAACTTCTAGCTAAGGTCAAGGGAATCCAGATTTTTGTCTTTACCTTGATTTTTCCCTCATTTTACATAATACGTAAGTTCTTTTCTCCCTCTGTTCTACAGATACTCTTCCTCTGGTTTGGTATGACTCCTAAATGACCGCTGATCAAATTCCAGAGATGGTGCAGTCAGTAAAAAAGTTAATGCATTCAACCATAGTTCATAAATCATCCACAGGAATAGGAATTTCCTTTGTTTTTAGGGTTTTTTTTGCACAAAAGCAGTGAGGCCATGATTGATGTAGCGAGAGAAAGCACAGGCACAGCTGGAAGGCTGTACCAATGCTGCTGCCGGATTGTCAGTTGAGAAGAGGTTAAGTTGTGCAGAGAGGGTGTGGGTGAGGTTCTGTGGAATTGTGCCTTGTTTTACTCTTGGATCTCAAAAGTAGTTTTATATACAGTTGCAATAATAGAATTTTTAAGAATAAGGAGATAATGCTAACATAATTAGTATGTTTATTAGCTTCAAAAACAATATTTAGTTTGGAAGCCAGTCCGCACAGGAAAATATCTTCACTCGTTCTCACAGTGTCTCTGCTACAACAGCATTCAGTGAAAGTAAGGGCTGTAGGGGAAAATGACTCTTACATTTAGATGCTTATTTCCTTAAAAGTCTGTCAGGATAAACTACTTGTATGTCACTATTCCTGTATCTAGGTTGAAATCTTACAGGTTATTGCTAGATAAGGTTTCCAAAATTATTTTACTTTGAGAAAAATGACATCATCTGTTGATGAGTTGATGACTCAAGAATGAGGAGGAGGTGCCTGTTGCTAGAATCCTTTTGTGAGCTATTTTCAGCCCAGTAACAAGGATTCAGGGTAAAAATTTCTTTAACCTTCTTATCCCCACAAAACAGGTAACCCTTCTCATAGAAATATTACGATATTCTACTGTCAGCTATTAAAATTCATGGATAAAGTGTTATTTTTACTAGACCTATGAAGTTATTAAAACACAACAGGAATGATGTTTATGGTAAGCAAAGACCTTACATTGTGTCTGACCTTTTTCAAAGGTTTAGGGGACGCTGCAAAACTGAATCAATTAAGCTTACTATAAAATTAAGGCTGAGAAATCATCTGGGTCAAAAAGTCATCCAGTGAAAAATCGGCATTCTGGAAGTGTAAAATTGATTACTTTTGGAAAACTAAATTGCAAGCCCAGCAGTTAGGTGATACTAATCCTTTATCTGTTTCTTGCTGTATTTTGGGGTAGGCCACTAAGAAGGAAGTACTATGCTAGTGCAGTGTCACTAACTGGTTTCTTTAATGAGTTCCATCTGAAGGTTCCATATAATTCCAGAAGGCACAAAAACCCCATGGTCTTCTTTCCTTTCTTCTGATTTTGGCAGTCATTTCCAAAAGCCGATAGATTTATTCTCATTTTTAGTCTCTCAATATGTAAAAGTATGGTCACTGACATGCTTGTGTGGATGAGTGTTTATCTGAAACACACTAAAAGAAAAACACTTACTTACGCAAGCTGAAACATTTTGTAGGAAGATGCCAGTTTCAGATGTTCTTGAATTGAAGCTAAACCTTAGAAATGTAAGGCTGTCAGCTTTAACCATGAATTGTCAAATTCTGACTTAGCAATATGTTTAACAACCTGTCACCTATTATTTCCAAGAAGAGAAGGCAATAAAAGGAGGATTTTCCCACACAGTATTTGAAATCTAAGCAGTCAGCTTTATATTTTGAGGTTGTGATTGAGGTATTGAAGTACAGGATGATTTCTAGCATCAAAATATTTAATGTACTACAACTTAGGGATCTGCTAGAACTATTCTGTTGAAGTTTATTGCAAAACTGATGGCTCTCTTTTTTTTTTTTCCTGACAAAAATGTCTGAATTGCTTTGAGATTTTAGTTCCAAACAAGTTTTGCTGTTTGCTGAGTAATTTGATTTTGATGGTTTTTCTGGTTTTCAGATCTGTTTAGTATTAGCAGTCCATTTGTTTTCGTGAGATTTACTGTTCAACAAGCTAGACAGCAGTTTAAATTTACTTTAACAAGCCCAGCTGAAGAACCTCAGAAGACTTGAATTGTGAACTGCTATTTAAAGTGATTGGAAACCTCCAGCTAAGCAACCTTTAGTTATTGCAGTGATAGTCTTAGAACAGTCTCAGTTAAAAGGAATGTGAGCACCACAGACATGCACATGCACAGATATGCATGTATATGTACAGATAATGCCGCAGATTCATTTCTCTTGCTCTTGCGTTTGTTTTTCTTAAAATGGCATGGCCAGGCAGATTCTGCATTTCCTGGCCGCTGTGGTCCAGAGGGAGTGGAGGGCAGGTGCTCAGGGGACTGGAGCTGGTGGGATGGGCTGTGGTCACCCCGGCTGTCACCACTAGATGCCGGTGTCCCTCCACCACACGCTGCACAGCCTGGCTGTGGGAGAGCAAAGCTGAGCTGCTTGCTGTTTGCACTTTGCTCTGCCGTGGCAGAGAGGCAGGAGAAGGATTCCTCTGCCAGCTTCCTTTGTTGCAGCGCACCTGCTCTGGACAGTAGTGTTTTCAGGTCTCTACACATCCTCATAGAAGCAGAATCCTCCTGCTTTGTAGTGCCTCTTCCTACTATTCAGGTTATCTTACCTCTCATATTATCATTTCAAGTGTCATGGAGTAATGCAGGCCTGTGTGTGTACTCTGAGTGTAGCTCCAGCAGTGTTTCAGCACATACAGGCTATTCTGCATGACTGATCACTCTGAAAAAGCTGTGCTGTCTGGCCTGGTTTCAAGTCAAAGCAGTTATTTTTATAAAAAAAGGATTTTTGCTGGATGTCCCATTGTTTTATGATAGTTGTCTGTAAGGAAGAGCTGTACTGGTGGGTTCAAAAGAGCTGTGATCCACAGCAGGAAGCCCAGTTACTAGTGCTAAATCCAAGGGATTGTTTAGTGTTTTCATTAGTGACTTGGGTGGTGGGACACCTTCAACAAGGTTGCTGGTAGTACAGAGCTGGGAAGAGTGGCTGGTGCAGCAAAGAGTTCTGCTGCCATCCAGAAGAACCTTGACAGGGTAGAGATTGATAGGACCTTTTGGAAGGAGTACAAGGACTTTACTTTTGTGTCCTGTTGAAAATCCACCTGTTGATCGTTCTAGCATCATATTTTGTGTCTCTGGTAAAATGGCAAATAGCCCCTGATCTCTTAGAAATACTCTCTCCCATTAAAATGCCTCTGTGCTTGTTGTCAGGAGTTGAAGATACTACATGAACATTTGTGTTGCAGGTCTATTTCCAGTTCTTCAGTGAAAATGTTATGATTAAATTATGAGCATTGAAATGCGTATATAGCTTTTTTCTTTTATCTGATGTGATTAAAGTGCCCAATGGTATGTTTAAAAGTTGGACTTTATCACCAGTGAGGAGGGAGAACAGAGTTCTTTAAAGCACCAAGACTGATTTCAAAGAACATAGTGTTCTGAGAAATACTGCCTGCAGAAAATGTAACCACATTACACATTTTTTTTGACTCTAAGAGCAACTATGAAGGCATTTCCAATATATAGGATAATAAATAGTACGTGTTCTAAAGTAGTAAGATATTCTAACTTCCATATTGAGTTATATGGCTGGTAGGTACTACAGGTTAGGCTGTATAAATTTGTATATATAGGGCAGTTTGTTAAAAAAGTTTAAGGTTATTAGGCTTTTTATTCTGTTTATTAGGGGAAAAAAGATGAATATTTTTGATTGAAGATTCCAGTCTAAAATAGGTGATTGTTTAGGATTTGTCCCTCGTGAGCTTAGCCAGGTGGTAAGTAACCCAGCCTGAACCAGTTATCTGAACTTGCTGGGGAGCAGTGGATGCTTTGAAGAACGGTTCACCAGGTAGGCAAGGTGGGTGAAACGGAATAATTTCCTGCTCTTGGTGCCCTCTGAGCACTTCAGTAGCCAAGGAGAAATTTTGGTCGCCTGAATTAAATGCCTAAATTTTAGATGTTTGAAGTTGTCCCATGCTTTCCAGTTGCTCCCTGTCATTACACACTGATTTGGCTATGAGTGCAGTGACTGCTTGCTGTGTATTTCCGAGCTCACTGGTCACATCTTAGCCTTGTCTGTGTGGTGGTGGATGTTACTGCTGCTGCCTTATTCTGCCCAAATACTCCTCTCTGCTTAACAAATTCCTCACCTGTTTGTTTAGGTTAGGTTTTATGGCTGATACTTCCTGCATACTTCCAAGAAGAAAGATACATTTCTGAGTTCAAATATTTGTAGTGTTGGATTCATCTTGCACGTTAAAATGTCTGCATGTAAACAGCTCTATGTCTGCAGTGAGGCTTAAGCTCTTTTAGTAGTAGAGGAGCTGTAGTCAGTATTGTCAAGCCTAGAGTGTAATTCAGTCATTCTAAACAAGATGTTACATCTGATCAGCCTGAAAGGCAGTGTAAATTTTGCTGACTGCTGTGATATTGTAGGTACTGACCCCATACATTGACATCAACGTACAAATTTCTCATCGTAATCTCTGTCCAGAAGAAATCTCCTATCCAGCGTGTCTGAAAAAAAGCCATGTAACATGACATCTAAAACCCCTTTTCCTGCAACTTTCTCAAGAACCATCAAGCCTTCCTACAATATGAGCTAATTTGAAGAAACACAGCTAGAATGTTAATGAACCTTCCTGTAACTGAAAGCTTTCAAAAATCTTTGAACCTATTCATGTGCATTTTTGCTCAATTGTCGTGATACATCCCTGTGCAAAGGAAAAGGGGTTTTTTTTTTGCTCCTTAAACAAAGCTAATAGCTACAGTCTTAAGATGGAGCCTTAGATCCTCCTGAAAAAATTGGAAAGAGATAAATCAAAAGTTTCCTCTTTTAGAAGAGTTTGATATATCTCAGGTAAGGAGATGCTAAACAGTGGTTCCATCATGGTGATCTAGTTTATAGATTAAAACATTGCACTAATTAATGACAGTGCAGACTTGCAAGCACTATAGGAGTAGATAGGAACAAATAAAACAGTGATGCCAACAACATATGTGCCATTTGAAGACCAGCCTCTTTTTAAAAATAACCAGACAAAGTAAACTTCTTTTTATGGCTAGCTGTATGTTCAGCTGTTAAGGTTTAATCTCCTGCTTATCCCCATTCATATCCAGAACATATTTTTTATCTGTGTGTTAAATACTGAGATGCAAAAATAGATGACATACAAAACATGCAAGGCTTATGCAAGAAAACTTATTTAACTCTAAGACCTCTCCCCTTTCCTTCCTGGGTGTCTCTTGTATTCTCACAGTTCGGTGTGTTGAGTTGTGTACTGTGAAAATGGCTTGGTGCAGCAATTTGTGTTTTGAATTAAGGAGTTAACTCTTTCATTGGCTATTGAATATAATAAAGAGTATTAGAAAGTTATTAAAACAGTTTTGATTTCAAAGGGAAGGAGGTGAGGATTTTTTTCATTTCATACATTTATTTTTTTTCCACATTTCAGGTAATTTTTATTATATTGATGTAAACTTGATTCCAAAGCATTATCAAAAGCACCTAGTCTGTATTGTGTCCTTCATGTTGTACTTTAATGAATAGCTGTAAGCCTGATTAGGGGAATTGACTGGAAATGACTTATCTTTCCATTGTTTCAAGGTGACTTTTTCTCCTAATGAGAGTAATCTTGTCTGCAGTGCAATTTAATACTGTAAGATACAGTATATCATCCAGCAAGGACAAAATCAGTATTTTTTAATCTTGTATTATTTTGTGATTAGTCCAGGCTACATCATCTTGTAGATTTTCATGGCTATCAGCATTCCAAAAATCTAATCTGACTACTAGCCTGCCCTATCATCTTTCCTTTTTTTTTTT
>VYXD01009083.1:34919-46293 GCA_013397195.1 Hylia prasina | reverse complement strand
TTTTTTTTTTTTTGTTGTGGTGTACCAAGAAAATAATTTAGTTTCTTTTTCAAGATACACAGATGTGCACCAGATGGCTTTTGATAATTTCAAGGTCTTGATGAGTTACTGGAGTAATTAGTGTTGGTCTAACCATAATGCTGAACTGTGTACTCATCACGTTCAGTCTTTGAAAGTATAAAGGTTTATTTTAGTCAGACCTTTGATACAGTGCTTCAAATGTCAGTACAGATAATAATTGATACCCACTTCATGGTCAGAAGCTCTTTCATGTGTAAAATTTTTGATCTTATTCAGGGGATCGAAAAGCACTCTACATTTAGGTGATACAATAATTTTATGTTGGAAGGAGTGATAAGATATCAATCAGGGAATGATTTTAATGGTGAATTGGGAAATATTTCTTTCTAAAATATGAACATCAGATATTGAAAATGATACAGAATTTGATACATAAAAATGATTTACAGGCTGTTAAATTAAAAAGATAGTGGACAGTAATTGAAGAAGGCCTTATACCATGAGTCTGTGAAGTCTTGTTCTTTTGTGCAAAGCTTTGTTGCCACAGCAGGCTTAATTTGGATTTATAGTGTAAATGTGAGGGCAACTCTTAAATTTTTTTGTTTCTGTATATATTGCTTCCAAATTTAGTTTCTTCTGTGATGTATATGCCTCCTAGATCTGGTATACAGTATATATATTTTTTGATAGCTAAATCTGCTTTAAAAAATAATTACTTCTCTTGGTCCTTGGCAGAGGAACAAATCCATTACTTTTATTTTTCAGTGTTCATCACTGTCTTAATCTGTGTCACTTGTGACACAACTGTCTTTGGGTGTAGCTGTAACAGATGCATTATCACAAAGCCCTGGCCTGCATGATGTAGGCCTGCATGATGTTACCTGGTATTTTGACCTGGGAAACAGTTTTGAAACAAGGTACTGTCATCCACCAAAAATACCGATTTTTTTGCAAGTAAAGCAGAATACATAACTCCTGTACAGGAAAACAGTGTGTTAATGCTTTAACAAAGAGGAATTCCATGGGATTGCTGGACACTACTAGCATGTGTAAGTATTTATGGGATTGGAGCTTTTATAACATATTAAGCAGAATTTGAACTTTCTTTCATCAAGAAACACTGCTTAATCACTTCAGGCCTGCTTATACTACTGTTTCCTTTCTGGTTCTGTTGATGTGTTTGAAAGCACATTTGTTGAACCAGTGGGAGAACTGTGGAGGTATTGGAACTCCTTGGAGTTGGGGAGTATCATCCCTTATGTGGATTCAGTCTGCTCTCTGATGAAATTTTTTTATTTACTATCTCTCTTTATCCTTTTGAAGATCTGATGCATTCTTAACTCAGGTCTCCCTAGCCACATTAAAAATTAACCTGCATAACTGTTTCATACAATGGTGATACTCTTTTTTCTTTTGAGACTGTGCATTTGCAATAATTCACTTCCATGTCTGAGTAAGACTTTTCTTTTAGTGAGTGGGAAAAGGTAACATTCTCCAAAAAAACATTTGGAGCTTTTGGTGTCACAGGCCTGACTTTGTGAACGTGCTTGCCCCTGTCCATCAGCTGGAAGGTGCCAAGACCTTTTAATAAGATTTTGGAATTGGCAATACAACCTGCATGCTGCATATAAGAGTTAATTTATTTTGTTGGGTTAGGACTATGTAGTTAAAAACCATTTTGGGGCTGGAGTGTTCTTCCCTTTTCAGGTGTGGGACATTGGAGGACAGCCAAGGTTTCGAAGCATGTGGGAGCGTTATTGCAGAGGAGTCAATGCAGTCGTGTAAGTTTTCTTTTGTATGTCCGTAGAAAATGTGCTTTGCAATATATATTGTTATAAAACTAGGTATTACATTATATTATATATAAGTTAAATAGATTTTTTTTCCTGACCACCTCCATCACATAAGAAGTCCCAATACAATTAAATGTATTGTACAATGTTGTCTGTGCAGCAACCCAGACATGTAAGTAATTGCATATTTCAGGCCATTTTTTCCCACAGGCTGTATTTAACTCTGTCTTCCTGTATCAATAAATGCAGGGCTTATACAACTTTGGATTTTTTTAATGCTCTTAACATCAACATGTTTGTCACATTTCAGATGTTTTAATGCAAATTTCTGCAGGTAGTGGTCAATACCATAAATGACTATTCTTTGTTGCAGTTACATGGTGGATGCAGCAGACTTAGAAAAAGTGGAAGCCTCAAAGAATGAGCTACACAGTTTGATAGATAAGCCACAATTGCATGGAATTCCAGTAAGTACTTTTATTATTATTCTTACCTGAGTGTTGACAATGTTAAATCCTCATGAGTTGGTTCCTCTGGTCTCTTAATACTAGGGTATATATGATGCAGCCTTGATACATTGAGCACTCTTAGAAAAAATTACTGTGATTTTTTTTTCATAGTACTCAACAGCTTACAAGTGCTGCATTGTGTCTGTACATTTTCTTGTCTAAAGGCCAGAACAGATTTCAAAAAATTTTTTTTCACATGTGGCATTATCAGACTGTAATTACTTCCAGTCAGTCCCTTGTTGGCTGGGTTTCAGCCAGTGACCCAGGTATGTTTCTGGCAGTATCTTAAAGCATGTGAGGTCAGTCTTTCTGCAGGTTGGCAGACAGTAACATCAAATAGTAACATCCTTTGCCTCCAGAGATTGTGTAGGAGCTTGGCTTTTTATGTGTCCTGACTTTTTCTTGACTTAGTATTTCAAACTAAATTGTATGGAAAAAAGGCAAATATACATCTCTTCTCCAGTTGGAAGTGTCAAAGGAATAGTGCATTCAGTTGAAATTCTAATGAGGAATATGAAGCTGTAGACTAATATTTATTTAAATGTAATCTGCCAATTTAGGAATCCATCAGGTTATCATTGGTCTTTATGTTGACACCACCAAACAAGAGTTCATACCTTAATTATAAGAAAGAAAACAGTCGTACATACAAGTGAGGAAGAAGTTGCTCACAACTTGATGGCTCTTTCTTGGCCCCTTTTTTTAAGCAGTTATTTGGACACAGTTATTGGCCACTACAAGTAATCAAAGTTGCCTGAGGGTGAGTAGAGAATGTAGGACTTGAAGAACTCAGTTGAGTATGTCAGAACACTGTCAAAGCCACAGAAGGCATCACATCAGGAACTTGAGACAAGCACAGATGCCACAGTAGACAGAAATAATTCCACGCCTAATGGAGCTGAAGGTTTAGTTAGCATCTGGCCATGCTACCCATCTGGATTTTGCCATCATTGCAAAGTGTGGGAAAGGAAATGTTTGCACACATCAGTTATGGGAATGGCATCTACACCCCATGGATACCTGGGCCTTGGTCTGTATAAAAATGATACGTCTCCAGTATACAGTCAGTCTCCCTTTCTGTCCCTCTCCTGTCTTCCCACTATTCTCAAAGGAGAGTTTTTCAGGTGATTCTCCATCCTTTTTATAAGGTTTGCTATTGTTGTTGTGATTTTATATGTTACTTATCGAACAAATCCTACAGAAATCTACAGTTATGCTGTTCATGGGGAGTGACATTGCCTCCTTTTCACTCTCTTCACATGCTTTTTTGCTTCTCACTTTTCCTTACTGAAATGATTGGTTTCTGATATCTTCAGCAGTATTTAATTAAGTTCCTTGCCTTTTGTATTATAATAAAACATTCCAAATGCCCAGCCTGACATGCATGGTAATTTTCAAGGTGAGGTGATATATTTTTTTACTTAGTTTTATTTTACATGTAATCATCAGTATTGAACTTCCTTCAATTTATTGTGCTCATGATTTGGCACTATAGATTTTAAAGCAACTTTATTAATCTGGACTGCAAGTAATGAGTTTATATGTTCCAGATTCATGGGATATAATGGGACAGTCTTTACTTAGAATTGTAGCACATCTGGAAAACAATAATGCAATCATAACTAGAAAAACCTCCCATTGCTTACTTTATGTTAGAATGTGCTTAACCCATTTAATTGACCTTCATTTATACTTGAAGCCTTAAATAGGAACTCTGAAGTTCCAGCATCTATTTGGTAGGTTTTCTGCATTTCTTGGACTTAATTCCTAATGGCTGCCTTTCAGATTTCTACCATGGATGCTCAAATTGGAGAGAGAGGTGGCTGGTGCTTATGTGATACTTGGTTTAGAGGCTGAGCTATTCAGTGTGTCAGTGTTAAGAAGCAAGAGAGCAAAAAAAATGTAGAGTCTTTAGGACCAGCCTCTAGTGCTGGGACCCTATTTTCCATTAATATCAGTCTGTTCCTCTGATCTGAATATCCTTTAATGGCTTGAGTGCACCTGATGCATGCTCTCTTCTGTATTTCTTCACATTTACTCTGACACCATCCTATAATGCCATCCAGAATGGAGAGATTCACTTTCAGAGGAGACTTCTGATACTAATGCACCCAGAAATAATTTGATCCAGTTTTCAGAGGGTATATATCCAGCATCTGGGTCCTGACTAGGAGTAGGATTTCCATGATGTTCCCACAGTCATTGGTCATTTTGAATATGTGCTCTGTTACCTTCTAAATAGCTGCAAGATCTAGAACAATGCCAACAAAAAGTTACAGACAAAAATAATCTTTCATTGGTCCTGGATTAATATGCACATGAATTGTTTCTTTCAGGTGTTAGTTCTTGGAAATAAACGAGACCTCCCCGGTGCATTGGATGAGAAGCAGTTAATTGAGAAATTGTAAGTAGCTGGTTTTTGTAAAAAGCTGAGACACTGTGAAGTTTGATATCTAAGTCAAAATTATTTGTAGTCTATGGCTATAACTGGCTATAAAAGATGCAATTTTACATTCTTAGATATTCCACTTCAAGCTCTGCTGGCACCTGATGTAGTGATCTAAGCTGACAACTGACTGCAGTAGATTTGAACCTGTCTTGATTGTTGTTTGGTTTTGTAAAGTTATTTCAGACAATCCTGTTTTCCCCTCACTGAAGATGGAACTGCTGTGGATAGTGAAGGGGTCCTTTTGACTTCTCACAACACAATGCAGTGTCAGTTTAATGCTTGAATGGTATCAGAACAGAACCATATCAATCTAGGGTTGGTAAATTTAAGAAAGTCAGGTATTTTTGCCATATATCCAAAGCATAACTTAGGGATTACTGAGTGAAACTAACAAACTGATGCTTAGTAAATGTAATTGTAAAGAAAAGACAGTTTTGTAAAAATGACCAGTATAGAACTAATTTTGTAAAATAAGACTCACAAGTCACATAACTTTAATTAGCAGAAAGTAAGTGAAGTTTTGGTATAGTAAGGATGGTCCAAAGTCTGGGCTACTAAACTTGGACTCACAGAATGGCTGAGGTTGGAAGAAACCTTGAGGTTATCTACCTGCTCAAGCAGAGACTTTTGCCCCTTGGAGCTGATGGCTCTGGACCATGTCCAGCTTTTGAACACCTCCAAGGATGGAGACTTTGCAGCCTCTCTGGGCAGCCTTTGCCAGTTCTTGGTCACTCTCACAGGTCAAAAGAGTTCCTGTGTGTTCAGAGAGAGTTTCCTGTGCTCCAATTCATGGCCATCGCCTCTTGTCCCATCAGTGGACTCCATGTTCTTTACAGGCTCCCTGCAGATTTTTGCACACTTTAAGAAGAAGTTCCCTAAGCCTTTTCTTCTCTAGGCTAAACAGTCCCAGCTCTTCAGCCTTTCTTAGTATGTGAGTTGCTCTAGTTCCTTAATTATTTTAGTTGTCCTTTATTGGTCTCTATTCTGTAGATTCATATCCCTCTTGTACTGATGGTCCACAGCTGGTCAGGTATGGTCTTACTAGTGCTGAGTAAAAGGGAAGGATCACATCCTTCAGTCTGCTGGCAGCACCCTTAGTGCACCCCAGAATACCATAAGCATTTTTTACCACACTGCTTGATGGTGTTCAACCTGGTGACCCACCAAGACCCGCAGGTCCTTTCCTGCAAAGCTGCTTTTCCAGACAGTTGGCATCCTACATATCCTGGTGCCTGGGGTTGTTCCTCCCCAGGTGTAGGACTTTGCACTTCGCCTTGTTGAACTGCATGAGGTCCTTGCCAGTCCTTTTCTCCAGCTTGTAGAAGTCCTCCAGCTTATGGAGGTCCCTCTAGGTTGACCCTCTGGTGTATCAGCCACTCCTCCCAGTGTTCTGTCATCAGCAAATTTGTGCTTTACCCCATCATTTGCAACAAATGAAGATGTAGAACAGGATTGGACCCAGTACTGGTTCTGGTAATCACTGAGTTCCAGCTTGCCTTCGTGCCACTAATCACCCAGTGTTCAGCCAGCTGTCAGTCCTCCTCACCATCTGTACATCCAACCCATACCTCCTCAGCTTGTCTGTGGGGATATTATGGAAGGCACTGTCAAAGCCTGTCTCAAGTCAAGGTGCACAGTAACTGTTGCTCTCCCATCATCTGCCAAACAGATTTCATTGCAGAAGGTTACTGAGTTTGTCAAGCATGATTTCCCTTGTGTGAATCCTTGCTGACTACTCCTGGTCACCTCCTTGTATGTCACATGCCTAGGAATAATTTCCAGGATTAGTTGCATCATTGCCTTCCCAGGAATCAAGGTAGGGCTGTCATGTACTTCCCCAGGTCCTCCTTTTTCTGAAGAAGTAACATTTACCTTTCTCTGCTCTTAGGCACCTCTCACAGTTGACATGATTGTTCAAAGTGTCCTCACAATGACATCAGCCAGTTCCTTTATCACTTGTAGGTGCATCCCACCAGGGCTGATGGACTTCTCTGTATCAAGTTTGCTTCTTTATTCCCTAATCTGATCCTCCTTCATCAAGGATACAACTTCTTTGCTCTTAACTTTTTCGTGGTCTCTGGGGCCTGCAGTTTCTAAAGGCTAATCTTGCTAGCAAAGACAGCGTTTTCATGTCCTGTGTAACCAAGTCCCCTGTCTCAATGAGAAATGGGCACACACTTTCTCCTGTCTTCATTTGTCACTTTCTAGTTTTCTTTGACATCCCTCATGAGATCCAACTTCAGCTGGGCTTTGGCTGACCTACCTGTGTCTCTGCATTCTTGGACAACGTTTCTTTATTCCTCCCAGGTTACTTGTCTCTCCTTTGACCTTCTGTATGATTCTTTTTTATTACTGGGTTTTGCCAAGAGCTTATTGTTCATCCACTTAATGCCTTTTGGCTTTGTTTCCAGCCTTGTTAGGATAGGTTATTCTTAGGTTTGGAGATGAACTTTGAATATTAAATGGCTTTCTTAAGCCCTTCCTTGCTACAGGGCCTAGCTACATGGGACTTTTCCAAGCACATCCTGAAGAGGCCAAGTCTGCTCTCCTGAAGTCCAAGGAGGTCCCTATTTAGTTCTCTTCTTTACTATACTAGAATCTCTTGTATGGTCTTCAGACTTCTCGGTGCCTTCACACCTGCTTCAGGAAAATGTTTTGTGCGTGTCTGTGTTACCTGTGTGACAATAAATGAAAAAATAACAAAGTGTTCAGAAGCTCTGAGTGGGGGGGTTGAAGAATTGCCAGAAAGAAGTTGATTAAGAATCAGTTTCTTCCTAAATGTAGAGGCATCCTTTCAGTAGGAGTCACATCTGATATGTTAAGTATGATACAGTAAGCATCCTGAAGATAAATGGTGTGATCATTTGAATACTGCTATTTTATTATGATTTACTGGAGAAAAAAACTCAGAATTCTAAGTGAAAAGCGTAAAAGGGGAATGATAAGACATGGGTAATACTTGGTTGCACACACAAAACATTTTTTTTAGCTTATGGATTTCTTTGGTTTTATTTCTCACTACTGCACTGACCTGATGAGAAATTCATATTTTTGTGAAATGGCTTTATAACCTTTTAATCCTTATAGTTTAAGAAATGTGTGGTTTTCTGTGTGCCGTGGCATATTTTTAAGAATTTAACATGTGAGAATAGAATTGAACCCACTGTGTAAAAAGCAGAAAACATAGAATTTAATGGAAATTTCTGTTTTCAGTGTTTGTGGGGTTATAACAGTACTTATCATTTTTGTTTCTGTAGAAACCTTTCAGCTATTCAAGACAGAGAAATCTGTTGCTATTCTATTTCCTGTAAAGAGAAGGATAACATAGGTAAGCTGCTTCTACTGTCATCAGTATATGCTTTGTACTTTGGATCAGATCAGGTTTGAACATCTACCTCCATTATATTATTGTAGATCTCAATTTACATTGAAAGATATTTTGCAAATATTGTATGTGACTGTACTTGTTTGAACATAGAATTATGTGTAATTTAAAAAAAACCTCCTAGAAATATTTAGTTCCATGAGAAGTTAATTTGACAGGGACATTGGAAAAGTGTATTTAAAGCCTGGAGTAATTGAATCCTTTACAAGAAACCTGTGTTACTTTTGAGAAAACAGTAGCTATGTATGAAGGCCTTCCAGTTGTTAGGTGTTCCTAAATAAATTTTGGTGATTTACTCTGTACACAGTCTTATTTGGTAAGCAGGTTTTATGTGCATATGGCTGCTGTTCAAACTGAGGGATGGGTGCTTTTTTTCCAAGTGGAAACGCAATGAGTGTATCCTGTAGTCAGTGAAAATCTATCCCCATGAACTTGTCTTCCATCTGCCTTTGGTTTTTGCCTTTCCCTCTCTCTCCTATCTTCCACTTTTCTGTCCCTTTTCTCTGTCATGTTTTCCTATTCCCTTCCCTCCACAGGGCAGGAGGAAGGGATGAAGCAGAGGCTGAGCTAGCAGCAGAAGCAATTGTCTGAGGGCATGCTACCTCTGTGCCACCCTTCTCTGCATGCTGCTGAGACAAGGGGAGCTGAATGGGATGGGATGGGATGCGATCTAGTCTGGCTAGATACTTATAGCTGCTACATGAGGAAGCCAGACTTGATACAAGAGCTGGGCAGCTCTGGAGGGCTCAGCTGAGTGAGAAACGGGGAGAGTGGGAATGGGAAGAAAGCCACTTTCTTTCAGCAGCAGGGGAAATTTCCATCCTACACAGAGAGAACCAGGTAGTAGAGATGGTGAGGAGTCTGTCCCATGGCACCTGGACTTCAGTGAGCTGGGGGAGATTTCAGCTGTGTGCAGAGAAGTGTTAGGTATCGGGGTTGAATGAAGGACGGGAACCCCAACTCTTGGTGGTCAGGATTCGATTTTTTGGAGTTTCTTAACAGCTTATATACTATTTTAACAGGTTAATAATTTTCATTACAATGATTAGATTATAGATGTTACAGTCAAACTCATACATATTAAAACATGCTTGTTCGGAGAAGTTTTAATCCCATCTCCTGTTTCCTGGAAGCGGACCAAATCCCATCTTCTGTAATCTCAAAGCACTGTTTGCCCTCGCCAGGGCATTTCTGTCACCAAACCAGTTATACTAATCAGGTCTGCTTCACTGTCTGTCTTGTGTATTCCCACAGTTAGGCAGTGAGGGCTCCTCCTGGAAGTGGTGTACATGACTTGGGTGTGTTAGTTTGAAGGAGACCAGACCCTTGTTTGCTGCAGCATGAGGTGCAGCTGTTATCTCCGAGAGAGATGCACAGAATGTGCTGCTACACTGGGGAAGATTAGACTTCAGGAGATAAAGGACTGTAGAAGACAATACAGGATAATCTCAGTAGCTGAAGGGCTGTGAGTGTTATCGAGGCTTTCAAAATGCTGTGTTTGATCCTCATCAAATTGGCAAGGCTGCAGTGAAGATTCTTAAAAGTGGGATTGTGACTGGAAACTAGTAAAAACAGCTTAATTTCTAAAAGATTCATGGAGAAAATAGATTTTGCTCCCAGTCCATTTATCTGGATGCTTTGGAGGAGAAAAGCATGCACCAAAAAGCATGCTAAAATTTGCACGAAAGAATGATCATTAATGCAGAACAGTATGGATCACTTACCTGTGGAAGTTCTGGCAGTAGTGGTGAAAAAGACTCAAATCCTAACTGAGACTTGGTCAGGTATCTTCCAGTGTAATACTGTGCCTAGAAAGACTAGCCAGGTTCTTGAATATTCGCCAAAGACAAAATAAGAAATGGGAGGACTCTGTGTATAGCATTTGGGACTGTGTGGGCATTATTGGAGCACCATGTGCTGTATTTTAAGGAGGACCTTGAGAAAAGAGGTTGAGTGAGAAGCTAGGGAGACCAAAGGCCTGGAAAGTACCATTTATAAGGAAAGACTGTTATGCTAGCTTACTAAATTTATGAAACTAGTAGTCTGTTCAGGAGAAGAGTGGAAGCTGTCTTCTTCCTCTGTATTTTTGACTAATGTCAATGCGTTTGAATGAGATGATACTGGTTTTTCAGTGTGATCTGCGGCCTAGCTAACTGGTTTCATCTGGAGGCCTGGGTGTAAGGCTGCCAGATACTGTATCCTGAGAGACTGTGGAAGATAATTATATAGTTACTAGCTTTGATATAAGTGCAGTGGGTTGCTTTTTTCTGCAGTCTCAGTGCTTAAGATGGTCTGCAAGGATAGTCGCAGAGTGCTGTCTTGAACTTAAGACAAATATGGCAACAAATTTCAATTTGAGGGCTAGAGCTGCTGGTGCCCTATGACATCCTTCCTGCCTTCCTGACAGATGTTACTGCCTTGAGGCAAAAACATCTAATCTGCTCATGAATCAGTTTGTGAACTGCTGCAGTTTTCACCTCAATGCATTGGATTACATCAGGAGGGGTGCCAATTTTAGCTATCAAATTTTAGTCCAGTGTTGCATGTCTTTCAGAGACCTTGGACTCCTACAACCTACCCAAATAGCTTCTTAATATATTGTCAGATGATTGCTCTTCTCATTCCTTCTGTTTGTGTATTTGCCTTTGTTCTCACACAGCATTTCATTCTAGCCTAGATTTTACAGTTTGTTTTATGGTCATCTTAAATCTTTGCTTTTTCAGCAGTTCTTTGTCTATGGCTTAGAGAACTTGATGTCAGTCATCATATTTCAAGAATATGAAATGCACATGATTTAAAAACATACAGAAAATAACTACAAAAGGGCCACCTGGAGGTTGAAGTTCTGAACTTTAATTATGTGTGAATGAGAACCTGTGGTTTTTAGGTTTTGTTTGGTTGGGATTTTTGTATTTGTATTAACCTACTGGTATTCTGTTGTGCTTCTACAGTGTGCAAACAGGCTGTTGAGTTTTTCATTTTGTTTCATCTATCCTGGCAGACATAACATTACAATGGCTTATTCAGCACTCCAAATCAAGAAACTGTTGAAGAAACTTCTGATGAAGATAACTCTTCCCCAATCACTTTGACTCCTATCAGCTATACACACTGAAAAGATAAGGAATGCAATTGTCTACTACCAGGACTCACTGTGGTCATATTTGTTAACGGAAGTAAATCTGACTTGTAACTTGTCTATCTATTTTAATTAATT
>VYXD01009083.1:0-34892 GCA_013397195.1 Hylia prasina | reverse complement strand
CAGATATTTGTCTGCCTAGGTGAAATTCCTGAATGCCTTAATACAAGACTGGAAGAAATCAATAATTTTTTGAGCTGAAATGTTTTGAGTTTATGCATGCAAATTGTCAAATACATAGTAATTTTTTTTCTAATTTGAAACTGAATAAAATGTGCAATGGAAACAAATGACTGGTTTTTTTGAATGTAGGATCTAATTATTCACACGATATCTTCCCTCCAAAAACATGTAGTTAAGTACTAATAATCAATTAAAACTATAATTAAGAGCTTCTTATTTGAACAAAATATTGATATTCAGAACACTTTCATATACTCTGGAGAAAAGTTATTTATGAAGTTATGTATCTGTAGTTAGTTTTTCCAGTCACTGATGTGAATTATTCATATGAATATTCTTTTGGAATTGAAAAATAAAACATTCTAGGCAATCTTGTCCTTCTTTATTGGGAAAGGAAAGAGTCTGAAATTGTAGTGGATATTTTTCTTTCTTAAACAGAGAGTGAAATAGAGAGCAGGTGAGATCATGTGCATCTTCTCTGATGTTATTAACCCCCCAAATTCATGGATTTCCTCAGCATTTTTACTGTAAATGAAATGGTGTTTGTGGACTACTTCGTCCATTCCTGAATCTTTAGATTTTTCAAGTATACAACATAAAATAGCTGAGATCTGAAGTAGGATTAGTTCTTTGGAAACAGATTAAAGAAGCAATTCACTTTTTAAATTTTGATGCTTCACTAACATTTTACAGATACCTTCTTCCAAGTGCTTCACTTAAAAAGCATTCTCATGAGAACTTCTCTGAGAGTATGGAAATTCTATTACATATGGAAAGTTCATGTCAGAAACAGGAGACACTCAGTGGCCAAATGTTTCAAGGACATTCACAGATGGAAGAGGGAGTTCAGGCATGGTTCTAAAGATGCTGTAAATCCATCTGTTGATTGCTATAGTATTGTAAGGGCTATAAGTCATTTATGCACTTCTTGCACTTAAGTACGTGAACTATAGAAATAGCCACTTTTTTGTCACTTCTATTTGAGGATGCTTTTAGGCTAGTGGCTCTAATAAGCTGCTAAGAACATACAACACAGACTTGATAAAATCTTTCTTAAGTGTTACAGGAATGCTACTACAAATGTGATAAATGTTACAGCACTTGTTGATAATGTTTGCAGTCTTACCTGCAGAAGTGTGGCCCACTGGGGGCCCAGGGGCTCATTGTTCTGTGGTAACAGTTTAATTTTGTAAGTGCTGAGTGCTCAGTACATAAATAAGTGGTGGATGCTTCTGGAAGGGGATGTTGCAAATGACCTTCCAAAATCAGACATGTAATCCATCCAGTGACAATTTGTATGGTGAAAAAAACAGCACTCAGTGGCAAAGGTGATGAATTTCAAATGCTCTTGTTGCTCATGGACTTTTGAAGGAGTAGAGCCATTGTAAAATACACTGGAATTGCACTCACTATGTGTACAACACATGAGAGGAGCTACTTCTGCACCGGTCGTCTCAATATCCTCCCTTTTTTTGTGCTTTTTGGCAGCAGTGCCTCATACTTCAGAACTATCATCCTGGCATAGGAAGTCATGCTTCTGGCATAAAAGCTTCACCTCACTGAATCACTCGTTAATATGAACCCCTTCTCTCACCCCTTTGCTGCAGGAGATTGGTGGGAGTGGACAAAACTTCTTTGCAGGTTTATTGCAGTTGGTGAGAAAGGCAGTGCTGGCTCCTATCCTTCCCTTGCTTTGCTCAGTGTTGTTCCCTGGGAGGTGATCAACTAAGTGACCCTCCTGTGTGTGATACTAAGTACCCGTACAACCTAACAACAACCTGTGGAGGGAGGAAGTCAGGTTCCAGATTGCCCAAATGAATCTTTGGGAATAAGAGGTGAAAATCAGCAATTTTGTTATTAAAATTATCCCATTATGCGCCATATGCTGATTCTTTTCATCATTTCTCCTACTATGTGACCTTGTATCCAAACCTTAGGCAAATCAGGACAGGCATTATTGTCACTGTTCCCATTTGCAACAGCCTGTTTTTCAACAATTTGCCTTCAAGTGATTTTTCAGAAGAGGCTTAGCTACTGTCACATCCAATAGCTTTGTGTGAAAGATGAATTGTAGATGACTGACAGCTGTGACATCTTATTTCTGAGACTGTATTGCTGGGAAGGGTTACAAAGATCTAGACCACTGGAGACATCATTGCAGCAAAATTGTTTGGAGAGGTCACAAACATGTCTGCCAGGGAGTCTGTGCAGGGAGTGTCCCCTTGCTCAGGCAGCAGTTCATAATGCAGTGCCTTGTGTGGATCCTCACTTGGTGTTTCAGAAGCAGGGAGGGCGTGCAGAGACAAGGAGTGACCACACTGCTTTCTGCTTCTCAGCACTCTGAGAAGGTGACTGCAAGGCAGAGCAGCAGAGGCTGCTGTTGTGCTCTGGCTCTGCTTGGGAGGTGGTGAGTACCCTACTGTGCTCGAAGGTCCTGAGGCCCACCCAGCATGTGTGGTGTTGGTAGTCTGATCTACATGCACAGCATCCCCCAGGCTCTGTGAAAAGAGCAGTGGTGGGGGATGTGGACAGCTGAGGAGCTAGGGCTGACCTTCAGTTTAGGCACAGCTAGAAATCCCACACCCTGCAATGTCAAGAACCCTAAAGCAGCACAAGTGTGACAGTGATGCAGACAAATTTCACTTCCCATTTATCCTTCTCCAGGTGTAGGAACAGTTCTAACTGTCACCCAGGGCTATAAAGGACCACCACCAGGTGCTAACCATCTGTTTTATTTCTGGGACATTTTATTTATGATTTTTTTTTTCCTGCTAGCGATGTAATTCCCCCCATATTTATTTTCCATTTGCATTGTGTATTGTAGGAAGCAATCATGAACATAAAATTTTAGTTAAATTATTTAAAAAAAACCAGAACAAACTCAAAGTCAAGTTTTTTAAAAAATGCACTATAAAACTTCTTCTTTATTGCAGAGAGCAGTGACACATACATAATTTGTTCCTGAATAAGCTATTTTGTAAGATGCTGTTTTTTCCGTCACCTGAGCAGCATATTAAATTGAATGCCTCTGTTCTGTTCAATGCTTTAGGACAGCGTGTACGTAACAGCTGTCACAAGACTTTCGAGCAGGTGATGGAACATATACAAAAATTGTGTATAGTGACCCCAAAACTGTAAAGTTTGTGAAACAGAACAGATTGTACTTTTGGCTCATGTCACCACCAAGACACTTCTGCCTCTGTCTGTGCCCCAGCCTGGTGGTCAGTGTCATGCACACTGTGATCCTGCAAGGGCCAGCATAAGAAACTGCCTAACTCGGGCCACAATATCATTGCTTGAAAGCCTGTAAGGGAGAAGGGCTGGCTTCTGGCTATTTCTGCACTGTGATTTCCAGGCCAGATCATGCCTTGGAGTCAATAAGTATCCATCTATACAGTACACCTGTGCAGCATTTGTTCCTATGGATTTGTCTTACTCAAATGCCTTTAAAGAGCAGGACACATTTGTATATTTCCCTTCAAAGGTACACTGACTGGAACCTTAGTATTGTCTCCATTATATTTTTATGCTTGGGACCTAAGAAACAGACATACTCTTTTATGGGGGGTGCTTGCAAATCCAGTCTAGAACCAGAGGTCAGCAGCACAGAGTGGTTGGTGGAGGACAAGATATTTGAAAGCAAGTAAGTATGAGATCTTATTTCATCTTACTTCTGGAGAAGGACGGCTTTAAGATCTGTGGGGCAATGAATAAGAATAAACACCATGTGACATCAAATATTATATCAAATTTTAGCTCTGGCAAGAGATGGCATTGCACTATGCAAATCAAATAATTCATAGACTACTCATCACTAGTAAACTAAAAGAAAACAGTGTTCGAGGCTCTCAGAAGATACGGTCATCTAAAAGCCTTAGGGTGTGGGACAGGGTGGAACTACTTTTATTTTCCTCCCCTGGAGAGGAAATAGGATTTGTGAGGAGTCATACTGTGTTCCCTCAGCAGATACATGGACTCCACGACAGACTGAATGCTGTTGTTTTCAGCTTTCAGTGGAAGCCCTTCCATATCACTTTTAACATATTGGCAATAGTTACCCTCAAAACCAGTGAGCTCTGCCTTTCTTGGTTGGCCCTCTGCCATGACATGCCATCTTCTGCAATTCAGACAAGTGACCTGACAGTTGTCCATCCTGGCTTTAACCCTTTTCAGGAGCTGCTGTTTATTTCCATTCTCTCTACACTCTGCTTCTTGGCAAAATGGGTGTAATCCAAAGAGTCTTCTTAGTGCTAAAGTCATCTTGAAAGAAAATACCATATCCCACTTGAGGATACTCTCTTCATTACAGCATCACATACAGGATCCCAAGAAGAAAAGAGAATCTTGAATTGGGCTAACAAGAAAAGCTGAAGGGGAAATTCAGTCCAAGTTGTATAGGCAATGTAAGGAAACATGAGTTTGTGGTGTGCTACCATCAGGGATAGTCCCCAGTTCTGCAAAGAGCTGGGGCAGAGCCAAGCACCAGACAATGGCAGCCCTTGAGTGCTGCATGCAGTGTCCAAGCCCCTCACTTTTCCTAATCTTTCCTCTACCTGTGTGGTTGTATTTTTCTGGCTCTGGCAATACTGCCTCACTTGCCTTTCCAGGTGTAGCTGAGCAGGTCTTCACCAACTCCTGGGGAAGGGAAGAAATCTGATGCTGCCACAGTCATGTGGCAGCTGAGGGGGTTGGCCAACACCCTCTTCAGGACTCAATACTTGTTGTGCATTGCAGGCTTGATGGCTTGATAATGGAAAATTGAAAAGGACAGGAGATGTCCTTTCTCCAAGGAGGGAGCAGGATAAAGAAGACTACTGCCCTGCTCTGCAGTTTCCCCGTGGTCAGTTGGGTGCCAGACTCTTTGTGATGTGATTATGTCCTTCCTGTGTCCTTGCAGACACCTGGAAGTTTACTCATTCTGATGAAGGATGGGGCTGGGGTAATTTCTTGTGTCTGAGAGATTTTGAAGACACACAGCTTTTAAAAGAGTGGACAGGCAGTCCTGTGACATCCCTTGGAACAGACGCTGTACAGCTGCTGCTAGGATGCGCCGGTGGCCTTGGTCCCTCTGAAGGTGACTGTCAGCCAGCAGAAGCGTTTGGATTTGCACTGATATAAAACATTGAGAAGGGTTAGCCACTTCTGTATAGATTTTCCCAATATCTCTCCAAGGCCATGATAGTGTGGACAAGGTATGCAGCCTTTTAATATTTTGGTTTGAGAGCTGCTGCTCTAATTTTCATGGGCTTTTCATGTTTCCATCCTGTGATGGAGTCAAAGCTCCACTGATTTGAAGAAATAGGCAAGTGATTTCTACGTAATCTTTGAACACCTAATCCTTGCTAATAGAGGCAATTTGTCCCTGGGACTCAAAGGTAGTGATTTAGAAAATGCTTTTGTTTTTTTGTCTGAGTCGGACCAGATTGCACTTAGTGCATATAATTTTGCAAAATGGTCCCCAAGGAGAGTAGCTTGTCTACCTCTGAGTTTCAAAAACTGAAGCTCTAGGATGCATCTATGTAGGCAGTATACTTTGTCAGGGTAAGTTATTTACACGTAAGTGCACTTGAAGTAAGTGGGTTTGTTAAGCAGAATTGCCTGACTCTTTGCTCATTGTTATCTATAGATTTCAGGGAAAGTATTTTCACTCTAGTGGAAAGCAAGTCAATATATTTCCCTAATCCATCCTTCAATGTAAAATCAGGCACATGCATTGCTGGTATTTAAAGTTATGTACCAATTAAAAGACCAGAAATCCAAGTTTGCCGCATGTCACTTGATTTGAAGTAAACATGGTACAGCCATATTGGACAAAGAATTGTGTTGCAAAGATCCAAGAATAAAAGATCTTCCATGTTTTTAGCAGCCTATTTCTTGTAATGTTGATAGCATTACCTAAGCAAGGTTATCCTCCTTATATGCTATGGAGAAGTTGTCCTCTAGTCTGAAAAAGAGACTGGAGTAGATCCTCAGGCAGTCAAGACCATTTATGCAGCATCTTGTACCTTCTTCGTCTTTTCTTCCCAAAGTTTATAGCAGTAGGACTTGAATGGAGTGTTTTAAAACACCCAAATAGCTGTATTTTTTTATTATTTTTGGCAGATGTGATGAAGTCTAGTGGTGAGATACGGTATGTCAGCTTCCTCTTTCTGCTCACATGTGGACACAGAAACTCTAGAGTAGATCTCATAGAGTAAACTGCTGCTTCCGTATCCAGAAATGGAACTTTCTGGCTAAGAAAGAGGTGATCTGATGCTTCTATAGTTGAGAACACAGCACAGAAATGTATATATATATACGTATATATTAGTGCCTGAAGTTGTTGAATCTATATCATAGATGAGGATTTCTTGACATTTGTTGGACAATATGTAAGTATATTCTTAAAAAAATAGCTAAAATGAGACTTTAAGGAAAACAGACGCTCCTTTTCAGTCCCCAGAGAGCAGTAAATTGTGTTCTGAAGGCTTTACCTTTATTTTTAAACTTTTAATTCAAATCCACACCCAAGGTCTTGATCCATTCACAACCCCAAACACACATGCAGCAACTTTGATGGGATACAAAAGTATACGTTCATGTACTTTACGTGTAGTTGTACATGCAGATTGGTAGTTGCCTACTTGATTAAGGTCAAAATTAACCAGATATTTGGAAGGAGAGGTCATCAGTCACAAGGAAGAAAGAGCCCTACATGGCTTCTCTTCTGAGGAAATTAATGTGGATTATCTGCAAACATTTTTGGTGTACTTATGGTGCATACAGGATAAGTGCTCCAGAAAGAGTCTACCAAGATAGTCCATGTTAATTTTGATATTTATTATACACTGTACCACTTCCAGATCAGAGGAATTAGGAGCCTGTAATACCACTCCACATCTGACAGCCTTCGGTATGTGCCATCTTGGATGATTCCTCAGCACCCCAGAGTTCAGCTCCCACACTATCACTCTGCCCATTTTCTTGGTATGCAGCAGATGGAAAATACCCTGAGCACTCTGGGTCTGACTGTTCATTTGATTATTGCCACATTAAGACAACTTTCATGTCACTATAACCTCAGCTTCCATGCTGAGTGAAGGAAACCGTTTTTATCATGCGCCTGTTTATCAGCTGATTTATCCTCTTGTCCCATACAGAAAAAAATCCACTGGTTTTCTGGAGGACCTCCTGAGGAGCAGAGAAATGGGTTGGTCAAAAAGTAAATTTCATTTGCCTTGAAAAATTGCATCATCTTTGAGAAAGATGAATTACTGTCACTGTAAAGCAAGTCTCCCATGAAACAAAATGGAACCATATTACATGAGGTTGTGTCTGGACACTTCTTGAATATCTTCAGTGAGGGAGAGTCCACAGCCCCTCTGGGCAACCAGTTCCAGTGTTTGGTCTTGCACAAAATAAAGAAAATCTCCATCATATTCAAGTGGAACTTTCTGTGCAGCAGGTTCTGCCTGTTGCCTCATGTCCTATTGCTC
Organism: Hylia prasina; assembly: GCA_013397195.1. Classification (NCBI taxonomy): domain Eukaryota; kingdom Metazoa; phylum Chordata; class Aves; order Passeriformes; family Sylviidae; genus Hylia; species Hylia prasina. The sequence continues at coordinate 27,357 of VYXD01009083.1, read as the reverse complement.
AGCACTACTGAGAAGAGCCTGGCTCCATTCTCTTGGCAGTCTCCCTTCAGATATTTACAGACATTGATGGGGTCCCCTCTCAGCTGTCTCTTCTCCAGGCTGGACAGGCCCAGCCCCCTCAGCCTTTCCTCTTAACAGACATGCTCCAGCCCCTTTGTTGCTCTCTGCTGGACCCACTCCACGGGCTCCATTTCTATTGTCCTGAGAATCCCAGGCTTGAACACAGCACTCCAGGTGTGGCCTCACTAGGGCTGAGTAAAGAGGCAGGATCACGCCCCTTGATGTCTGTAAATGCTCTTTCTAACATACCCTGGGATTCCATTGGCCATCTTGGCTACAAGGACACACTGCTGTGGCATTGACTGCTGTCCAGCAGAACCTCCAGATCCCTCTCTGCAGAGCAGCTTTCCAGCAGGCTGTTCCCCAGCCAGTGCAGGTAACCTGGGTTTATTCTTTCCTAGATGCAGGACCCATTCAGGCTTGGAGGCAGAAGAGGAATTGGAAGGCCTAATGTGTTCTTAACCTTCTTTAAGGTCTCAAATTCTCCTCATTCTCATTTCTGTGATATCTAGGAAGTCCTAAAGCTGTTTTTCACGCATTTGACAAAACACAATTACATGCTTCATTTGCATCGATTACACAAAAATCAGAGCTGAATGGCCTGTAAGTGGGATGATACCTTTAGTGCTTCAAGAAAACAATATTTAATAAACACTACTCAGAAAGATCTATCGTGCTAGCACCAACCATTCTCTATGAAGATACTGAGCTTTGGAAATAGAGGAATGCAGAAAGAGAATGGAATACACTTATGACTTATATTTTAAAGATATTGCTAAAGAGATTAGCAATTAATCCCATACATATTTGCAATTTTATTGTTTGGAGTATTTCTTTGAAATCACATTATAGTAAGATCACTGAAGCCCTTCTTTCCTTTATGTTTATATGATCATCTGGAAACATTTTATGAGTGGGTTTATAGATTTCTATAAACAAAACCCAACAAATTAAAAGAATTGAGGAATAATGCAGGCTTTATTGAAGGGAGTGATTAAGTGGTTATCATTTTTAAGAACTTTGTTTTTCTAGTAATTTTCTGCCTGGTGTGTATTAATTGGTTTTCATTGAAAAGGAAGTCAAGCTGTCACACTGACTTACATGTACCAAAACAAAGTTCAAAGTTGTAGTTCAGTCTATGTTGAACTAAGCATAAAAGAGGAAAACACAAACAAAATAATGCTGCAGTAGTCAAACTGTTGGGAAACTGATTGCTAATTAAATCTGGCATAACTGTCAAAATAACTGTGCAATACATTTGAGAAATGAGACACCAAAGTCATAAGTAAGAAAGCTGAACATCAAAATTTGTCAATTTACTTGAGCTGTAAACTAATAAATCAATGTCTTTAAAATGAGGTGAAAGATGAGGGCACAGCAAGAGATATTTTCACACTGCACAGAACAAAAGGTATTAATAATTTTAGTGGATATTTTAAATGACATTTAATTACTGTACTTTAAGTCTTAAACAGACGATTTTAATGGGCACTGTAAAATTTTTGCCATGAGTTTTCAGTGCAATAAAATTAAATGCCTGATGCTGAGCTGATATAAATCAGTGACGTCAGTGGAGTCACAGACACACTGAGGCTCAAGTCCCTTATTTTACATTAAGTGTAGCCAATCTGCACTATCAAACATTGCAAAAAGGAAAACATGCTGTGTGAAACCTGGAGTGGGAATGGTATCTTTTGGGGAGGAGAGTTGGAGGTCATCATTGCTGACTGCGGTTTGCTGGTCCAGGGGCTAATGAAAACTGACAGATTACTCCTCAGGAAAAAAAAAAATCTCGTAAAAATAACAACCATGCAAATTAATATGATACACAAAGGGGATGAAGATTTATGTGGCTGTTTCCTGCATTCCTTTTCATCTGGCTTCCTTTTTTTGTGCCGCTCCCTAATGATGCTCATTTGTCTGCTTCACTTACTGCTGCCTTCCCTTCCTCCCATGCCACTCTGTTACTGCTGGGGCCCATGGGGCTGAATCTTCCTGGCCTTTCTCCAACCCCACTGAGGTGTTTTTGATGGCATTTGAGCTGTTGCAGCTGAGGAAGCTCCTTAGCCCATCTCTTCATGCCACTTCTCTGCCAGAGCTGATCTCCTCACAGCACAGGTGCTGGCATGGGCTACAGCCCTGCACTGCAGCTGCAGCAGGTCCTAGCCTTGGTGTTGTGTTAGTTAGCAATCTGTGAGTTGCTGAGCTAGGAGTGAGCTGGTTTATTGCCTCCTTGGTTAACATCTGCCTGCCAGGCTCCAACCTGACAGAAGCAGTGAGGTGGCAGCCCAAGTCCATACAGATCAGCAGGAATATTCCTGCTACTTTTAATGAAAATGGGACACTGGCTTTAGCTTACCCACAAGACTCAGTTCTGCTGTGACTTTTAGAAAGAATTAGGAGATTCACCTGAGCAAAACATGAGTAAAGATCTAATTTCTGTCCTATTATATTGCACCAAACTCAGCTGAGAAAAAATGCAGTTACCTTTCTCTACTTCCATCTTCCTTCTTATACACTGCGCCCCCCCCCCGCCAATTTTCTTTGCTCTGGTGCATCTGAAATTAAATTCTGACTTCTTAGAACAAAGCCCCTGGTTTTCCATTTAAAGTGCAAGATGTTAGACTTTTTGGAATGTTGTGATATGATAAATGTGTAATGAAAAATCTATTTTCTGCACTTAGCTGGTAACTAATCCTAGGTCTTTTGCCTTCCTTCTGGGAATGGAATTATCAGCTACTTCCTGAAGATGAGAGGAAGTTGGCAAGAAGTAGCCTTCTTGATGAAGTGAGATTCATGGTGTATTTCTCCGAAGATATTGATATTGAACGAGGTCTGTGTATGAAGAGAATGAAGCAAAAGGGAGGGAAAGGGAGGAGAACCGAGAAAAACCACTTTGTTGACTCTTGCCCCTCAAAGCCAGGAACGGCTCACCCTGAGAGTTGTGAAGTAGTTGGTTCACTGTTGTATCTGCTCTCAATCTAAAGTAGAAGAATATATGTACAAGATACCTGTGTGAGTACACACACATGCATGTGTAAACATGCCTATGTAGTATGATAGCTGATGCACTTTTTATTTAAATATATGATATAATGTATTAATGAGCTTCCAGGTGAAGTTTGAACTTTTCACAGCGCAGTGTGAAGGGCTATCTTGGTAAAAACCTATCAGCACTAGATAACTTGCGAAATTCCTTACCCAAGTATGGGAGGACTTTTACAGATAAATGCTCATTTACTTTCATTTCTGCACATTTGTGGCTTTGTATTTTGCAAATGTGTCTTCTGCCTTGTGTTTAGCAAGTAATAATCATTCTTTTTGCTTTCACATTACTCTTAATGAGGTCATACTATGAAATAAAGCTATTTTTAAAGATTTTATCTTATTATATAAAACTATTTTTAAAGTCACTTTCAACTGTCAAGACATCCCTTTCCTGAATACATTGTCATCTTTTGAAACAGGACATTGGGAAACCTAACAACTCCTTGAGTCCCTAGAGCATGGCTCTTGGTTGGGAAGGGTTTAAGAGTGATGGACTCATTTTTATATTAGCTGCACAGGTTGCTAATCTTGATTCAACCTCTTTTGCAACAAGTGATGATTCTTTTAACATTCATAACTTGGAATTGATATAGCCAAGGACTCTTTTCTCTGGGAGAAATTTCTTTTCTTTGCCAGCTGGAGACATTTTATTAAAACTGTTGGCTTAGATATTGTTGACATAGGTAGCTTTGGGGTGACAGGGGGATTTGTATGTACCAAAAATATTTTTTACCACTAGTTTGCTCTAGCTGAGGTTACATGTAGAGACAGTGAATGAAAGAAAACTCATTGTATATTCTTTTGCAGAGAAATGAAGCACACTGCTAGTTTTATCACTTGTTTTTCTTTTCTAATCTTTTACAAACTAAATATTTAATGTAAAATATAAATGTAAAATAATGTAAAATTTAGTTTAAAGAAATTCTCCTCAGAAATGCCCTATGCCAAAAACTGTAAGCAATGCAATGTGGTCCCCATTCTCCTTTCAGGAGAGGAAAAATAAAGGAAGGTATTTTGACATATTGGTGCCAGAATACAGTAGTTGTCCAAGGCAAACTTCATCCTGCTTTTGATAATAGAGTAAGCATTCAGGATGGATGCTACAGCTATATGTTTGCAAGCTAGGAGGATTAACTGGCAGAAACATAATTTGGTTATCCAGAATCATTCACATGTTCTGTTTGCCACCAGCTAATGTACCTTCACCATTCTTCCCTGAGAGTAATAGTTATATTTTTCCATTGTCTTTGTGTGTATGACAGATCCTGAGCTCAGTTCAAGGGATCACTGGTAAGATTTGGGGCTGCTTTCTTACTTTTGTTTCTTTCTTTTCCTGTAGGCTTTCCTGGAACCTGCTTGGCTGTGAATTAGAGTGAATGCTATGTTTGTTACTGGTCAGAGCAGTAAGTTTGCTGAAATGCTGCCTCTGCACTTGAAAGAACAGCAACCATCACTCCATAGTTTGGGAGCTACTGAGAAGTAGTTGAATACTGTTTATTCCATGGAAAGTCTGTTCCTATCTTAACTGAATTGGATAAATGCAGGGAAAGAAGGGACTTTCTTAGTTCTTCACTGTTCCTTGAAAACACTAGATTGGGTTTTAATACATAATCCTAGAATGGTGGCTTTTACCTAATACCTTTATAAGGTGAAATTATCCTTGCAACAGGATCATGCAGTACCCAAAGAAAGGGAACAGCTTACAATAAAGTGACTTTGTTTGCAGCGTGACAGACACACACAAGTTTGGTAGGATGTCACTGACTGTGAGACAGACTTCATAGAGTAAGTACCAGGAAGACCCTGCTGGCACTTCAAGTGCAACAGGATGAAAGACCCCACAGATTCGGGATGGATCACTACTGTCTCTGCTCATGCCAGTTCAGATAAAGTTGGTAATTTAGAATATCTCTAGCACATGTTGGGTAAATGCAAATAAAAGTGTTGGTTATCTTTATTGCTATTTTGCAGACTACAATCACTGATGTATTCAAGCTACAACCTTCCCTCTACCTATTGTGTCATGATAAAACTACATAAGTAGTTGGACAAATTCCACTGCTTTTTAAAAATTCAGCTTTCTACCCTGGAGAGCTGCAAATTTTCTGAATAGACTACATTCACAATCTTGGAGGACATGGGAGCAATACCTCTGGAGAGGTCTCCAACATCCCAGAGAAGTACTATATGTGCAGAGGCTGGTTATATGACATGCACAGTAAAATCCAGCCAGAGTCTTTGAACATATGGCACAGCAACAACTGTCTGCCTGCACAGATGGAGTGAATGGGGTGATTTATCTGTTCATGTGCAGCAGCAGCTTTGGAGGCATACCACAGTCACTGTGGCCATGGAACATGGAAGATGCTAGCTGGGATGAGCAGCCGCTCCAGTACTGATTAATGTGTCCTGTGTCCATTCCAAGCAGGCTTTCATCCTGATACTGAAAGATGACAGTAGCACTCTGTTATCTGCCTGTGTAATGTTGAGCACAGTAGGTACCCTGAGCCAGCTTCACAGATTAAAAAGATAGAGGGAAATACTAACTTCTATTCAGTCTTCAAAGTTACCTGGTCATGGGAGCTGGTCTCAGTGTCTCAGCAAGTTTTGTTCTGGGAATCTTGCTGGAGATATTCAGTCTTATTAAGAGACTGAAGAATCACAAAATAACAGAACATGCTGAATTGAAAGAGTCCCACAAGGATCCTCCAGTCCAACTCCTGCTTTGCACAGCACCATCCCAAATAGTCACACCCTGTGCCTGAGAGCATTGTCCAAATGCTTCTCGAGCTGTGTCAGGCTGGTGCTGTGACCACTGCCCTGGGGAGCCTGTTCCAGTGCTCAGCCACCCCCTGGGGGAAGAATGTTTTTCTAATATCCAATCTAAACCTCCCCTGACACAACTTCAGGCCATTCCCTTGGATCCTGCCACTGATTGCCACAGAGAAGAGATCAGTGCCTGCCCCTTCTCCTCCCCTCACAAGGAGGTTGTAGACTATGATGAGACCCCAGCTGTTTTAGGACTAATTTTTTTTACTGCTTTAGTCAACCATTTTCCAGCTTCCTTCACCTGATGATTTCCCCTACAGGTCAAGAGCTTTTGTATCTCCTTATGCTTTTATCAGGGAAGAAATCAAAAATATATTTTTAGGAATAATAATGGAAACCATATCATAATCATGGCATTATACTGTGATCAAATAACACTTGAAAATATTCTTTGTAATCCACAACCTGAAAACTTGGAAGCCTTTTCATATTTAACTGAAATTATTATGTTTTAACTAACTCTTTAATTTTTCAGTGATTTCCTTAAGTTCAGCAAAGCCTCATAAGATTAAGTTCCACAAACTCATGGTGTGTTGTGTGAGGACCAGCAACAGGTCTCTCTCCTGTCACGGGAGGCTTTATCTCAGAAGCTAGTGCATGGTTCAACAACCTGTAATGTTGAGTGGGTCAGCAGATTTATCTCTAGTGGGAGAAATGAACAACTTTAGTTTTACTGTAAAGCTCCAGGCATTATAGACAGCCAGGTAATATCCTGACTCTGCTTAAATCACTGGCAAAATGTCTGCTGACTTCCATAAAACCAGGATTTCATCCACGACATCTTTAATAATCTGTGTCAAAATGAGATCCGTTCTTTGCTGTGAGTGGGAAGACATGAAATTGTTCTAAAATGGAAAATGGACAAGTTGCCAGTAACTAAGAGACATCAGGGAATTTGAGAAGCTTCCATCTGGGAAACATCTTCAGTTAGTCTTCCATGTATATTAAAAAAATGTTTCCTGTCTTCCACAGCTAATTAACTAGGAAGAAAAAACAATTCTGTTGGGTATATCCAGTATTCAGGCTATGATATAAAATCAGCTAGTCTATCATTGTAGAAATACTGCTGGAATTTGGACTTGTATCGAAGTATGACCATGCCCCCTTTTTCTTTAATCTGTACATCAGTCTGTAGGTGTTAAAACAAAACCTAAGCTGCTCTTTACAATTAATTAATATAATCTAATATTTTATAGAACAATTAAGGTTAGAAGATAGGTCTTGAATCTTCCAGGTTCCCAAAAACTTGAGCTCCAATACAGAAAATAGAGTATATAACACTGTTAATTTTGGCTGAGATTAACTGGCAATGCCAGTAATAAGAGACATGATATTATATTTTAAAGTCCTGTGAGTAAGTAACTTTTCTGCCTTCTTTTAGGAGTCAGTAACACTAAGTTAATGTTACAAGAAGGGAGAAATCTGATTCCAAAAATGTATACATCAAAGTTCACAGGTTTGCCATTAATTATGTAAACTAATAGCATTAAAGAAGTACAATGATAAATGAAGTGGCATACTTCTTCAGTCTTATTATAATAATAAAGCAATTATTAAAGTTATAAATATATTTTTATATAATTAGATAAGTCAGTCAGGTTCTCTGGTAAGTTTTTGCCATTCTGTAGACTTATAAACATCTATATATTAATAGATTGATAGATAGATAGATATAGATATAGATATAGATATAGATATAGATATAGATATAGATATATTAGATATAGATAGATATAATCTCCCCACTGATTTTCCAGTGGAAAACAACCAGATTCCTTTTCATCTGATGCTGAAGATTTGCCCAGAAAATTTTATTTTGCATCTTTGCTTTTTATGCAATTACTGGTTATCCATCTGTGTTCCCCTGTGATAATCACAGCTGGATTTTTTTTCTCTCGCTTTAACAGCAGTAATCCTAAGAAAGTAACTGTGGGCTTAATCAAAGTGGCTTTCTTTTCAATTCCATCTTCAGTGGAACTTTTAAAAAGCCAAGTCAAATGCTCTATTGCATTCAGAAATATTTCCAGAGAAACATGAGAGCTACAAGTAAAACAGAGAGCATCTTCTGCTAGACCTTGATGTTTTTCTGTGGCAATAGAGTGTGTAAAAAAGAAAACAACACCAATACAGCCTTTTAAAGAGCTGAATCACTTTCTACTCTGTGGCAAGGGGAAGAACACAATGCTGTGGAAGTCTGGGAAAAAGGAACAAAGTATTGGCTTCCTTTTCTGCGCCTATTTATTGGTATAATTGCTTCAGTAGTAGAACCACAATGTTTGGACTACGAAAAGTGTGTCTCCACTCACTAGTTTTATAATAGCTGCTGATATAGTAAAATTTAGAGTCCTGCAAGAGGGGGCCTTTATCTCATCTACTGATTGTAAAGCCAAGGTTCTGTATTTTCCTCAGAGTTGTTTGCCCTTACTGGTCTTGCTGTACCACCACAGAAACAAAGAAAGAACTTATTTAGACACAGAGTCCCAGCTACTGCAAATATACATCTAATGAAGTCATGTTGAATGTTGAGGAATATTATCAAACTATCACAAATGCATGTGAAAGGGCTCTTGATGCATATATTTGCCAGTCAGTCCTACCCACCCACAGGATTGTTAATGCATCGTGATGTCTGTATGACAAAAAGCAGAAATAACCCCAAGATATCGCATGACTTTGCCATCTTCTAATAGGAGCATAATCCTCTAGGTAAAAATCAGATTTTCTCAAGCTACCATTCTCCCAGTACAAATCATATGTTGCCCAGCTTTATAGTGGTCTGGACTGAGCAGGGAAATGGAGGAGTGTTCTCACATGAATCGTTCCTCTTCTGATGCATGGCTACCCTCCCTGGACCAGGGAGCATTGGCAGCAACCCTTCCAGGCTGTGCTCACCTTCAGGGCTCACTCCTGCTTGGCAGGGGTCCCTGGAGACTAGGCTGCCATGCAGGAAGACAGGCAGCAGCAGTGCTGTGTTTCAGATGCAAGAGCAGGGCTGAGAGCCTGTGCTAAGTGCTGGCTATTGATCGGCTCAAGCTGGCTGCCTGCTCAGCCGTGCAGGAGCAAGTGGCCCTTGGAGTCTTTGCATGCTCTGAGAAGTTGAGAGATGCAAACTCCTAATTTAGGCTCCCTAAATTGCTCTCTGGAGGTGTTCAGAGCTGTCTTGTCCTATCTGTTGTGCATTTAAAGCAGTTGGGCATGTTTCCTGCACAGCTTGCACTACATATAAAAGGATGGTTGCCTGATTTTAAGATGAGCTTAGTTTGGACATACACTTGGGATAGGGTGGAATCCAGCTAAGGTTCACTGTGAGGGTGTTCTCCATCTCTGAAATGGAAATGACAACTCTCTGCATGGAAGTTGTGTAGTTTTGTATACATTAAGAGACTGATGTGCCTCTGATTATGCTGATGCCTACACTGGACTGAGCCCCTTCAAACCCCCCAGCTTGTCTGTGCTGTACCCTTCTGTTAATGCCCAAAGCAAGTTTTGTTCCACTACATCTTTTTTGTGCCTTTAATGAAAGACAACAGAAATATATGACTGCAAATCTGTGGCTTCTGGCGGAATGTAAAATTTGTGGAAAGGAAGCACTCTGTTCAGGCTGTATTTGCTACAATCTTTTCCATGAGAAACATCACATATGCCACTTAGCAATTGTTAATAGAAACCAGAAGCTTAATTGGCAGCTCACCAGATGAACTAAAGATATTAAAAAAAAATACCATTTCCCCAAGGATATGCCTTGATACCTAGGAATAAGAAGGCATTCTGTAGCTGAGGTTTTGTAAATACCAAATTTGTAGCTGAGTTCAGCATTTTCATGTGGTCAGTAGCTCTGCAATGCAGGGCCTAAGTAGTGATGCATATCAAAGTTACAGCACATACTCTTGCATTTTACTCTAGCACTAAGTTGCACTGTGCCACACTTCAAGGATGGAGACAACATAACCACACATAGCCACTCTCATTTGTTCCTAGTATTCTCAGTGTTCCCAGTTTTGCTTTTTTCTGCTTCTTTTTGTTTAAGAATATGTTCTGAGACAGAGAAGCTGAAATTATTTAAGAAACAAGGTAATGTTACCACTAATTAGCACTCCAGGTGGATAACAAAAGACTAATAAAGGACTAGGAGTCAAGCATTTTAAGTGTTAAGAACTGCTCTTCATTAAAATACATCACAGTCTTAGAGATTATGTCTCATCTCTCCTGACACTGACAACAGAATGAAATCTCCCATCCCCTCACTATGTATTTGGCTTTTATTAGTCTGTGTGTGCTTTCAAAAACATACGACAATATTTTCAAGGTCTGGATGTAGGGTGTATTTGAGTTTACAAAATAAATTTTTTGTTATTGCTTTGTTTTGTTAAGAAAGGGGTTCCAAAAAGCTGGGCAGTTGAGTAAGGTCTGAAAGGGTTTAGGAGAGAGAAACTGCTTTTAAGAAGAGGTGATCACTGATAATAAATAAACTCACTGTCTTAGGAAGAAAGGGACTGGTGAAAAGTAGACAGATTTCAAAAAGGGCCTTGTTTTTTCTTAATGCAGGAGTGTAATGCTGAGTCTAGACAACTTCCTCTCAGATTTACTATAAGATGAAACAGTTGGTGTGCCTAGATGTCTCCTGGAAAATATATACCTATTACTTGTGTCACCTTGTGCTAATTAAGTACACCTACCAAAAGCTGCAGTTATTTTATTACCAAAGTAAGCTCTGAAACCCTTATGTCTCTAGTGGTTTCTTAGTATCTGTGACAAAACCCTGCCAGATTCCAGCTGGATCCATATTTATGCTTTTCTTCCCTCCTCCCATACCCATGCATATGTGGTGTGCTATTATTGCAGGGCAGTAGGGTTCAGAGACCTCAGTTTGCAAGCCTTGTTGTGATGATGCGCACTTTTGTGAGTACCTACAGCCACTGATACGTGAACTGACTTTGTCTCAGATATATAAACTGAGGAAAAATCTCACTGATATATTTGTGCTTCAGAATTAGTGACCCTCCAGTGGCTGGCTCTACATTTTGGAGATAATTTAAAGCAGTCAGTAAAAGGAAATTATTGCATGAAATAATATATAAAAAAAATTGAAAACAAGTTGCTTTTGGCACAGCTTAAAACAACCTCATCATACATGGCAGGTGGCTGTGCGTGCACAGTATGGCAGTCACAGCCTGTCCTTCTTTTGTGCTACCCTTTCATTTGTTCAAATTTATTATTCAAAATTATCCTATGCTTTAACAGGTGCCCATGATGTTAAAATGCAAGTAGGCCCACAACAGATGCCCGCCATTTATGTTGTTGTTGTTACAGATCTGAATCTTCTCTTATTTGCCATGAAGATATTTCTAGTGGGCAATGAAGGAAGAATAGGCTTCCTACCTCTGCTGTTGGATGCTTATAGATGGACGGTGTCTTGGAGCAGTTCTTGACATGGGGTGAGTATCATAAATTTGTTACTGCAAACAGTTAGGGTGGCTGTATGATCAGAGATCAATCCTGCATTGTAACTGTGAGAAATAAAAGTCCACAAGGATCATCTTCAGAGAACAGAGGTGGGCTCAGGCTTCCTTTATCTGCTTTAGCTGACAGAGCACCATCTCTTCCAGATGCTGTTTGCTGACAGATTGTATTTGTAACAAAATGTGTCATCTCAGTGTTCTATTTGTGAATACATTTAATGAAAATCCATTCATGCAGATGTAAAAACATTTACCATTTAAAGATAGGACATAAGGACATAGAGAGGACTTCTATTCCTGTAACTTTTTTGCCCTGTACTATGGGCTTTTCAGTGCCTATTTGAATTTTCCAAGATATTCTTAGATTACCTGTTTAACTAAAGTGCCTTTCAAATATAGATTCTCCAAATGGAAATGCTTACAGAGAAACCATTGAATAATCAAAGTCCTTCATTTCCAATCTCTCAGCTATCTGCAGTTTTTGAAATGCAGCCTCATGATTCTGACAAGGGCTCCATGCTCAATTGCCAAGATTGTAAATGGTGCACCTGCTATAAATATTTAAACCATCACTCCACAAAAGATTTAAAGATTTTAAATAACCACAGCACCTCATAATAAAAACATGTCAAGTGTCTTATTGACATTAGATCTAATCATACAAGACAAAGAAATACTCCAATAGTGTTAAACTACAAAGGCAAGCACTCCAAAGTGGTTAAAGTCAAGAGTACCCATACACTCCCCGGTTGCTCAGGGATATCATGGTTCAGTCTTTGAATTACAGGATGATATCCTATTTTTAGAGGGTCTATATGTAGGCTGCACAGGGAGTCTGCACAATATCTGCAGATGGACATCTTATTTGTGATCTATAGGAAGGATCCCCTGCATCAGAATTTAAGCAAATTAGGGAGAAGTCTAGGACTGCAAAACATTTTAAGGACTCAGAATTAATGTACTGGTTTACCACACCAATTAGCTTCTCTCTTTGGTGTAGGGTGGCTTATGTGGATGACTATAAAGAGAACGTCTTTTTAATGAGTAATACAGCCAAAGATCGAGGTCTGATCTGTTAGTAAACAGAGATTTAACAAGAAAACCAACCAACTTATATCATTCTGACTAATTTGAAAATGCCCAGAAGTGTTGAGCAAGCCATTAGGTTGACATATATATACACCTACCTGTCTCTGAATACCTACTAGTGAGTGTGCATAGGCAGGCACAGGCAAAAAAGCTGTAGCCAGTTAAACTGCAAGGAAGAGATGGCATCTGACTTTCCTGATTGCCACAGTTGCAAAAACAGAAAAAAAAAGTCAAAAGAAGGTCAAAGAAGTTCTTGGAACCAAAATAAAAAAACCCAAACATTTGGGATTCTGGAAGCAAAAGAAATAATAGCATCAAAGGAATGTAAAATTGTCCAGAATAATGGCAATTTGCTACCACTGCTGTTGAGTAAACACAACAGATTCTTCTGCCTGCGACAGTTCTGCCATTAGCACAAGAGAATCATTCATACCATAGCACTGAAGAAAACAAACAGAGATCTGTAGTTAATTTGCAGTGAAATCCTGAGACAGCAGCCTCAAGAAGATGAGGACAAAGGACCTTGACAATACCCTCCACAAGCTGCACCTATAATATGAGTGAAAACATTGTCTGTGTGATCAGAAAACCAATGAATCAGCCTGCAGGTCTGCAAGAAACAAACCAAGGAACTGCCAACCAGAGGCAGAGGAGATGGAGGATGTGTGTGCTGGGCTACAGCACAGCCAGGGAAAAGTGGGTAATGGACTCCTAGAACTGAGCAAATGTTGAAAGAGACAGGGATACAGAGGATGGAGGTTGAATAATCTGAAGAATCATCAGAGAAAATCAAATTGAAGGGGACCTGTAGAGGTCCCACTAAATTCACACATTAGCCCAAGGCACACCAAACTTTCCTCTCATCTTCGTCCAGAAAAAGCAATGAAGTCCTTGTTGTAGTGGGAGTGAGGTTGCTGAAATGCCCAGGAAATCCCAACTCTGCCACTGAACCAAGTATGATAATTTTGCACTGTTGTGGTGGAGACTAGTTGGTATTTTAAAATGTCAAACAGCCACTGCAATCCCTCTCTTCATTAAGACCTTTCACTTTGTGAATTATCAATTCACCACCAGCCCTGAGGTCAGACAAAACTAACTCCTCATCAGACAAATGTCCATTCCATGGGTGGGCAGGCTCATGTGTACAGCCTCTCTGTGAGTTACACGAGCTGATTCCTTCTGTCAGAGCAAGCGGTCAGAGGACAAACCATTCATCTCAGGTGAGCTCTCTACTGACCCATAAAGCAGGCTGAAAGGGCACAGCAGGAAACACAGCCTGTGTCACATCTTTATCTGGTCAAATAAGTCTAAACTCACCAAAGCTGGTACTGCTGACAGCTGCTTGAATTCATGGAAGTGAGAGATACCAGTGACATAACTGGCCTCAGCAATGTTGGGGCTGTCTTTTCTCATGGACTAGCTAATTGCTAATCAGCAGTGGATATTTTGCATCTTTTCTGGCATTGTTTGCTGCATCTACAGTTGCTTTGGCATATAAGGATACTAATAGAAACAGCTACAAAATGCTGAGAGAAGCTGGGCTTTGAGATGGAAGATGAAGAAAACTCAATCAGTAACTCATCTTTCAGTAAAAGTCTTTTTAATACTGGAAGTGAATAAAGGTAATTTTCTTACCTGAGTAATGTTGGATAGAGACTAATTGTATTTTAGTAAGTCAGGTTTTGGTCACTTTTTTGCCAACTATGAGTGCATAATGGAAGTCAATAAGTTGAGCATTTCAGTCTAAACAAAATCTAAGAATCACAATGAAAATTCAATTACAGGAAAATTCCTTTGGCAGTAAATAAAATTTTACAGCACATGTAAATAACAGTTCAAGTGGCTCAATTTAGCAGTGACAAAAGCTGTTTTCAATGCAGAGTAATTGTTCAAATTGCCCCCTTATACAAAAAAAAACAGTTAAAATGAGCAAATTTATGTAAGCATTGACAAGAATTGTTTTCGACTGTAGGCATCCTGTTAAAGCTGTTTAAAATTAAGTAGATGGTTGCCAAATTGATGCAATTACTTAGACATCATAAAAAGGGTTTTAAAACTATAAATGCATCTGCTAACAGTATTAAACTGAGGCAATTAGCCAACAGGAGTTTTAACCTTCATCTAGCCACCAAGAACCTATTTGGACATGAGAAGTACTTTCATATATCTCACTGTACTTTATATTGATAATTAAGGAGGTGAATTACCTGGATCACCAGCGTGAGTTTTCAGAGGTGTGCCTAATTTCAGCCAGTGTCAAGTGTTGTGGATGCTGTGTTCACATTAATTGGTGCAGCATGAACTATGCTGATATTTTTCACCTTTATGCTTCATGTATGCACCTTTTGTTTTTTAGTCAATTAGTCATACTCGAAAGCATCTGGAAGCAAACCAACCCCATTAACAGAGAGCAATTTTATGAAACCTGTGAAATTCCTCTTTCTCTCCATCTCTGGTGGACAGCCCAGGACCCTGCCTGTTTCAGTGCTGACATGGCAGGTGCTGTGTGTGTCACTGCTCTTACAATTTGCCCAGAAAAAGCTATTTGGTATAACAGACATCAGTCAGGGTAGGAGACTCTTGCTGGTCTTCACCACTCATTTCAATCTATTCTGGTTCTGTGTAGCACTGGGCCAATCACATACACCCAGAAACACCAAATCATGTCAGTGCCACTGACTCTTACACAAGGTTCTTTTATCCTCAATATTAGTCTAAGAGTGTGAGCCACAAAACTTTTAGGTAAGCCCTCAGAAGTTCAGACTTCAGTTGCTAAGTTTCCTAAGCTACTGCAGTCCATGCCTGCTATAGCAGGCACTCATCCCAAGCTCATGAGATCGCTTTATTGAGGAGAACAAAAATCCATGTTTCCCTTATCTGCAAGATGCAAAATGCTTTTCTGACATACATACTTTATTTTGGAGGGACTTTGTGTTCTTACCATGAGCCTGGAGAAAGAAAGCTAGAGTTAATCTAAACCTTTCTTTTTAGCATTTCCTGAAAGCTACCTTAGGTAGGTCCTAAGATACACTGTTCAGTATAATGAACTATTGTCAATCTTATTTGGAGATGCTTGACTTCTTCACACAATGCTCAGGCATTTCTGGGCAGCAAATTCCTGTCTGAGATTCGCACACCTTATAGGAGCCTTGGAATTTTCAGCATTGCAACACCTAAGCCCACTTCCAGATATCTCAGCTCCCATCTGTTAGTGGGAACAACAGTTCTTAGAGGAATAGTGTCAGACAGTTAAAAAACGATATGTGGTTGTCAGATGCTGTAGCAGAGGAAGCCATATGAAGGAAAGGAAGGAACAGTTGGATAGGACTTGTAACAGATTATTCTGAATCCTGATCAATTTTGTTCATCCATACTCTTTCCTAGGGGGAACTAAAACCTCACAGAAGAATAATACATGCTTGAAAAACCACGTTTGTCTGAGTCGCATTTCCCCGTGGGCCTTGACTGAGCACGAAGTTTTGAGGTTCAAAGTTCTGATGCTCTGAGTGGGCTGTTACACTGGGGAGGAGAGGGGCACTTAGCACTCAGCTTTGGAACCTGTGGAAGGTACTCCCTTCTGTTCCCTACTGACGCTGCAAGTCTTCCACTAGTGCATTTTGTCCACCGTTTTTGGATCCATTCATTTTGCATCCTTCAGTTTGTCAAACAGCAGCAAGGCAGAGAGATTCCCATATGAGTTAGAGAGCCAGGTAAGGACAATGGCTATCTAGAAATCACTCTCTACAAAAATTACATTCCTACTGCATAAACTTATTACAGTCTTCCAAATAACCAGTCAGAGCTGGAGTCTGAGGTGCAGGGGACAGGTGTGAGAGAGAGGACAGTAACAGGAGAGCCACTGGCCATTGTTCTCAGCAAATTTGCACCCACCAAAGGCTAGGCCAATAGTCAAAAATATCTGGATATCCTATATACCATGCAAAAATGCATAAAAATTAAAGTTACTTAATGGCATTTCAGACATTGTATTTCAAAGTGCGATTTATTAACTGTAATGGCAACAGTACATTTTAGAGAGGTAAAATGAGAATTACAGAACATTATACATAAAATCTCGTGTTCCTTGTTAAAACTTTCTTCCCGTATCTTTAAAATTTTGGGCTAGAATCTTCCTCAATGCATTTGCTTAACAGTTCCTCCTATAATGGCCAGACTCTGCCTATTTGTCTAAAATAAAATTATTTAGGTCATCAAAGAGCAGCCATCAATACTATCAAGTGGGAACTTTCACACTGAGTAGAGCTCCATGAAGCTTTGTCTTGATTCTACTCAATGTTTTAATTGACGTCCTGGAAGTGGGAATTGGAGTCTTCTGTTAAATCTGCAGATAAATTCAGGCTGGGAAGGTCCTCTACTTTAGAGTAGAGGTCTAGAATTCCACATTATATCAATAAATTCACAATATGTTCTTGAAAAGTAGGAGGCTGATAAACAGGGAGAAGTGGAAAATATTATTTGTGCATGGGAATAATCGATAACACAAAATCAAGAGAGGAAAAGAATCACAGACCTCTCAGGAAAATGAGATTTTTAGCAAGATACATAAATAGGAAGCAGGGTAGATCCCATCTAACATTTCTTTCATTACAGCCAGTGGTAAATAGCACCTCAAATGAAATATCATGTCCATGTGGAGTATTTATTGCGTGTCAAGACAAACATGGACAAGGTAGATCAAATTTTAGACTCAAAATCAGAAAAAATCAGGAAAACAAAACTTGTGGGCAGAGAATGAAGGAGGTAAATTCATTTAATATGGAGCCATGACTTACTCAGGAGACATAGCTATAATCTCAAAATTTTTAAAAGATTTTTGCAAAAGGAAAGTAAATAAACTGTTCTCATACATACTGAAGATGGAATAAAATATGAAAAAGTTGAACTGGAGAAAGAAAATTTTGGACAGATACTCAGCAAAATTTTCTAACAGGCAGGAAGGTTAAAAACTCAGTAGAATGCGTAAGGAGGTTATGAAACCACTGTCTGCTGAGGGTTTTAAAGAGCAGATTAAACCAATCTCTTCAAGGAACAAGATACTGTGAAACCTGCCATTGAGCATGACACAGGGAAAATGAAATGACCACCCAAGGTCCCTTCCAGTGTTTTATTTTTATAATTCTTCACCCAAGAGCATCCTCAGCAAAATATTCAGAAAGAAATTTTTCAGCCTCAGATGGCACTGCCCAAATTCTAGACTGCTCAGACTCTCATTGTATTGACTTCCTTCTTCCATTTTCAGAAGACACTCCAATTTACAAACAACCTAATTGCTGCATTTATTCTATTGATCAGTTATTACTGTCTGATTCAGCATGGGATATAAACAATTCTGCAGGAAAAATATATTTAGAATTCATATACTTTCAATTTACCAGAGTATGTTCTCATCAAAGAACAGCAGGCAAGAAAACTTTTTTTCTATTGACCTCTGCTTTTTCAATCTTTTTCCACTTTGACCTCTTGCAGTATCAGAGTTCAATGCATTTTTAGGAAGGTTATTCGGTATTTTTGTCTCCAGAGCCTGTTCCTCCATTTCTCAGGCAGGCAAGCTGAGCCACTAGGATTTCACAACTTAATGTTTGCCTGTTCCTTCCCTTCTGGAAAGAAAAAACTTGCTGTCTTCCTTGTCTTCTCTCATATGCATTTATTTCATTGTACTCTCTCAGTCTTAGGAAGTCACTGTATAAGGCATGGTATGTTGCCCTGTGTGTAATTCACAAAGGAGTTTCTTGTGTCTTGACAGTACAAATGATTATCAGTGTAAATTTAAACAAATCAGTTTACCTAAAATATTTTCCAGACATTTTTTCATGTTGACTGCTCATAGCTGCACTCTCATCTCTATGGCTTCGTTGTGCCAGTAATAGAGTCCACACTGGTCAGAGTGTTTCTTCTGAGACCTTAACTCCTTTCTACATTTCTTTTTTTGAAAGAGACCACATTAGGGCCTGTAGTATGGTTTATTCATGGCTTTTGGGTTTGTTTATTTATTCGTTTGTTTGGATTTTTAAAGTAAAATTTCTAGGCATTGAAGTTTTAAGATTCTTAATAGGGGAATTTCTGACTACTGAAGTTTTTTTTTTTCTAGTATAGGAAATCAAAAGCTATTGCTGTACAGTAGAAGAAAGAACTCAAAATTTGATTTCTCCATGATTTTATGCTGCCTGAGCTGCTAAGAGTCTTTGTTATTTCATACTTTGTAGAGGATTTTTTTACAACTACATTCCTTTCTATATTGTAAGGTCTACAGTGAAACCATTGTCTTCTGTTTCTGTGCTATGCCTTGCTCCCTGGCATCATGCTCTTATGCCAAGCCTTGAGAACTTACTGTAGTACAGATAATAAATGAGAACAGATCATGCTAGTTGCATGACCCAGGTGCAATGTAACAAATAACCATTAAACAACAATAACTTTTTCTTGAGGTTTTAGTTTTCTCGTACTGTAGAAGAAAACCTCTTTTAAATGAGAGGTTTGAAGGAAGAAGAATGATATTCTACTACTGATATTTTCATTCACACTATTCACTGGTCTGAAAAGAGCCAAAAGGTAGCAGTGGCCAAGAAGACTAACACTCCCTAAATATGTCAAGAAACATACTTTTCCTAAGAAGTAGATGAGACTGCAGCTTTCCAGTATTATGTGGTGCTGCCTAAATTTGTGGCTTTTTGTGGGGTCCATGTGGTCCTTTGTGCATAAAAATCACTGTGACTGGAGTCTATTGTGTGCAAATGGCTGAGAATCCCTCGAATATTTCAGTGTCATTTTTCTGCTAGTGATTAAAATCTTGGACTTGTGCCTGCCATTCATTATTCATTATTCAACATGGAAAAAAGTTTCGTCACAGGCAGAAAACAAGAACAATACCAATAGGCTTGGTTAGCATAATGTATAATTAAAATGAATAATTTCAGGCAACAAATTCAAAATCTAGTCCCTTAGTAATGCTTCCAAATAAGTCATAGGTACCGAGAAGCGATTGCATTGCAAATTTTTAGGAAAAGAAAAAAGTGAAATCAAGCCCATCATTCTTTAGTAAATAAATTAACCATTTAGTTGTCCATTGCCCCCAGCTTTTAACTGTTTTTATTCCTGAAGCTATTTGAGGCTTTAGGAGCATATTATTTGACTAGGAACATTATATTTTCTTTTCAAACATTCATATGAGTTTACATTAGTAAATATTAAACTACTCATTAACTGCCCAACAATTGTATTTCTGACAGATTTTGCAGAGATACTTAAACTTGCCTTTTTTAACTCCTGGGATTTGTGGGAAGAGCATGATTCAGTACAATGCAAATGTGCAAGAACTTTGCTTAAAAAGAAAGAAGGAATAAGACAATTAAGTGACTCTGCTAACTTTGAACTTTTAGGAAAGATATTGCCTAGAACTGAAATTTCCATGGACAGATTTCAGTGAAGAAATCTTTCTACAGAATGCTAAAGGATCATATATTAATTTCATATCTTTACTTGAAAATTCACTATTCGAATTCCAAACACAAGTAGCCTGGGATGCTCTACTGCTTTGAGACATCAAACTGTCACTGAGAGGATGTCTTTGTATATTGACCTACTTTTATACCCTGTTACACAGATGCATCCCTTACTTTTGGCATACTAATGTCATAAGCAAAATACAGCTGCAGACATGATCTGAACAAGTTTGATAAAAACAGACTGACAGCTAGCTTGTCTGTACCTTTCCTGAATGCAATTAAAAAAAAAAAAAAAAAAGAGAAAAAAGATAAAAAACCCAGCTTTTTTGAGATGCATCAAATGTATTTTGGATTTTGATGACCTCAATTATGTGCAGCAGTTCACAAATTAAACATTCAGAGTACATCACATAAAAGTCAGGCAGTTACAGTGAAGGCCAAAACTTTTATGATTAACTGGAAAAGAAGATCTGAATAGTAATTATATTAACAGGGCAACACTCTCTATTCCTCTGTTTCAATGAACAGAGAAAAAAACTGTATTATAAGCTTTCCCAGTCACCTCACAACCAGAGTATTGTGAGGATTTTTTCTGTATTTGTTTCTATTCAAACTCAGTTTAGATTGTTAAAAACCAATAGTTTATCCTCTCTCCTAAAACCCACATGCACAAAACCAGCAAGTTAACCAGATGGTAACCCCAGCCATCAAAAACATCTTGTCAGTTGAATTTCTAATTTAATTATTTGTTTATTTGGGGTTTATGAGGTGTGTTTTGACTTACCTCCCCAGCTAGACTGACCACTTGTACAATGTACAAGCTCACTGGTGTCTCTCAAGGAAGAGAGGTTGCCTTTGTGAGTAGTCTCTGCCCTGACTGACAGCCACTGTCATTCCTGAGCTAATGAAAGGATTCACTGGCCCTAAAGTAGCCATCTAACAATTAGACTTGCATATCTGAATATTTTACCCTTAAATATTTTTACATTCAGTGTAGAGAAATATTAACCTCCAGGAAGTAATTTTATCCAGCTCTCATAAGGAAGACAGGACACAGGAATCATCTCCTAAAGCTCTTTCACTCTATTGACTACACAGAGCAAAGGGTGGGGAGCAAGGCTTCAATACACAAATGTTAGTTTTGTTAGCATGCATGAATGCCACACAAATTGTTTCATTAAAACTGTATTTAGTTAAAATTACTAAACTTAAAATTAGAGACTTCAGCTCCTCAGGAGATTTACCTATGGGACTTTTCTTGGCAGACTGTTAATGTGCATGTGCCGTGGGTCACTAAGTTTTGCTTTGGGTCATATTGCTGTGTGTTTTATTCTAAGTTATACCTCTCTGAAGATACCTACTCAAGAAGTAAAATGCCACACAATTTGCATAAGGAGAGAAAGCTATGATATGATAGCAACATTTTTAGACATAATTTGTAAAACTGGCTTAGAAGGGAACATCTTCATGTTCCTTCAGCTCCTGCGTTAGTCAACTAGTTCCTTTCCACTTTCACGTATAAATATGCATATGAAAGTATAAATGTCTCTTGTGAGTTTTTCTAGTTCTGCCACCTTTCTCTAAGCAGCATTCTTTAATTGCAGTATTCATGAGAAATTTTTATTTTTTAATTCACACATACAAAACTGCAGATTGCCTTTTTGGAGGTACCAAAAGAAGACTAGAAGCCACATGAAAGGAAGAAAGTGAGAAATAGGAGGAGTCGTGTAGTTACAGCTCTGGATTGCATTTTGGCTCTAGGATTAAAGGAAAAATCTGGAAAAGTGACAGGGAGATAACAAGGTTTCAGCTTTTGGCTTTATTTTATTTTTTAAAGATTCCAACTGTGACACATGTTGGTGTTAAGATGTTTAAGTCAGGAATTCATAAAAAGAAGTATTTCCCTTCCCTCATTTTAATAAACAATATTATTTGCTTAATTCAGTCCTAGAAGACTCAGTTTCTCTGAATTGAAGTTTTTGCAAAAACTTAGCAGTCCAATAAAGGTTGGTCAGTCTTTCTTCAGAACAGCTGTATTAAGTTGTTGCCTATTTCAGCTTTTCAAGAGTTAAATCATCTAAACATGGGACCAGGTCCTATGTGTTTCATTGCCCAATTGGAACTGTGAACCAAATAAATGGTATGTATGTGACTTACCAAAATGTTAAAGCTCCAGCAAGCACTTCCAAGCAGGGAGAATTGCAGGGTCACAGCTTTATTCATTAAATGAATCCCAGAAGACATTTTCTGTGAATATGTTAGTTACCTGTTGTGTTCAGGTTCCTGAATATAAGATAGCACAGCCCTGTGAACAGGGAAGATAAATCTCTTGTGCTTTTGGTCTCCTTTGCGTGTTTATCCTCTATGAGGTAATTGAAGCAAGCACTGGCTAATCAAAACAGTAGCAGTTTGCATTCATTTGCATCAGCACCTTTGTCTGCAGGGATGAAAGATGATGGGGGATCCAAATAGGAGCTGAAAAGATTATTTAGGAAGAAGCAAGCGAACGCTGGAAAATTCATGCTGATGTTACTGTGGCAAGTTTCAGGAGCCTTCATATTGCTTGTAAAGGCATCCATGGACAGTTTTTAAAGGCTTTATCTAGATTTTTTTTATTATTATTTTTTATTAACACATAAAAAGGTCAAGCTGCATCAAGATAGTGTTTAGAGTAGCTAAGGTGATAGCTTTCTCACGTTAGTGAATCAAAATATGATTCCCAAGTAGAAATGGCTTCAGGAAGCGACCAGCCAGAATATACCCACTTGTTCAGGCACAAAGACTTATTTTTAAAATATATTGTGAAAATTTTGTTCTTGTTGAATGAATTTTTTTAACCCACAGAAGATTTGTCTGCTTTCAGATGGATTCGCCTTTTGCTTAACAGCTCTATTCACAACATTCAAATTTTTTTATATGTACAGTCTGGTTAATAAGGGTTTTTTTCTTCATGTTTATAATTTAGCATGACTATCCTACAGTATTTCAAATTTTAAACCAATATATAGCTTAATAAACTCAGTGACTTCCTTGACCATGGCTAGAATAAGAGACTTTCAGAGCATGCCCTCTGAATTTGGCTCGACACAATTATTATGCTGAAGGACATTACTTGTGAGTATGTCCTTTCACACACCCAGGCAAAAACATATTCTACTTTGTAATACTCCTAATAGCAGCAGTACTGTCTTAGGTAATGATTGAAAGTCAGGTCCATTATTAACACAGAGCTGTAGAGCACAAATATCTGACAGAACTTAATGAACATGTTATGGCTCTGAATTTTTTACCTTGACTTTGTGATTCTTCTCATGACTTGCAGTATCTCTGGAAGGACAGAAAAGTATAGTTTGTGGTTTTTTGTGTTGGTTTTTTTTTTTTTTTTTTTTTTTTTCCCCTGTGATACTTAAAATGCTATTTATTTTGATGTTATTTTACTACAGAGAGGAATTTGACGTTCGCAGTAAGTGTGACAATCAAAGGCAAGCTAATAGCTCCTGGGAACATGTTGAGTTGCTGCCTTTTAACACTAGAGGGAAGTGTGTGTAAAGGCACTAAGGATCGTGCACCCTGCACTTTAGTTAATTTGTTTGATGAACAGCATTTTTTTTTTTAAGGTTGAAGATTTGGGAGCATGAATGTTGAAAGGCAAAACAGTATTATGTATTGGGCAGTGGTGCAGGGTTGAGACAACCTGAATCCTGTGACCAACCTTCTGGTGATTTCTGGCCAGGCACTTTACCTCCCTTTTATCTGTTTGCACTGCCCATTCTTTCAGGGCAGCAAGATGGGCCAGTTTTAGAGTTGACAGAGAGCATCATGCACTCCCAGTAGCAAGAGCATACAGCTGTCATGAGAATAAGGAACAATTTTAAAACAAGAAAGAATAGAAACATTCATGGCTTATTGGGAGCCATTCCTATAGCTGTCAGCCTTTGGCCTCTTTTATGCACAGATACTGTGTGCAGCCCACCAGTTAGTCCCAGAGCATTCCCAGTACCATTAAGAACTTTGGGTATTTTCCATATCCACTTTGCTGTAGGGGCATACAACAATCCTTTGCAACAGAGGGGAAAGACTGTAAACTGAATGTTGTAAGGACGTTTGCCCCATGTTATTTATGCTGGATTAGATGTGCCTTCTCCATTAAAAATAAAGCCTCTGCAGATTCACATATTCAGAGATAATTTTGAGATGGACGGGACCCACAAGAATCATCAAGTCCGGCTCTTAAGTAAATGGCTCATACAGGGACTGAATGCAAAACCTCAGTATTATTAGCACCATGTTCTGTAGAAGTATTAATCTCCTTTGCAGAGAAAACTTTACCCCATAAGTGCTATTCTTCATTTCTCTTGGCAGATGATGAGGTAGAAGTCTCCATATAAAAAAAAAATCCCTTGGTGATATTATGCTGACCCATGTGAATCCTGATCCAGTGCCCACTTCAGCTAGAGGAGAGTCCCATGACTTCACTGCTCTTTAAAAGTGTACATTGAAATACATAATTGTACTGCTTGAGTGTCAAGTAAAGCTGGGGAATGAAAGGAAATCAGAAGAGACTTAGATAGAGGTATTGAATTCAGGGTAAAGTTTAACTGAGAATTTTTTCTGACTCTGGTCATCTGTGTGATCATCTGTCTCATACTAGAATTTCTGAAAATTCCACAAGGGAGTACTATGGATCAATAGGCAGGTATGGCTTTTGGGGTACTCAAACAGTGGTATTACAGAAGAGATTCTTACAGTTTGTGATAATCTCTTACAGTTTTGTGATAATTAATAAAATAAATTAGTTATATGGGATGAATTTTAAAAAATTAAAGAACCTGCCTTTTGTGTTTTATTAGCAGATAGAAATGTATAATGTGAGGAAAGTAGTTATTTGTCATAGCTAAAGTGTAACAAAGTTATGTTATAATATATCTTCAGACACATTGAAAATATTGAAATGGGTGGCCAGGTTATTCTAACAAAACACAAATTAATGTGTAATAAAATTATTAACCCATTGAAAACACTTATGTCTTTGCTTGGTTTTCCTTACATCTGTGCAGCTTTTGGTAACTGCTTCTTCTTCAGATCTCATGCCATTTCGGTCCTTTCTCAGATTGTTTACAAAATGCTCAGGAATTTATACAATCCCACAACACCTCACTTCAATCTTATGCTACACATAGATTCTCCAAATCCTCACAGACTACGTTCCTTCCCTCAGATGTGCTTGTACTGGACTTGACTTCACTTAATGCCTGACCAGTGTTTCTTATCCCTTGGTAATTTTTAAAAAAGAACCTATGTTTTTAAGCTATAATCCCATTAAATAATGCCTTCTGTGGTTTTTTTTTGGTTTTTTTTTTTTGCATTTAATGGAGAAGAGAAAGTGAGTAATTTAATTCTAATTGAATTGAAAAATAAATGCTTCTTTTTTTCCTTGTAAAAAACATAGAAAAATACATTAATCTACTAATTCATGCTGGAGGAAATACTTTGTTCAGTCAGCTCTCCCCCTCAATGTTTTGTTTCCAAGCACTTCTCTCATCAGCAACGGAGACAAAGCTGGATTTATCATTACTGAGGGAGCATAAGTATTTTATTCAACTACTGTCAAACTGGTTTTGCTCAACTATTGATTTAGTCAGCTACTGGTTGGAATACTTGTTTTCAATGAATGACCTGAAATTCAACTCTTTTGTTGAAGGAACTGAAAAGTTCATCTTCTGGAACCCAATGGATACAAGCTGCTTGATACCTCAAATATCTCATCTGCTCACACTATTCAGTGAAGAAAAGTCCCCCAAATCTCATAAGATTATTTACGGTATGGTATTAATAAAATAGCATGATTAAAATGTCTGGGGGTTTATTAAGACATTTTCTGATTGGCAGATAAGAGAAAGAAGCATTATGTTAGATTCACAGAATCACTGAATTTGGGTTATGGTTGTAAAACCATAATCTAAGTGGCAGAAGAAACCTTTATGGGGACCCTTCATCATCCTATTAAAGAATCAAGAAAGGGTGATGACATTCTGCTGGATTTGGTTTGCCAGGAGAGGAATGGCCAACATTTCCACCATCTATAGATGGAAGGAAAAGAAGATCTCATAACCTTCTCAGAAAAAAACACATCAGCTAAGGGACACTTTTTTCACAACATCCAAGAGCTGAATGTGCATGGGACTGAAGAGTTTGTGGAAGTTTGGATGAGCATTTTAGACCTGAAAATTCTTGAAACACTCTTTTCCCTTGATTTTTTGTTTCATTTAACCTGAAACCAATATGCATTTACATGTGCCTTTGCTGTCTTCAGACTAGAATTTTGTGCAATTTTAATTCATTTGCTTCACTTTACTAATTACCTATTATATGGGATTAATGATTTCCATAGGAAAAAAATGGACATCGCTCCATAAGACCACTGTGATTTGTTTTCGTACTTCTTAAGTTTTCTTCTTTTTATCTGTCAGCCTATCTGTATAATTCCACCCTCTGTATAATCCCCCCTCCACCCCCCAAGTTCCCACCCTCTGAAGATAAAGCAAAGGATAGGGAAAGAAACATGCAGTATGGAGCATTTTAGGCCTATAGATTATGGATGAGAAATCATTAAGGCACAAGTGATTGAATTGAGGTTTTTGACCCTACTGGCATAAGACTATCTCATCTTCATACATGACAGCAGAGCCAAGGGCTATAATCCAAGGGCAGCTGAAACTTACAGTTCCCAATTGTCTTGTCATGCTGAATGAAAGCAGCTCAAAAGTTTCTTCTCTCCTAAATAGTTTTTAGTTCTATTGAAGGCCATTTAGACTCTTTGCTTCTTTTTTCTTCCCACAAAGAGAGGTCTTTTTTTCAGTTTTCATTGGCCTGCAGGTCTCCCTTGACACTGCAACAGTGAACAGCTGTGGTGAGCACCAGTATTATTATTTATCTGAACATGAACGCTAAGTGGGTGATAATTTCAGCTAACTAAAGGAGAAAGAAAACTGAATATCATGTTAATGGAGAGAGTTTTCACTTCTGTAGTGTGTACACTTGATTTTTGCACTTATTTAAAGGATTATTATTTTTAACACGTAATTTAGTCAGAAAGTGTGAAGTGCTGCCATTTCCTGCTCTGTAAGTTCTAAAAGATTTTAGGTGTCAGAGGATATTTTACTTCCAGGAGTTATGATAACCATAAACACATTTGTTTCAAATAAATAAAGAGGCCTAGAACGGAAAATGCAAAGGAATCAAAACATGGCCATCTGTTTAAAACCAAACATGCATGCAGCTGCATACTCAAAGTGAAGAGGTGAGTAACCTGCTAAAAAAGAGGAACCACTTCAGCTCTCTTTTGGCCAGAAGTGTCAGCACTAGTGTGAAGCAAACTATTAACAACTTTTCTCCTTCTCCTTCTCCTT